>VWZN01020699.1:105889-125586 GCA_013396955.1 Regulus satrapa | reverse complement strand
GTGGGGGGGGGGGGGAGGCTAAACCAAAAAAAAACCAAAAAAATAACACCCAGGATTCCCAAAACCTGACTAAACTGCACTGGTTTTCAGAGTTGGCTAGCAGAAATTAATACCTCTAAACTGTTATAGACATGCAGAGTTTGATACTAATTTCTTTCATACTCCTTATGCCATTTGGGATGTTCCCCTATTTTTTCTCCTGTCAATGAACTATTTTTCCATCCTGTCACATTTGTGGGAAACCCCCAGACACTTAAAAAGCTCTTTAAGGTTCCTGTCACAAAGTCATATACACTGCAGAGAACTGCCTATCACAGTCCAATACTGTCCAATTGTGGACAATTTGGAAATTATTCTGGCCATGGTGGGGTTGGAAGGGGCCCAGATGCCCCAGCCAGTGACTGGAGCCTGCACTTGGAGACCACAGAGGAAATTCCCCACTCCTCAACGCTTACAACATGCTGAAGGTGTTTAGCCCCCTGCTATAGGTAGCCCCTGAACAAAGGGCTAGGATGATAAGTTCTTGGGCAACATTGCTCTAGCCACAATATAACCCATTAATGGCACAGAAAAATTGCTACTCCTGAACTGTTAAACCAGACCTTTAGTGCTGGTCCAAAGCCTGCTAGTTATCTGGTGATAAAACAGAAATGTTTTGCTTTCTTTCAGTGTTTTCTATTGTTTTTCTCCAACATCCACCCAACACCAAGGCAAATTTTTCTGTAAAGACACTTCATTAAAATAATTTTTCATTAAAGCCTAAGGACCATGACAAACCTTACCCAAATTTAAGGGTACTTAAATCAATAGATAAATTAAAGAGTTGGTTCTGTCTCCAAACTCAGCCAGGGAAGCAGCAACTACTTCCAGGCCACATGATTTTAAAAAGTTGGCAGAACCTTAGGGCTTCATCAACACAAAAAAGGCTAATATCTTCATGTCACTGGTCCTGAGGGGAATTTCACTAGGGGACATGAAAGATCATTGGGGCTTTTCAAGCACAGGTGGGAATTGCTGTGTGAGGTGGCTATCTTTAGAACAGAAGTGCTTTAGAGCTCAGCATACCTGAAACCAGAATCTTCAGGAAGAGGCGAGCACAACAGGGGGCTATGGAACAGGAAGCACATTTCACTCCAGGGCCAGGGCTACTTTGCCTGGATAGTTCCTGCTATTTTTTCAGAAAGGAAAAAACTTTCACAATGATACTCCATATACATAGAAATATACTTGGGAGACAGCAGTAAAATAAACCATCCTCTCTGACACCTCAAATAATTCCTGCCAAATATTAAAAACTGCTTCTTTTCTTATATTTTCTCTCTTTGCGTATCATCGCATTAACTCAAAGGACACTTGGAAGCTTTGGCTTGGAATTACTCCTCCCTCCTTCTAATTCATCTCTCTTGAAGACTCTTACCTCTGCTATCCCAAGCTCCTCATCTCACAGTCCTTCCCCTCTCAGTCTGCTTTCCACCAGCATACCATGTCCTCACCCAAGGAAGTATGTTTTATGGATGACTCACTGAGCACTAAGGTGCTGCTGCTTCCATTAATTTGCTGCCTTGGTAAATAATTTACAGCTTCTTTGCTGAAGGTACACAGCAGGAACAAGGCAGCCATCAGTGGAGTGCCACAGGTGGATTACCCACCCAAACAAATCCTGTCTGCACCAAGGTTTTTTTTGTTTGTTTGTTTGTTTGTTTGTTTGTTTGTTTGTTTGTTTAGTGGCAGGCACTAGCACTTTTAAGACAATCAGATCTGAAGTCTCTCCCTTTGAGTTATTACCATTTCTTCTGTGGCAGTGCCTAGAAATCACATTTGTCGATTACTGAAATATGCTGTTTCAGGCAGAAGAAGTGGAACAAAACACCAAGAGCGCAGTGAAAGGCCAAACTCACCTCTCCACAGCTACTTTAGAAACTAAGAATGGCAGATGAGCATGACCTGCTCTCTCTGCCTTTTTTCTCTATCTTCGTCCACTAGGTTGCCTCCTTGCCATATTGTACCCAGGCACTTATACACAGATGTTCATAGGAAAATTCATGGGAATATTTGTTAAAATCAACCATTGTCCTTATCCTCCTCCTATTTCTATCTGAATCATACTGTCCTTACCACCACAGAAGCAGGACATCTATGAAGATACATGGCTAGGAGAAAGACAGAGTTGAGGTAACACCAAGGAGACTGTAAATTTGCAGTGTGCTGGGGAAAAAAATTGCTACCCAAGAAAGAGGAAAGGGAATGAAATTGTATGTCACAGAGCAACACCAGTAACACAGAGCATCACTCCAGTAACCTACATGACACACCCCATTCCTATGTTCTCTTCCTTGCTGGTGAATATTTATCTAGATGCATTCAGAAGAAACTCTGAGCCTCTTTTTTTCCTAACTTGGTTTTCTTTCCTCATTTGTGCTCTTAATGCTGAAGGTGATCTTGGGACTCAGTGTTACCTGCTCAGCATGGGCTGGTTCTGTGGACTAATACAGCGAAGATGATTGCTGGAGTATCTGCAAATAAGTGACCTGTCTTCTTTGTCTACAGCACTTTAGCATCTTGCTGTATGAAAACACATAGCTTGGGAAAACCCAGACACAATTTTCCTTGTAAAAAACAGAAACATCAGCCTTAGGCCCCATCATGGTGCACACACTGGAAAAATGCAAGGGAGCCCACAGGCAGCAGCCCACAGCAGCCCTGCCAAAAGGCCTCTCCTGCCCCAGTAATCTTGTCAATGACCTGAGGTGCTGCCCATGGCTCAGCACAACCCCAGGTCCACAGAGACCCTGCCAGCCTCACCGTTCATAAGGAACCCAGCCCCAGCAGTGTCAGCCCAACCAGCTGCATGTTGAGCTCCTGCTTTATTAACCTGGATGGCTATGATGTATATACCAATATCATCACCTGAGCCAAAGCTCTCCAGGGTGTTACAGCATCTCTGATGGCAGCCAGTAGCAGGGATGTTTGCCCAGCTCAGGGATATCCTGCTGACTGTTAATTGCTGTGAATGCTGAGCTTTTCCATCTCAAATACCTAATTTATTGAAAATTGTGTTTTTACATTACAGGGAAAGTTACTGTGACTTACAACAAAACTACCATGAATAATGGTATTACTCTGGATTTAACCAGTGCTTTCCCCAGGATCACAGCAGGACTAACAGAAAGCAGCTAGTCAGTCCAGCTCGTGTTCTGGTAAAATACCCTAAATCTTTTTCTCAGCACTGCGGCAGGATGGCAGAGCCAAAGGACTCTCATTATGAGGCAGTGAAGTTGCTAGAGCTGTAAATGTCACTGTCCTGATGTGGAAAAATAGCAGACTCCCTGTGGACTTTGTCTCATCTGGATTATGTCTCATCATGAAGAACACAGTTAGTAGTGAAGCATGAATTTTTTTGCACCAATTTGCACACAGAGAGTTTGGACCATGAGTCTTACTTAGCACTGGTTCCATGCTGAGGCATTTCCCATTTGAGTGGCATCCTCCCTTCCAAGTAAACATGGTGTTTGGTTCAGAGCAGTTCTGGACTGTCACACAGGGCTCCCATGTTCCAGTAGCTGTGGGGACCCAATTTGCACTCTCAAAACACGTGTTGTTACTCTGGAAAAGGTGCCTGGATGAGCCAAAGGGGTCAGACTTGTGCTTGAACCTGTGCTTCAACAGTGCATTAAATGAAACTCAGATGTCACCTAAGATAAGGCTGAACTGTAAGAGAGTTATTTCAAAATCAAAACAGAAAGGGAGCAGGGGCACCAGGGTAAACAAAACACCTCACTATGGGGCTGGCTGGTTTGATGAGCAATATGCAGTACTTTACTGAGATTCCTTACTGGGGGCAGAGGTGAGATTACTTTTTAGAAAGGTAATCTCTACACTAATGTTTAGCAATAACAGCACTTTGCCCTTAAATTGTATGTCCCAACTCAGGATCAGACACAGTGGAAATAGCTACTTTATAGATTTGTGGGAGGAGGGGCATTTATTAATTATACAGCATCATTGGCAGACAATATCAAGGGTGCTACCCATGCCTTTCTTGAAAGGCTGTTTCTGATCAGGGCTAGTGGAACAGATGCTGTGCAATTATGCAGTTTAAGAATGTTTTAATCTGAACAAGCCCGTATCTTAGATGCCCTTAAATTATTTAAGCACCTAATTCAACACAGGCACTCAACAATTGTCTTTCACTTTCATGTACACAAGATAAGGATCCAAACATCTTAATACATGTACTTTGATAAATTCAAGAAGCAGAAAGTTATCCCATGTAAGGATATTACACAGAGAATAGATTCCCAATGAGTTCCAGGGTAAACTAGGTCAATAATGTAAAGTCAGGATCACAGGCTGGTGTTAATGGGTACAAGACTGTGTTGTAGTCAAAAAGTTAATTTTCCTACAAGTCCCTCACAGCTCAGAGGAGCAGGAATAGGGCTCAGGAGTCCTGTCTGAACAGTATTCCTCCCTCAGGCATGCAAACATCCTCTTCATTCTGAAACCGAGAGTCAGGGGGTACTTTAAGCCAAGTACAGCATGTGGAGAGACAGCCCAAAGCCTCAGGACACCAGAGGGATGTTTTACTATCTTTGCTCGGTTTTGACAAGTGTGAGTAATGTGAGCACTGGGGCATCTTCCAGCTGTGGGGAAATTATTTAAAAGAAGTTCTCAATAACCCCAGGATGACACACTGGGGACAGGACAGGAAAAGGAGAGAGGGGCAAAGCCTCTCCGGCAGTGGAAAGACAAGGCTGGTTATCCCTGGCTTTGCTGAATGACAATTACACCTGGCAAACCTGACGATTTATTGCCTCTTAGGCAGTTACACAGAGATGCTGATGCACCTGCTCCTCGGGCTGAGTGACAGCCAGGCTGGGGAGAAAAGCAGGCAGCTAACGGGTGCAGGAAAGCATATGATACTTGTCAGGGCCAATCTGGCTGACAATTGTGTTGTGCCAGCTCTTCCCAGGCTGACTAGAGAGCCATAAAACAGGACCCAATCTCCAGCTGTTGCCAGCCTTTGCTGGGCCAGGGGAAGGGGAGGGCAGTGGCAGCTGTTTGCAGCAGGGCTCAGGCTGGTTACCTGTGGGAGACCCAGCGCTTATCTCTGCCAGCAACAGGGATAAACCCTGTGCTTTGACTTCTCACCCAAAGTGTAGGATTGCAGAGTAATTCTGTGCTCTTTGAATGTTAAAACATAGCCTGGAGGTGTTTTCCCTTTACAAAGGCCAAGATATGCCACTGGCACAAAGCATCAGTGTACCCAAGATATCTAGAAAGATGAAAATCCAGCTGATGCAGTCCAGCCAGGAGGATGTGCTGCAAAAGTCACACTTCTGCACGCTGGCAGCTCTGGCAAGGCAGGCAATGTCAGACTCTTTGAAGAAGCACCCTTCCCAAGCGGGTGTTCATTTGCTTGCCCAATAGATAGGAACTTTATCCAAGACAGAGCAGACAGTGCAAAGCAAACCTTTAGGCTGTCCCAGCTTTGCAGAAGAGTAGGGAGTTATGTGGACTTTTCTTATATGTACAGACCAGTCTTTTTTCAAGCTAAACTATGAATGGCTTTCATTTTGTCTTCTTGGACTGCAGTTTCAGTAAAAGTGAGAATCAAGGCTCCCTAAAAGGGAACCAGGGAGAAGTTTGCTAGACTTGCCTTCTGGGTGATAGATTTTGGGCTCAAGGATTTAAACTTTTCTCCACCATCCTGAGCATTACAAGGTAACACAAGTAAAAAAAAAAAAAAAAAAAATTAATCAGCCTGCTACTTCTATTACAGCAGACACTAATCAGAATCCCATCACATCCCAGTGTGCATACAAATTGAAGTAGCAAAAGGCCAGGAAAGAAAAAGGAGAGGAGAGGACAGAGAGTCACCCTGGAGCAATGGCAAGCTACAAGCCAGCTCTCTTCAGTGTAGAATAGAATGCCCCTGAAAGCCCTATGCAAAGTTTTTAACTGTTCATTTAAAATGGCATTTTTATTCTTCATGTTTAATACATTTCTTTCAGTATCTATAGATACTTTCCCTAAGTGGTGCATTTCAGTAAAGCATTGTGTTACTTTGTGCCCTGCACATATGATTGCACTTTATCAATGTGTTAACACCGATGATTTTCTTCAACCGATGTATGAACAAAATATGGGTAAGAATTTGAATTTGTGTCTACCAAAAACCAGTTTCTGACTGCCCTCAAGACAGCTTTATTATCTTCCAGAATTCATTAAATTTTAAAAAATACAGTAAGAATTAAGAAAGGATTAAATATGTTTATTCTGGGTTTATATTTAGGATCAGATTCTTGACTCCAGCAGACATGGCAGATGCTTTACTACAGATTCTGCAAGCAGTTAAGATCTGACCCTGAGTAGCTAATGCAGTAAAAATACAACCCAAGTAACAGTAAATCTCTGGATTAATAATGGGCAGGGAAGCTGAAAGGGACTGCACAAAAGCTGAGCTCAATTTCTGTGCAGATCCTGGATGGAGAAATAATGGATACGCTTCTCACAGGTCTGTAGGTGTGCTCTTATTTGTTATTGCAACATGGCAGGTGAAAAATAAAATGGAGCTATTTCCAGAGCAGAGGTGGACTCATTTTTATGGTCCTGCCATGTTGCTGTGATGGTCTTTGGCTGTTTCAATGGTTTTGGCTTGTATGCTACGGCAAGATGAAAAATGTGCCACATCCTGCACCAAGAGAGAAAAATATCTGCTTTTGTTAAAATAGACTGAAGAGGAAAAAGGAAGGACACAGGGACAGCAAGGGCCCTACATATGCTCCCATAATAGCCATCAGTTGAGAAAGTGTGGGTTTATTGGCAGCTGTTTTTCTCTCTCTTTCCAAAGCCAAAGTCTCCCATCAAACTGTCATTATCATCCCAGAGATCCTGATCCTATTTAAGAAAACACAAGAAATTATTTTAGTCTTGACAGGTCAAGACCAGAATTAAGTTGTAAAAGGAGAGGTGAAACAATGTCCACAGGTGACAGATAGAAACAGAGCAGTGATCTGGGTGGGGAAGATGAAGGACATGCAGGTGACTAGTTTGTCACTTAGGCTATAAAGGGAGCTCAGTATAATGTATCTGAGTTTTGATTGTGGGCTATCTTCATTTACATTTTGACTCTTAAATATTCAAAGCAGTACAGGAGTATTAGTAATGAAAAAATTCGCTAAGGCTCAAAATTCACTAAAAATTCACTGGTTCAGCTCCCAGCAAGCTTAGCTGAAGGACATCTGACAGTTTGCAGAAACCATGAGCTGGAGTTCAGGCTGTAAGCTCTGCTGGTGCAAGCACAGCCCTTTCTTTCTTGTGATCCAGTGTGTCCTCTTTTTCCCCAATCATCAAAGATTATAAGAAAACTTCTAGACAAACTCCATCAAAGTACAGTAAGATCCAGCGACATCCCCTTGTATTTTTATAGACCTTTTGTTCAACATCAAGAGGACAAAGAGAAATTAGAGCATTCCATACTGGAATTCTGAGTTTGGGGGTTTGTTGTTATATATTTTATTAGTTTTATAATTCCCATTAATGCAATAACCAAATAGGTACCCTTAAAAGCCTCATGTGTGTCTGAAATCTGGAAGGCTGATTTTAATTATTACCCCTTTAGGCGGGTGGAGGGAAGCACAAAAGAAAGTATTTTTTCAAACATTTGTCTACTCATTACTCTGGAGTGACTCCTGTCAGCAAAAAAAGTCCAAGAATAATTCCAGTTTTGCCTTTATATGCATATGTTCAAGCTTGTAATGTGCCTTCTCTCAAAGCTGAACAGAGGTTGTTTTTTCAGCATATGGAGGAAAACATGCTACAGTTAGATCATTTTGACCCTTCACTTGTTTTCTTATACTCTTGTACTCTTGCAAATTACTCTCTCTTTTTTGGTTAGTTGTTTTTTTCTGTTCTATTTGCAGTGCAAGAAGCAGAACACAACCACCCAGAGATTTGGATGCAAATAGATAGAAATCCATGAGCTGTGGATGCTGCCTAAATTAACTGCAAATGGACAGGAGTGTCTCAAAGCTCTGTCTTTCATCAGCATTTCTCATCTAAGTGCCCAAATGCCTTGCAGGTATGGTCATTTATAAATGGAACAGGCATAATTCAAATGGGGAAAATAAATGTATGAGAGAGAAAAAAACATTGTGTTTTTCTCACATCAATAACAATGCCTAATACAAGAAACCACCTGTGAAGAAAGGCATGATTAATGAAAACAAATACAAGAAATTTGAAATATAAACAATGGCAATAGGGCTTTACTATCAAAAATTTGAAGTTCAGATCCACTAGTAGAGCACAACATAAAAGCTTGTCATATATGGAATAAACAGGAGTATGAGAGATGAAAAAATGTGCCATAAAATAAGAAGGTTGTTTAAAAAATATGCACAATGCATAAACAAAATAGGCAACAGTTCTATAGATGTTGAGGAGAAATCTCTGCTACAAACATTCATCTGAGAATTAATTACCTCTGTGGTTTGTAACCTAAAGTCGTATAGGACTGCATGGTCTTTAATTCTGATCTATTGAAGGGCTTCAGAGATTGATTGCAATATGACTGGCAAGGCACACTCAGCCTGGGCATAGCAGGGGCTGTAAGATGCCTCTGTTCAGCAATGCTTGCAGAAGGTGCTGTGAGGAACTTTGGTCAAATCCACATCCCAGTTCTGGTTTCTTCCCAGTTCCCAGGAGCCACTGCCCTTCAGGGATGCAGGTGGAGATCTCAAAGACTGCAGGGTTCTGCTCTGGTCTGATTGCAGGACTCCTGGTTTCAGACTAATTTTTAGCCCAATTGCATGAATTTCTGGGTTAATCCTACAAGGAACAGAATATGCCCAGCTGTTATCAGATCTCTACTGAATAGTTACCTGTTCATTCAGCCTTTGGGAGGGGAGTTAATAATTCCCACAGTACCTTTGGTTTAGCATATCTCAGCTGCTCTGCCCTGAGAGGATTTCTCAGGCTAAACAGAGCCTAATTGACAGATATTAAACAGATGTATTTTAAGAGACAATTTCAAAAAGTTGTGGAGAAATACAGTTAATTGTTAATTTCTTTGATACACATTATAAAGTCTATTTGGTAAAAGTAACAGAGACATTCACAGAAAATTATGATGTTGAATAATTATAGTGCTCTAATTTTTATTGTAATACTTACGCTACAGCAATGGACCAAAAAGTGAAATCAAGACCTTGTTGTGATAGATGCTATACAAACACAAAGTGAGAGCAATGAGTCCCTGCTGTGAAATATTTTATTCTTCATTGAAGACATGAATTCACTGACATGGGTCTTCATAGCACAATGGCTAATTAGTCACTGCAGTAGTGTCTGTTAATTAAAATTTAATAATAGACAAACTTGTATCCTTGGACAGTCTCAAATAAGAATATGCATTCCTTGCTGCCAGTGTTGAGCATTTCTTAGTAAGAGTCGGTCCCCAAAGGCACCTAACGCTATGGTTTAATTCTGAGGAGAGTATCCTCAGGGCGGTGGTAACCAGAATTTAAGATAAAAAATACCCACCCTAAGAATATTACTTTTTTGCAGNTGGAATCCCTTCTCCCCTCTGTGAGAAATGCACTTGCTTCTTCCTGAATTCAGAATCCATTACTGGATACTTTCATACTCATTTAGAAGAAATCTGTATTTGGCTTATTTCATGGTCTCAGAAAAGGCCATCCTAATATTTTAATTTTAAAAAAGAACTCTAATTATGCCAAGTCCAAAAGTTTTGTCTCACTGAAGTTCAAAACCTTTTCCTTCTCCAGAGCAACATTGTCTTAAGTCAGTTATTCTTTTCATTACACTTCCCCAATAAACACCTTCAATTATTCTACCACCTGGGATAGATGCTTAACAGCATTCTTAGCACATTTGTTTTCCTGCTGATATGATTCTAAGACATCAATTTACAAGATTATCATTACACTGGTTTTCTCTGGTTGGTGTCTGAAGTGTGAAAAAAAAAAAATACACCAGGATATCACTCCAGATGGCTAGTCCTGACAACTTGTCAAAAACACGCTCATGTGGAGTTTATATGGTCACAAAACATAACCCTATCAGCAAGGAAGTTGTCTGGCCAGAACAAGGGCTGGTGATCGGCTTGAAAAGATAGAGCTGTTCTTCCATTTTTTACATCAGAAGACATTTTGAAGGAACATTAATAGAATGTAAATCTTGACTCTTGACATTCACTTGCATGTGGATTTTCAACCACTGTCTTCAAAAGAAGAGGGGGAAAGGGGAAAATACATAAAACAAAGCAAACCAGAACATAAAGTAAAGCAAAGCTGAAAGCCCTGTAGGAACAGTTCTCAGAACTGCTTAAGTTGAAGAAGGACTGAAGATTCAGCCTAACTTCCCCAGTGTTGATCTTGGAAAAAAATAAAAGGTTCACAAGAGTCAGCTAAAGACAGATGTTGGTTAAAGCAGTAGTTTCACAGTCATGCAGCTCAGTTGAGACAATATCGTCTGTATGAAGGGACAGACCTGGACATGAAGAACTTGGTGCACAGTGCTCATACTCTAGGGCGGTGTGAAAGGGATTTGTGCCCTTACAGGCAGAAGGACTCAAAGATGTTTGGGCAAGCCATAGGCTGCACGAAGCCTGTTCCAGGAAGAAAATCTGATGTCTTTCAACACAGCAGCTTTACTTTCCCCTTCCCTTTTTATTTCCCTTCTGACATTTAAGGGTGAGGTTCATGACCATGCTGTCTACACCCTTCCCACCACTCTTCTCAGCACCCTCCCCACAGACAAAGGACAGAAGCATAAAAAGTCTTTTTTTGTTAAGTATTGCTCTTGGGAAAAACACATTCTGTGGTTTGACACATTTGGAGTGGTTGACTCCTGCAGGATTACTTGGATTGCTCAAGTGATGGCAGGGGAGAGCTCATGACAAGAACATCTTGGAAAATTTCCATAACCCCTTCACTCTTAGCTAATTCACATGGGAGAGCTATTCTTACTTCCTTGTCTCTGGCCCTATTTATTCCCATGGACAAAAAATACATATGAATGTGAAAAATACTAGTATCTTCTACATTTATGGAAAGTGGCTCCTTTCATGTGGTCCCAAAGCATTTCCTTGGATTTCAAAAGCAGCAGAACTAGTTGCTGGTGTCTGCAAAGGCAGTACAAAAATAACCCTTAATTCAAGCTCAAGATAATCAGTGAGGCTTGTAACCATCAGCCATGACATATTTATATCTCCTGTTGCCGACATGTTCCACAACATGAGTGACATATTTACCAATCACAATATATTTTAAAAAATCAAATATCTTGTTTAGCTGAGCATATGAGAGAGGAGGCAGTTGATCAAAACCTACCTCACATCAAAAATTATCCCTAAAGAGGTGTAAAAGAGATACAGATAAAACTGTCAGCTCCCAGACAGTCTGTCTGCTGTAACAGGGGCTGTTAGACAGACAGGTTTGAAAACATCAATGGCAATGAATTGCAAAAGGGATTCTGGTGTGATGGAAAACTCAGGCAACTTCAGCCAGCTCCCTGTGGTCCCATGGGGGGTGGGGGGAAGTGGTGTTCTTTATAATTGTTTCTCTTGAGGCATGGTAAGATCTGGTATTTTATTGAGCTGCAAACACCCAGGACTCCTTGGGATACAGGCACGTGAGTGGAAATGATGGCATTGCCACAGCTCATCAAGTTGCCATCTGTCGGTGAAGATGTTGAGGCACCAGGAGTGACCTTGTGAACATTCCTAACCTATCCCCATTATAAAGGAAAATGGAACATAAACCTTGGTGGTTAAGTTAATACATTTCATTTTACAGCCAAAGCAAGCATGAATGTGTGCTCGATCAGTCACACTGCATCTGCTGATGGAATGGATTTGATACATTGCTGGTGGTAAATGTCTTCCATCATGTACTTTTGTCCTCAGTTTCAGTCCATCAGGCATTTATCAAAGCTATTGTGCCCTATACTTGACAAATTTCATTTCTAAAACAGGTGATATCCAACACTTAACAAAACTACCCCTCTTTGGAGACAGCTAAGCCTGTGTATCATACCTTTTAATCTTGTACTGCATTCTGAGCACTATTAATTCATTAATATTTAAGTTTTTAGGTAGCAATGCCTACGCAGTGTCCAACAAAGTCATTGGAGCAGAAGTCTACCGTTGACACAACTGAATGTGCATCATCATGAGTATCAGTGGCAGCCTTAACGGCATAACATACAGATGGCCTCGGACCCCATGCACAACATGTTGTGACAGCTTATATTGTTTGCAAAAGTCTACTTCTAGTTTAGAAAATTTCTCTAGTCTAAAGAAATTCCCATCTCATGACAAAGCTCAAGGCTTAGAGAGCTCATTTTGAGGAAACTCAGACCCACAGCTCCCACTTACTTGTAACTCTTCAACTCATAAAAGGGAAAAAGAAGACTCCTGGACTGCGGTAGTTGGTCTTCTAAGTTGAATCTTTGATAAAAAATCTGGATCTGCTTTTCACCACAGATATTTGTCATCCAGTATCCCTTCTGTACCAATACGGTTTTCTATAAGGAACAAGGTCTGTATTGCCTCCCTGAAAAACACAAACATGCAGTCCTGGCCTTGACAGTGTTTTTAGCAAATGGGAAACACCTCACCCAGAGCAATATTGCAAAACTTGGCCTGCATTTAAAGGGATGTTTCTCCTGAAGCAAGGGCCTTTCCATGGTGAGCAGAGGAGGAATGTTCTTGAATAGATCCGGGCTTTACCCAAAAAGAGACCAAAGCTGAACATATCAGCTACTGCTTTAGAAGCTGTAAACCTCTTGAGAGTTCTCTCCTTCCCTTCCTAACTTCCACTAAGATGCATTTATTTGCTTTATCATATTCTCAAAAAAAAACCTTGAAAACTGTAGCTTGGCCCATTGCTGACAGCTCCTCACTGCACAATGCATAGAGATGCTCTTCTGTCTAAATCAATTGCATGGGGTCACAGCTTGGAGTTTTGATTTTGGTGCTGTTGCCTTTTTCCTGATAAAGCTTTCTGTTCATCTGTGCCATATGCTGCCTTGAATTTATGCTGCTGTGTTTTGTTAAAGATCAGATTTTCCTTTGCCATTAAAGGAAAAATAGAACATTTCAAATGGACTGTGAAATAAGGTAAAGAAAAGTTTAATCATGTTAAAATCAATTCAGTGGAGTGGCTTTATTAATAGTTATTGCATTCTGCATCACATTGCTTATTAAATATTATGCAGTTTGGAAACTGAACTATTTTGTGCTGCAGGTACATTTTATTTCAGCAAGCAACCAGTTCCCACTTCATGCAAGATTTAGAGAGACATGTTTTTTGTTCACTGACAGACATCACTGGAAACACAGAAATCATCTTGCTGGAGAAAATTATGGATGATTTAATACAGCATCCAGTCTCTGGCACAAAGTCTGGTACCAAATTCTCAGGAGAAAAATGTAAGGGAGTTCACAGTTGACAATTATGCATTATCTTATCTAACTCCTACCCATTAAATGAGAGCTTACATAATGATATATAAACTTTTCTACTTATTTTTCACTTTTATGCATCAATTTTTGTAATTTTGAAAACTATGTAAAGAACCTATATGTTTATCTTTTGCACTGAAAATTACATCAGTATATATTGAAGCAATGAGTTACATAGCTTTACATAGCTTTATTGTGTGCATTTGAAATAGTAATTTTTTCCTCCTGACTAACTTTGTTTGCTCTTTTGTTTTGGAATAACCAAGACATCTCAGGCATAAGTCAACATCTCATTATAACTAGACTTATATAAATCAGAATAAAAAGTTCTTACCCTGAAGCAAAGACCATTTTTCTTTCCACTTCCCTACATCGCCTTCCTTAAGTGTGGCCCTCCACTTGCCTGTTCTCAAAGAAGAGAGTCTCATTTTCAGCTGGTCTTATATTATAGGAGTTTTATTTGGAAGGAGGGACATTTGGAAGCCTCAGCAGGGACTTCACAATCCTTTGTGAAGTATCAACTAAAATGGGATCAAAGCTAGGCTGGCCTTGGCTGATACCATCCCACATGTCCACGATTTTGATCATCTAAAGAAAGGCTGATTTCAATCCTGCATTTTATAACTTAATTCCTGCCCAGTGCTGAAGAATTATCACTCTATGAAAAATTACTTGCACTCTCTAGTATCTGCTTCACCCTAGAGCCAATAGAAAAAGTCATTAACTTTTATCATTTGCACCTGAGGACAAAGTCTTTCAACTAAGGCAGAGAAGGACTAGTGGTGCAGATAGACATTACCTCCTGGTCCTTCTGATCACTCATCTGAAAATGCTGTCTCTTTTTTTGAGCTCTGGCTAATGAATATATACACATTTCTTGGGTTCCAGTGTAGTGAAATATTTATTAATCTATAGGAGGAAGTGGACTGTTGCAGAGAAGGATTCATCTGGGAGGAAGACTGTATATGTAACAAATACTGCTGTGGCTGCAAAGAATGGTGAATCTATTGGCTGAGAAAGATGACAATTCAGAAACATCGCTTTCTGTATTTACCTTTAGGTTCTTTCTTATCAGGAAATTCTCTTAGGGAAAAGACTTAATGTAGCTACATTGGATGGAGGGGAATCATTGTACACCTCTGTTGGTCAATGTCCTGTTTCCAAATAACTTTTCACTTCTTGGACAATTTAAACACAATTAGAGAAATGTATTCAGTGTTTCCAAAAGTAAACAAAAGGAATGTCATTGCGCCCCTGCTTTTATTTGCCCCCTTTATTTTTTTTTGCTCTCCCTGACTTTGCTCTGTCTCTGCTCCTCTTCCATCTCCTTTAAGTGACAAAAAGCACACTGCCTGTGCTGCCCACAAGTTTTAGGAAAATAAAACAGCATGAAAAATGAAACAGACTTTGTAAGTATTATCAGTTAAAGGAAAATTTTCATATCACTGAGTCCACAATGATTCCTTGCCGAAAATTGTAGGTGACAATGTTTGGTGAGTAATTGTACAGCTAGTCAGGCTCAGTTATCACTTGAGTCTATTCAAGACTCAGAAACCATCCACCCATCCTAAGTTACAGTACAGATTTTATTATGCCATTGATCTTCATAAAACCCTAGTACCTTCCACATAAAGTTAATTGCTAATCATGAATTGTCTGGTACATGCACAATATGTCTTCACAACGAATTAAGAATGCTTCACATCTGATTTGGTTTCCTTATCTCATTACTAGCTCCAGGTATCTACTGAATCGGAGATAATCATGTGGCAAGGAGTATGAGAACCAATCCTGCCCAGGCAGAAAGTTTTTATCAAAGAACAGAGATTTCCAAATTTACTGGATTCAGCTGATCCATAGAGTTGGTAAGGACATGATGAGTTTTCCTGATCTAAAATCTAAAATACTATAATGTTCTTAGTTTTCTCCACCTCTGCCATTATTTGTCGTACTTTTGTAATTTGAACCCCACCAAAAAAAAAAAAAAAAAAAAGTTAATTTCAAATTTGCCTAAATTACACAAAGCATTGCCTTGTTAATTTTACCTCAGTTCCTACTGCTATCTTTACTCTTAAGACCTAAAGAGGTTTCTCCCATGGACATCTGCTTGCTATATTTGTTCATCAACTTGTACTACAGGATTCCACCAATGTTGAATGTGGATTTGGACAACTTGAAACATAAATATGCAGTACAACTGAAAAAATAATAATTAAAAAACAAACTGAAAGGAAAAAAATAAACAACTTGCACTACAGATTCTGAAACTGGTCGATGTCCTCTTGTTCTCAGAGTCTGGTAGTTCATGGGATCCTAATTCTAAAATTTCCTGTGTAAAATTAAAAGCCAAATGAGAGAATTTTATTACATCAAAATTCATGAAATGTTTCCAAAATCAGAAAAGACCCTTTGGTGTGAATATGAGGGAAGGTGCTCACTTTACAGTAGGAAAGCTGTAAGATTCTATTCTTAAGAAGTATTTATTAACTTACATAAATACCTTTAAGATTATGACATGTAATTTATTCAACTTTCTTTCAGCCAGAAGAATATGGTGACTTATGCGAATTCCATCCAGTTTCACATGTCTAAAATGCCATGAAAAGCCTAAAATGCCATGAAAGACAAAAATGCAATTACATATTCAAGTCTCCCACACTGTCCTATAACCCTGTGTGACACTAGAAACCAGGAATGTGTAAGCACACTATCCCTCTGAAACCCTAACACTCATCTCTTTGGGTCATAAAGTAAATGTCTTTTTCCATTCCCAAATTCTTGTTGATATATTTCTCCCAAATGCAAAATTTGGACGCAAAGATGAGAGAAAGTTGGAGTCTTCATAAGCAGCATATATATTTAAAGGTTTCAGTTCTTTGCTGTGGAAATTGTTCACATCCTGCATTGATAGTTGGGTCCCAAACTATGTGATATACAGATAAATAGAAACCAGCAAGAATATTCATGGATCCAGACTCCATTATATATTGATTCAGACTCAGATTCTGACTCATGATGAGGAATTAATGCTAAAGTGCAAGATTTTTCAGAAAAGCTAAAGGATGCTGCTCCTACCCAGCGTCCCACTGGGTAATCCAGTCTTATTATTAAGTACGTTAAAAGGCAGAGAAAAATGTTCCACTTTTAATGAAGAAGAAGAGATAGTGCAAAATAGTTTACTAAATTTCAGCCATGGCATTTAAACCTATTCATGTGATTCAAACTCATTTACTTCCCCTGAAGTTTCCTGACAAGAACATATATTTCCCTGGAAATGTAGCATACTAAAGCCATTGTAAATAAACTGCATGAAAAATAGTGCTTTTATTTACATTATGATTTACCAGTCTTAGGTCCTTATCAATCTAGGCTCCCTGTATGCTTGCTATAAGGCTGAATATAAATCAATGTTTTCTCCATTTGTTTCTTCAAAACCTTATGAAAATCACTTTCCGATCATGGGGACAGCTGTTAAACTTCATACCTCGTAGTTATTTCCTGGTAGGTGGCAGTAAGGAAATGAAACCATATTCTAAGTAGGTTTTATTGGCATGCACATACAATATATACTCACAATGTTCTCTGTGGGTGATATCTGAAAAAAACTTGCAAGTTCAGGCTAGAATAAAGTGGAGATATGACTCATAGACCCATGGTCCTGATGGCTGGTGATCAATACAAGTCCTGCAGATTTATTTTTACAAGTTGAGACATGTATATCCTGTACATTCCTGTATGTATACTATCAACATTTTCCACTCAACAGAATTTTCCTCAATGTGTCTTGAAACAATACCCCCTTTTTGATTTTGACACATCTACATCTACTTCTTACTTTGTTTCAGGGTGAAACTCTGCATAAAGTAAATGGGTCTCCTTATTCCAGATGAGAAATCAGTCTTTCTTGGCATGATAAACCTGTAATCTAAAGGAAATATATCTAAAATGGAAATATACAGAAGCACAAAGAAAGAAAGGAAGCTATGCTCTCATTAGCAAGTGTTACCTTGTATTGAGTTAATCCTAAAACAATGTGATAGTGCTTTTAGGAGAAATAGACGACAAAAACGTTTGGAAGTTTCAAAGCAGTGCTTGTGTAAGAAACTAATAAAAGAGAAAATGTATATCCCAACCAAAGTCAGACTATCCTTATGCCCAGGTTTAAGCAGAGAAATAATAGGATATAAAATGTATGCAAAAAGTTGCCATCTAAATGAGAAAGACAGAGGAAATGCTGATATTATCTCCATAACAAGAAAATGAAAAGTAAATTAGCCAAACCACAGAAGAGTCAGACAGACATGAGCTGAACTGAATTCTCTTGAGTGCAGGAGTTACATTGAACTGCTCCCTGATGGGAAGCTGGAAAAAAGCAGGTCAAAAGACAGAAAGACAGAAATTCTGATTTCAGATTAATGGACTCCCTTGTTGCTATTTTAAAATGCAATTAGAGTTCCTGGTTTTTTGCTGGTATTAACCTAAACATGTACCCGTTCATCTGTCATCCTTTGCTCTACTTCCCGTTCTAGGCTTCCAGATAATTCAAATGGACTTTCAGGATTGTGCAGGTTTCTCCAACAATCTTGTCTTCAGCATTTCCTGTACTCACCCAAATTTGTTCAAATAATGCAGTTTTCTGCATTAAGGTAATAGATAAGACAGATGCCATGAAAGATAATATCTACTAATACAATAAATATTTCCTTGCCCTTATTTCTTGAAGGCATCTCATTTGTATGTATTGTGGTTTTGGATATCATTAAAGGACTCCATCATATTCAGACCTCTAAATGATGAGATTGTAGTGAGCAAAATCCTTCATATTTTCTTCTTTTTTAACATGCTGATACCGAAGATGATTTTGTTTGTTTGATTTATCAGGAGCAAGTAACACTTTATAAACTCTCCAGACAGATGGCTTGCATTTGCTTCACTTCCCGCCATCTCTCTTCAACCTGACATGCATGGCTTCACTAGGCACCCAAGAGGGTCTAGCAGTCAAAACAAGGTGTTTAACAAGAGTTTTCTCATTGTGCAGTAATTAGATCCCTTTCCCTTATGGCTTCCAAATATGATCGAGTTTGAGTTAGATTTTAATAGCCAATGGCTACAGGGAGATGGCTGAAATAGAAGGGTCACTACCACCCCTGAGCATGTTCAAAAGAATGACACAAAAGCACATCTAAAACACAGGTTCCTGAGATGGTAAGCACCATGAAGTTCACATATTTTGTGAAATTTGGCCTGTTTGAACAAACAATATGAAGACCAAGCACAAAATACTTGCTCATTACAGATTCTTTCAGAAAACTAAGAATGCAAAAGAAGAGTTATTTCTGATACAGAATAATATTGGTCATAGAGTGGGGAAAAAAACCCACAAAATGCCAAGAAAAAATTAAAACAATAAAGTAGATGGAAGCTCTAATAATTGGTCATGTTCTGTGGCACTCTTTCACAAGGACATGCAAAGAAAAGATTTGTAACTATTTTGGGGCAGGGGAAAGGAAAATATGCCAGAATAAACCTTTCATCTGCTACTTGAGCATAGCAAGAAACTCATATCAGACATGTTTTTTCCAGGCCTCCTGGAACATGCTTTCCTTGAGCCATTTCAGAATCCAGTTACTTAATTCAAACCCATTTCCCACGACTATGTCTCTCAGCAGGATGCACTTGTCCAGCAGATACCACAGCGCTGGCCATAGGTAAGGCTAGACTGCATCATATGGAGCACCACAAAAGTACTGATTTCTTTCTGTATATTTTCCCCAGAGGAAATGGAGATTCAACCAAGAGCAAACTGATATCTAGTTCAAAGTTGGGCTTCTTGGCACCTATATTCCTTTCTCCAAAACACTGGCAGCTTCAAAGGAAGTTTCTTGGAGCCCTATAAATTAAAACTGGAATAATATAGGGGCAACTTCTGGCCAAACCTTCATTAATGAGAGGCATTATGCCCTAAAGCAAAAGGATTGATATCCTAAGACTTTCTTTTCCCACCTTAGAAATGTGCAATGAAGGGTCTATAAGTTGTCAAAATGCTACTGTTCTTCCTATCAAATTGTTCTCATGGGCAATGTCTAATGTCAATGAGTTCCAGTGAAAAATTGTGTTCTAGGGGAAGAACAAGTATAAAATAGATTTCCTTTAGCCAGATACAATTTTAAATGCAGCCCACACTTCAATCCGCACCCCTGTCGCCGCT
>VWZN01020699.1:33070-105859 GCA_013396955.1 Regulus satrapa | reverse complement strand
CCCCCCCCCCCGAAAAATTGTTTTGTTGAGGTGTTAATTAAAACCATCCACCACGCATTTATGGGACAAGCAGGTTTTAAATCAGCCAGAGAAAACGACTTATTGTTATTAAACCCATAGGTTATAGCATGCCTAAAATGTTCATAAACCCACTGCAATCTCTGTTTGAGGGGATCCAAATAAAATACCCCAAATATTTGGATACCACTACAGTTTGTAATTAACACTAACTCTTTTCCTTGTTGTAGGTTGCCTTTCTCATTTTCAAACAAAAGTAGTGAAATCAATAATCACTGTTGTGAAATAACATTTCCATAATTTATAGGAAAATATTTGATTGTTTCTTTAAGTCTTTTAGAAACCTGCATGCTAAAATTACCTGAACATGCTTTCTATGTTAAATTTTGTTTTAAAATACTCATCCAAATGCTACATAAACAGTTGTTTCTCTAATGACTGAATCAGACCCAAAAAAATCTTTTGTTATATGCACAAAAATGCTGATGTCTAGGGTAACTTTCTTGACAAAAAGAGAAGATAGATGTTTGGCCCTAAACAAAGCGCTAAATGGGATGAAAGTGATTCTCATTTCCCTTCTGAAGTACTTTGTGGATAATAAAGGTGCTAAGGAACAGGGCGGTGAATAGTGGGATGCAGGAAGCCAGTGGCTGAGCAGTTTGAGGCCTTTACCTCAGATTTATGCCCTAGCCATTTGTATGCCACTGAGACATAGCTAACTATTTTGGCCTTTGCTTCATCATTTTGAACATGCTGCATGCTATGTCCTGTTTGGGAGATACAAAGGAGCAAGAGAGAAGACAGAGTGAGAGGCAGGAGGCCTTGGAAAGTGGAATACATTGCAAAGTGTTCAGTGAAACTAAGGGATTGAAAGGGAGCGAAAATTTCTCCTTAATTTCATGTGGAAAAATGCAAATGGTGAGATGAGTTAGCCTGCAAAATAACGTGCCAGAAAAAGTGATGGGGGCATCAGACCTTAAGACATTTAAATTGCTTTGGATAAAGCACTGGGGTATGGAATATAAAGAGCAGCCTCAAGTGTGCTGCATGTAAGTTAACAGATCATTTCCCTCTCCTCAGGGCTAAGACAGGCAGGTCCCTCCAGCCCCAGGACACTGAGTTTCCAGCGCTGTCTGTTCCCTGACACAGCCATGAGGCTGCAGGCAGGCAGGGCAGATGGACAGAGGGACAGACTTGTGCTGCTGATTTATCTCTGAAGAGTGGCTTCCTACCCCAGCAATGGCTACTGCATGCACCAGGTCTGGACAGCAGTGCCACTGCTGAAGGATAGAGGGGAGAGCCTGGGGGGCAAGTACACCACTTCTGACCCACATTTGGCTCCCTATCACAAGGGTTTCTTTAAGCCAGACATCCTGTGCTCTGTCCCACGATAGAACTCAGGCATGGGAGAGCCACCAACACACACAGAGCATCTGCCTTGTGAGTCCCTCTCATTCCCAGCAAGGGCAGAAGAGCCTACCCCTGAGGCATGGCAGCTGTCTGCTTGTGAGTGAACAACACAATGAGAATCCACAATAAGAAAATGAGAGCAAGCTCTCAGGCTCTGGCTATAACCAGTCCCTGCTGTTCGTGTCTTTGGTGATTGGGAATGTGTTACAGAGACTGCTGTGTTTCTCCTGTCATCCCAAGGGTCACTGGCACAAGAGGATGCCAGGCCCATTGCTTTCTCTACCTGAAGACTGTAAAGCAAATCCCAGTGGTCACAGACTCCTCAGATTCCAAGTGACTCCAGTGAGAGATACATGTTTCTTCACTGCAAAATCTTGCTTGCTGTAAATAGTAGGGTTCATGGTGGGTGCTATAACATATTCCAAGAGATCTGCGTAATCTGCAGGTATAATTCCAAGCTACAAATTGTTACAGATGCTTTTGGGACTCCATTAAACCTTTATTCATCCCATTTGATTCTCAGCGTCTGTGTGCTAACAGCGTATTAGATTTTCTATCCATTACTTCTCACTTTTTCAGGAAGGTAGTGGTACACTAGAATATTAATAAATGGCCTCAAAAAACTCGCTTTCCTATTTTTGCCCTGGAAAATAAAAGCAGAGCAAGAAACAGACTGCAACCTCCATAACTGAAGTATATAACAATTGCTAGTAAATGCTCAGAAGGCAAGAGAGGGCAAATTAAGGTGATATGTGAAGTGCACACCCCAGCCCATTTTTGACTTAAAGGCGAATTGCGATGAATGTAGTTTATCATGTGGCTATTTGCTGATTAGAAGAAAATGTCTTGTGGTAATATTGATCTGAGGGAACCCCCTTTGGGAGTCCTTACACACCAGGAAGATACACCTGCTAAATCTGCAAAGACTGAGAAAGCCAAGTAGAAAAGGAGAATTCCTGTTCATTCTGTGGGATGCCTTCAAACTTCCTTTGCAGGGGCAGATAATAGTAAGACTAATGTGCTTAGGAATTTGTTACTCCTTTATTTAAAAGAGACCTGATGGTTAAGTTGACCCAGTTTAATTCCAAACATGAGAAGCAATCCTTTTCAGGACTGAATCCACACAGTCTCTGAGCTGGTCTGTTTGAATGATGTGTGCTTATGCAAGCATATGGCTACAGGAAAACAGAGGTCTTGACAGAAGATGTGTTTTTAATGCATTTGGCTTCCTCACTTTCCTAGCCATCAGAAGGTGTGCCATGAGCATTTTCTGAATATTACATTAGACCTTTCAAAGGATGAAGGAACATGCTTCATTCTGAACAGAGGTCTATGACTATTCTTTCAACTGAACTTCTCTGCTCAAATCTCCTCAGGCATGGCTGGTCAGAGAGCACTTTTAACCTCCAGTCCCTACAGCCACAGCATTCCCTGACAAGCCTTATCTTAGCAAGCAGTTAAAATTTCTCAGTATCTGATTCATTGTTTAGTTTCTTCTGACTCCTCCAAGAATCTAGACTTGAAAGAATGGTTCCTCTTGAGCTGAGCTATTTTGTTTTCAAGGGGGCCCCATTTCAAGGATGGCTATCAAAGTTAACATACTCACTGCTAGCCTTGTGCTAGCCCTGATCTAGCAAGGTAAAAGTCTCCTTTCTTGTTTTGGCTAAGTTGGAAGGTAAATGAAAGAAAGAAAAACAAAAGAAAATAAATTTAATGCTCTGCATTCCCTTACAGAAAGTTCCCACTATCAAAGAGAATTCATAAACTGAGTCCAGAATCATTCTCCAGATTGCCACACACAAAGAGCTTCAAAGCTCTTTGCAGCAATTAAAGTACTGATTCAATATAAAATATTAGAAATTTTGTTTTAATATGCTCTTTTGGAGAATATTTCATGATTCCCACCACCTCCTTGGAAACATTATATTCTGTACTATTATTATTTGATAAGCCTTGAAGAGGGCTGCTCTTGGAAGTGTTGGGTTATTTTACATGACATAGATAGAGAGATGCTACAGAACCCTGCTGACTGAAACCCCATATCTCTCAATTCCTTTCAACCACAGGTAAATTCAAATCTGTATTCGCTGCTCTTGCAGAATGGCAGGAACTAAGTTTGATGTGCATCAATTGCCAGCAATGCACAAGGAGATCCAGATATCCTGGATCCCATGTCCAGTGAACTCAAATGATGGCCCTTTCCTACATGCATAATCAGCCACTTATATCTTGCATTATTTATTTTATGTGAACTGTCATCTTCTTCCATATCTGCACACATTTTAAACTGAGTAATCTTTCTTTTCTACTCAAGAAGCCTGGGCACAATTCCAGTCAGCAGCAGCTCATGGCATATGAATTCACAGCCCTTGAGCAGTGTGAGTCCAGTGGAATCTGGAATTAATGGAAAAATACTGTAATTTCTGGGTGGTTTCTGTAGGGATTCATCGACATCAAATGACTCTGGAGCCCATCTCCTTAGATGGACTCCACTGAAGAACAATGCTGAATGCACATTGCCAATAAGAGTTGAACATACCATATGATTGATTTCAACTCACAACTCTGCTGATATGTTTTAGGAGTCTTCTTCTCTGGTTTTGGTCACACCCGTTCTCAGCAACTGATTAATTTTCTGTTTAATCCTATGCCTTGGAGATTGGTTAGCTGCTGTTGAGTGGCAGGTCATTAATCACAGGACAAAGTCAATTGCTATTTTAGAGAACATTTATGTATAATTTTTGAATGCAGAATAAAATAATATTCCTCCAATGACTGTACCTGAATCTGTCATACCATCAATAATGATAGACTTCTGAAATGTCACTCATTGCAACAGGATTCCCTTGAGGAAGAAAAGCACAAAGGGAAAGGGACTCAATACTGCTTTTTTAAAATTATGTTTTTTACTCATCTTTCTGTCAGAGTTTCTCATGCCTATTTCCACGGTGCCACTAATACACCTCCCACCAATTGCTGGATTTATCTGTATTCCTTGCTTTATTACAGCACAGGCAGCTGACATGGGAAAAGCTGGCTCTGCAATGTGTGACATTGTGTGTAAAAAAAGGAAAATAGAAAGAAAATACTGACCTTCTGAGAATTAGAGTAGCTCTTGACCATACATGTTCACTGATCTCTTTGGTTCACACATTTGCATCAGTCGAGGAGTGTAGACAATAAGCTTCATGCAGTTTATTTGGGGGACCTGCCTTCTTTTCATTTTTATCTCCAAAAAAATGCAGGAAGGCAGCCCTCAAGACTGGATTTTTCAATTCTTCTGCAATATGGTGTAAGAAATGCTGCAAAGGGCTGACGCTGGGCAGAAACAAGTAGAGAAGAATCTTACACCAGCCGTTACTAGCCGGCCTCTAGTGGGACACAGAGAGCTTAACGAGAAAATTTAAACCCTTCTACCTTTTCACTTGAAAAGTGAAACCACAGACTCTGAACCTAGAAGGTCTTGTAGCTTTGTGAGCTGCTTCAGGGCTTTGTATCACAGACACATGTGAATATATGAATGTTCTGTAAGAATACAACCACTTCTCAACAGTTGAGCTGTTCCTGCAACAAAACCAAGAAAAAAAGGCTACAGAGAAAATGTGGGTCTGAGAAATGCTACCAACACCCCAGAGATTGCTATTCACAGCTCAGAAGGACAGCCCTCAAGCTGAAGTGATTATAGGATACACTAGGGAGTCAGAAAATAATGCCAAAATTATTTTTCTAGAAGTCTTTTCCCTTCTTTCTTCTCTGCTTTTTAAGCTTTGAAGAAGCTATTTAATATCAATGCAAAATAAATTTAGAGGAAAAAGTTTTAGCATTAAATTAACTTTTCATTGCATTTTAGCATTTTTAATCCAACAGACAAAAAAAATCATTATTTTCTTAAATTTAATTAATTTACTAAACTCCTTATAGTTCATTGAATTCAATCCTGTATCTGTGATCTTTCTAGGTCCATTAAGCTCCTGGGGTTCAACTTCCTCTCTTCTAACTCATAAAAATCTCATCAAAATGGAAATAAAATGCAATTTTGAACTTGTTAATGAAGGGAAAAAATGTTAACTTTCCAGTGCTGTTGAATTAATGGATTATCTTTGCCAGCCCATTTTAAAGCAGAAAACTTTCACACTGGGGCAAACTTATCAAAGTGGGAATAATAGCACAAAGAGGCATTAGCTGTGCTGGTATTTTTCACTGCTTTACTCTGCCACTACCCAAGATCTTAATACATTAAGATTTCTTTCCCCTGAGCTTGCTTTGTCTTGTACCCAAGTAAGATGGATATGAAAGATCTTAGCATATCACATATTGTTATTAACTGCAGAAATAGTCCTAGAGATCAAATGCTCATTATGACTTCAAGAAAGTGCAGAAGCACCTGCAAAATTTTAAGCCTGGGGAGTAATGAAAGGTGATTGGTTTGGACCAAGGAGTTGGGAGGCATGGGAAATTAAAGTGGGTTTTAATTACTTAAAGCAGTGAGAGGAGGTGGGGAGACCTCTAGTTTTGGTATTTTTGCAGATTGGGTGGTGGTGTATCACCACATAACATTTTAGTTTGCTTCTTATGTAGTCTAGCATTTTCAAGTTGGCTGTATCTTCTTCTGATCTTAAATCAGGAGAGAGCAACAAACAGTTGGAGACTGGTAAGTTCCACTCCTGAAAAATACACTTTCCAGCACCATAGGAAACAGTTTGAGGTTCTTCTAAATATCAAGTATATAAAAGAGAACTCATATCCAGAAATTATAAAATAGCCATATTTTTCCTAGTAATTAGGTTTTTTATTTGATGCGCATAACACTTTTTTTACTTTAGCCTGTCTGATTTTTGCTTTTTTTCAAAAAATAATTTGTATGTATTATTTGTACTTTTGTCTTTCCCCATTATTTTATGCTTTTCTTTTTGCCTCCTTTTAATCATGACAATATTAAGATAATTTTAAGATAATTTTTTATAAGAAGTAACTGGAAGAAAGAAGATCCTGGAAAACAAAGAAAAATATTTTTTTAAGCCTGAAGTAGAAAAAGGATATGAAAGAATTGAGAAAAGTATTGAAAACAGAAAAAATTAAAAGTGGCATGCTCATCACTATGAAATAGAAACTAATTCAGAATTCCACAAGGAAAAGAACAGGCAATTTCTCAAATATTTCTAACAAAGTGCAATATGCATTTATAAATAGATGTATATATCTCAAGAAATAACTGCTCATTGTATTAATTTTACTCTCATTACTGTTATGATTATTGTTACATAAACAAGTGTATCATGCTCATGGACCAAGCCAGACTAGGTTAATGCCTGTACAAATCAAGTGCTAGCAGTGACCAGATAAAAGACTTTTTCATATTAATAGCACTTAATTACCATCCTCTAAACACGAAACCTGAATGACAAATGAGAATTTCTTTAGGGAAAATACTGATTATTTCTCAGACAGACAAGAAGTTGATATGTTCCCCCTCCTGGAGAAATCGCACATGGCTGGATGAGGGCTTGGTGGTTTGTGGATGCTCTTCTCTGAAAGAATGTGCCTTTATTCAGTCCTCAAACATGGAGATTTTAATTTTCTGTGCATGGAATACAGACAATTACAGCTCCTTTTTATGACAGACCTTCGAATTCTCTCTGTACTCTGCCAATATTCCCTACTGCCCATCAGACCACATGAGTTTACCCAGTTCTTTGAGACCTCAGTAAGGAAAAAACATTATCCTTCCACACAATTGTTTTCAGGGCATAACTACTACCCTGCTACAAAGTTTTTCTTAGTGTCTAATGTAAAACTACACATAACACCTCTTGCTATACTTTAAGGCCATTACTCCTACTCCTTTTCACAATGAATGAAGAGAGCAATTTTCTCCCTTCTGCCTTGAAGCAGACTGCTAGATGGATGCCTGCCTTTGGCTATCTCTTCCCTAGGCAATTCACACTCAGTTTCTTTCAACTTTCCTGGCAGCAGCCTTCAAGTTTTCAGCTCTTTCTAGGCTCTCAACATCTGCAACACCTGAAATGCAGTGATAAGGCTCACATTCTGGCACCCCAGAAAGTCTTTAGTCCTGAAAATTATTATCTCAAACATCCCGCAAGAAATTTTCCTAGTCTATATCCTGGAATGAGATCTGCATTATTTGCATGGTCTGAAACTGCTTGATTTGTTATCCTACGCTCACTGTTCTCCTCCCTAAAATACTACCTGGCTCTTGTTTCTTCTCTATATTTACACTGTAAATTATTCCTAAGAGGCAGGACACATTGCATCCACTTTGTTGACTTGCGAGCTATTTCCTTTTCCAAATCAGGTTTCCATCTTGCTTCTACAGGACATTTGCAGTCTTTTCTCATTCAACATTACCCAAAGCCATATTTTTATTCCCTTAACAAACTGTTAGGTATGGTGAATAATTTCAGGGCAACAGCTTGTGGGATACTTCCTAATAGACCCTTTAATTAGCTTCAGAGAGCAATTGTCCCAGTATGGTTTTCCAGACTTTTATCATTGAGAGTACAATCCTTTAAGCTAGACTGCTCTGTCTTAGCCTATTTATTCATAATTTGGTCTTGTTCTTTCAGTGAGCCAAGGCAACCTAACCCACAGCTCCACATACTTGTTGCAGGATCTCTACTGCTCTCCCATCTCATTTAAGAGTAAGCAACTCCTTTCATTTAAACTGCTCTTTAAATCTTCAATACCATCACAAAATGAAGATACCTTCCAATGTCAACTTATTTAGATGCTCTGGCTGTTAATTAGTCACTGGTGTTAAGATCACTGTTGTTAAAGGTGATACCCAGAATATAAGTTCCACCTGAGGAATGGGTGATTTAAGAGCTCCCAGCCAGCAAGCACCAGTGGTTCATTGGCTTCTAGTTCTTACAGCTTGATATGCACCATCACCTCTGCAAAGGGTCTGTTAAGGATTGTTGGGGGTTGGTTTCTAGTTCTATCTTATCTGTATAATTTTTTACCATTGTTCTCCTAGGAGCGCTAATGTGGGTACTTAAGAAACACAAAGACTCTGGGCCAAGGCAGACATAACATAGGGGAGGACATGGTGACTCACTTGGCAGATGGGAGGGGAGAGGGGGTGTTTCTCGGAGAAACATGGCCTGTGGTTTTTGGGGCGGTCTCTCGCTCTCGGGGTTTTTAGCCTGGGAACTTGGGACCAGAGCTCTCTCTCTGCCTCGCTTGGAGCTGCCGCAGCCGCTGCATCCCGTCGCTTCTCCAGCACTCATCCGGGGTTTTCCCCTGTTTTTCGACACTCCGGACCACAGCCCTGTTTGGACACCTATCTGCTCTCCAGCCAGCACCACAGACACTTGGTACGCCTTGCCCAGCTTTGGGAACTCCATCGCTCCCGGTCTGGGCCCGGGAAGCCATCGCCTCATGTCTTCTACCCACCAGCGTTCCCTGCCAGCTGTGACTGTAACTATAACAGAGGGGAGAACCCTAGCCCTGTTGGTTATCTCACTGCTACTGTTGCTGTTTGTTTGTTTGCCGTGATAAACTTAGTAGTAAAGAACAGTTATTCCTTCTTCCCATACCTCTGCCTGAAAGCCCATTAATTTCGAAATCAAAATAATCCGGAGGGAGGGAGGTTTGTTTTTTTGCAATCTCTATTTTTTCCAAGAGAGACTTTAGCAGATACCTGTCGTCCAAAACCACGACAAGGATTTTTATAAGGAAGCCTATTTTCTGAAACACATTGACCCAGCCTAGTTTTTAGTACTCTGATTCAAATGTTCAGACAAGTATTAGTTTATTAATATTCTGTCTACATTTTAAATTTATCTCTCTTACCTAAAATATCAGGAAATGGTCTAATTGGACCCAGCTTCTATAACTTCTGTTGTTTCTCTTTCCTTCTGACTCCTTCCATTTCTTTACAAAAGGCAGAGGAAAATTAGCAGATTTTCCAGGGACAGTTCAATTAATAATGATGGATTCTGCTACCTTCCCTCACAATGAGAAGGTTTTCACATTGTTTAAGTATCTGAACAAACTTTGAACAGGACAGAAGTGTGTCCTAGCCTGAGCACCATGACAGATTATCTGGGACAGGTAATTTCAAAAACATGTGCTTCTCTCACCCGTTTTGTCTCACTGTGTTATTCTTCAGCCTGTGTCTGTACAGCTTCTTTCACAATGAGTCCCAGTTTGGATTGGGATAGTAGCACAAATGATAGACAGTAGAAGGAGGAGGTGAAATAGAGTTGCCTGCAATTTAACAAAGGTGGAACAACAAAACCCCAGGTGGTACAACAGCTGTCCCAACCAGTAACCCAGGGTACTGATGGACATACAAGTCTTACCTTTTCAAACTGGTGTTGGTGAGGTTTCACCATATCTGTGTACTCATGCTTGGTTCAGTTCCCACAACCTGGCAGTTGGCTGAACATGATAAGCAGCCTGGCCATGTTCTTCCACCAGCAAAAATGACAGACTCCTCTGTAGGACTACAACAAGTCCACAGGGGTTCTCTGTGGTTTCCTGTTCCTCACACTGAGTACAGACATGGGAGTGATTCTATTTTCATGTTAAATACTGAGAGATAAATCAAATCAATCTAAATTTGTTTGCTGCCTGTCCAAAAAGGTGTATTACCAATGGAAAGCAAATAATCCATATGCTCCTATAATCTTTTCTGAATATCCAGTTCAGCTGTGTCATTACTCAGTGTCAGTTAAAACCAAAAACAGTGGGGAGGCAGAGAGTTAGGTGTGGCACAGAGGTGAGCTGGAGGAACACTTCTTCCTAGTGCACTTTGTCTGCAGCCTCTGCTGCTACTGCCAGCCTGGCAACATGTGCTCCTTGCTTCCTTAATCCCAACTCTTGGAGTACCATGACTCTTTGGGACATTCGTTAGTGATTTTTAAAATGTTCTTCTCGCCCGAATGAAGAAAAAAAAGTTATCTGACAACTGCTATATGAAAGCAATTTCAAGACTCGAAACTTAAAAGGGAAAAAATTATCTAAGTATTCCATTTTTAGAAACTTTGCTATCTGATAGTGCTAAGAGGCATGGAACAACTCATTCATGATTTCAGAGTAATTGTTCCAATACCATCAGGCTGAGAAGTAGTTTGATGCCCAAGCTCCCCATCCAGACAATATGTTGCAACAGCAGCAATTTAAAAAAAAAAAAAAAAAAAAAAAAAAAAAGTTTTTTTAAAAAAAGCCTCTACAAAGCAGCTATAAGGATATTTTGCTTATTGTTTCACTAATTTTTTGATCGCAAATAAATTGTTTTTGTCTCTATGGAGGCATTAATTTCTCCACAGATTTGCTTAGAATAAATCAGTGATACTGCTATTGTTATTCTATCCCAATTTTTTATTTTCCCTTTTCTTTTCCTGTCTTTTGTCAGAGCATAGTTTTCCTCAGAACATGAGTACTTGGAGAAATGATTAAATTTTAATAATTTACTGCCCTGAGATTGTTGAAACTCCTATTCCTCCCTACAATCACATGCACACTCCTGTCAACCACTGTAATTATGTTTGGTTTATATTTTTTACTGTATTAATTGAAGAACTGTGTTAAAATTACCTCTACCCCAGTGGGTGCCATTGTTTGCCTCGTGGAGATTTTATTCAGCTGGTGAATAATGTCAATTAACTTGTCCTCTAATTATTAAATGATTCACTGATATAATTATATGTTTTATGTCAAACTGCTGATAAACTGATTATTCATCATGTTACTTGGACAGATAAATCTCTTTTTCCAAAGGAGATGTTTTTCGCATTTGTACTTTTGGTTGTAATTAATATTCCATTGAATTTGGATGCAAGCTGTGAAGACTGTTAATTTGGTTTTGCTGGCAGTTATCATGTTCTCTGCAGAAAGCAGACTTCTGTAGCTGGCACCAGGAAGCCAGCATCCCACTGCTGACGCTCCCCCCAAAGTGTTCCCCATGTAGTGCACCTAAAGGGAGCACTCTGGATGAGCAGCGCTGCAGGGGAAGGTTCCCCTAAAATGGGGCTCCTTTAGGGCAGCTCAAGCTGAGCAGCCAACACTGCCAGGCAGGAGACTATGCAGAGACTTAATTGCTTCCCTGTCAAATTCATCTGCGGTGGCTCGGAAAGCCATGAGTTTGGCACTGAGTTGGGGATGAGCTTCCCAAAAGTCTGTATTCCGCTTATCTGACATTTCTGGAGCAACTGATACCACGGAGGGCAGCTGCCTTCCTCTGGCCCTGCTCACAGAACCTCCAAGCTTGCGCCCCAGCATACTTCAGAGCACCACCTCTGGAGCAGGGAAGGTGGATACTTTCCCCCTTCTTGTGCACCTGCGCACAGAGAAACAATGTTCAGGCCGAAACATTACTCATGGCTCAAGGCATCATCTTCACCAGCTCAGAGTAATCTTCTAAAACCAGCAGACATGTTGTCCCTGCAGAGCCTGGGTCAGTTGTAACCTATACCACTGCACCAGCTATTTATCACAAAAAGCTTTTGGTCAAGTTAATTCAAGATGTGTCTTGATGTACTGTCATTTAAAAGCAGGACTATAACTTTACATAAAATCACTCTGGCAAGCGTATAATGCTGTGTTAAAATGCATTACCTTAAATCATATCCACTTACACAGAGCACTGCAATGTTTGAATACATTAAATCTCTATTGCCTCAGTCTGGCAGACTTCACTTCAGAGAGTGAAGATTGCACATATTTCCTTGCCAATTCTCTTAACTGGCAATATTTGTGATTGCGGCTTATATCCACTTGGGACTTAGAGACACCCCTAGCCCCTTAATATCAAGAACTAAGGCTGTAATATCTACCCAGTTCCTGGGCAGGAGATCTAAAGCCTCAACATTCAAACCAAATGCTGTGTCTCTTTCCTAAAAGAGTGAAAAGCAGGAGTCAAAGAACTTGCCCAAAGACAAGAGGATCTGTGACAAAACCAGAAAGCAACTAAGTTCTCCTGGGCAGCCTGCCCATGCTTTCCCCAGTGAGAAGCATTGTTGCAAATGCTTTTAGTCTCCAATATTTTGGGAAACTTTTCTTATTTGTCCTGTGAGAAGCCTTATAAAAGGACAAAAAAGACAGATTGATATTGAAAAGTTTTTCACCTAAGTGAATAAATCATTTAAATATGATGCCTACAGTTAGACATTTATTTGAACATTTAAATGACCTCCTCTTTAAGATTTATGGTATGGCAAGGAAAGACAGAAACAGACTGGAGAATGAAATAGAAGAGTAGTGATGAACAGCTTATCACAGCAAAATTTCCAGCTACTTCTTAAAAACTAAATAAGAGCCATACATGGACAACAGAAAAAAAAATAATAAAAGTACACAAAAAAAAAGGTGCTTTACAAACAAAAGGCATTTACCACCTTGACTCCATTTTGTGTTGGCAATGGGACAAAGACAGGATGGTGGCTGTTCCCTGGAGCTCTTTCTCATTCCCTGAGCCCAAAACAATGGAAAACAAGGATGGACAAAGCCCCAAAACTGAGATCATCTGCATCTTACCACTGCTTCTGACCACTCAGCCCTGCTGGGCTGGGCTCAGGCTCTTTCCTGAGAGATGGGAAGGGACAGGCAGCAGCAGGAGAGGGGCAGGGTCCGTGTGGCTGATCCCAGCTACCTCCTTGAGGAAGAGAGGCATTAAAGCCTCTCATAGCTCTGAGTCAACATCTGAAATTGATTACATTACAGCATTTTGCTTCTGAAAATGTGTATCATCTCAGAATTTTGACAAATTAAACACTTTCACTATCTCATAACATTCTCTCTAAAATATTTCAAAGGGGACTAATTCTCAAAAGCCCCTACCATCTTTAGACAAATCAAGACATTTGTGTGAAAAACAAAATCTTGGCTCCCTGAAAATTTTTCCTTTCCAGTTCTGTTGGAGATCAAGACTGAAAGCACTTAGAAATGAATAAGGTAGCAAGAACTGATGGGAGCAAAGAGGTTGCCCTCACAGATGCATGAACAGCTCTTTCCTGTTAAAACAAATTTCTGATACAAATTGAAATGTTTGATCTGATTAAGGTCCATCTGCTTGACACCTCCCAGTTGTGCTGTGTGCTGGGGACTGTGCAAGGTGAATGGTGTTCATCAAACTAAATAAAGGCTCTTTCACTTGGGCAGAGCTGCTAATCCTGTGGGCGGATGGTTCCTGGGACCTTCAGGTCCTATGACTATGATCAGACAACTGTGCTAAAACTGGAAGTTGCACAATCTGGCCCAGAGCAAGGAACAGAACTTGTTGGTTGTACAATGTGGCTGGCTTAATGCTGCTACAGGAACGTTAATACCTTATGGTTTTTGTGTTTCTTGGTTGTTTTTAATGTTAACTTTGCAGTCTTAATGGAACTGTAATGAACTCTTTTGCTAGACTGCGTTTGCAATGCTGTGCTACTAAATCTTTATTTCACACCTTATTACAGCTCTTGCTGCATGAATCTGCCCAAAGCCATGAAGCACAAAGTGGTATTATTGTGCAGACAGCACAGCTTAGCAAAAATGGCCTAAATAGTAGGGCTGATGGTGGGTGCATTACAATATCTGCCTTAAAACAAACAAACCCCACTGCCTTGTTCTTGTACATATTGACATTTCTAAAAGGCTAATAGTTATTAACTGAATTTTCAAGCAAAGTGTAATTTTTGTTGTGAAATTTTTGTTGTCTCCTCTGGCATGTGATTCTATCAGGCACCATCACCACAGAAGTGCTGTGAGCTTTTGTCTGTTTGCAGGCATGTTCTGGACCCAAACCAATTTCTCTTGGTCCCTTTCTGTCTCCAGAATGTCTTTCTAGGCCTGAGGATGGTGTCAGCACTCTGGATTGTGAAGACAGGAGTGCTGGGCTGTCTCCAAACTCAGCAGTGTAATGAGAAGACCAGCAAATCTGGACAAGTCTTGCACTCCATCTCCAGGGGCACAGTCCCCAGTCCTGTGCTGCCACTGGAACTGTGACTGTGCAGTGGAACAGTTAAAGAACCCAACCAAAACTAACAAGAAAAAAAGAAAAAAGTTTTTACTGGTTACAGCTCAATCACAGGAGTATCAATGATAACTAAAGTAGGAGGAGGCCTCCAAACCCAGGGGGATCAGCACAACCACGACTTGTCTGTAGGCAGCGGTGAGCAGCCATGGAGATACAATCTTCACAGAAGTACCCTACCTTTAAAAATACTGTTAAATCCTCAGTTTTAGGAGCTTTAAAGGGACAGGAGGTACTTAGAACTTCATGGGACCCTTATTATTCAGCTTGGACCTTTGTGGAGGGTTACTTTAAAGGTACTCCCTCCCTGGCATGCTGCCTTAGAAAACTCCTACCAGTATCAGTGCCAAGGGTTCTGTCTGATAATAAGAACTGTCTGCATATTGCTGGGGTCAGATAAGCCCCCTCTAGATCCAGTGGACATTCTGAAGTGCAGCAGGGCTTGATTTCCCACATCAATAACCAATGCATCACTTTGAGTGCAGGTTCTCATACACTTGCATGAAACATTTTGTTTCTTATTGCAAGATTTCCCCACTCTCCTCACCCAACATGAATGTTCTCGATATCATATTCAGGCACAAAATATTTCCATTGGAAATTCTGGGTTTCAAAATGCCTGAGATACCAAGGAACCCCAAAGAAGGAATCCATGGGGCCCTTCCAACTCAGTATATTCTATGATCCTGTGATTCTATGAATCTGGTGATGCTGGCACTGTGGCAATGCAGGACTAATCCCATGGAATAGTCTAGAAATGGCCAAGGTAGAACATAGAGCTGAAGAGAATTGACAGAGGATGGCACCTCACACTCATTAGAAATGTGTCATAATGAACAATTTCTGAAATGGTAATTTCTGAAATGCCTCCTTTTTGCCCCTTGGGATGGTAGAATGTGAAGACAAATTAACCCTCATGTTCTATTAAAATTTAAAGAGATGCCATTGGGTATTGCTGGTGCAAAAATGAAGTTTTAGTTTAAAAAGTATAAAACATGAAGGAAACAATAAGCATAAAAATCTGCCAAAAGGATAGAAATGTGGCCTCTATTCATTTAATTATTTGGAAGAGAGAAGAATTCATCATTGGGGTTTTTTGTTGCCCTTCTTTTAAAAACTAAATCTTTCTTAAGATGTAGATTCAAACATAACTCACTGCAGGTAAAAATGAGTTCTGAAATAAGAATGTAGTCTTGAAATAGAATTGCTAAACCTTATATGAGGGAAAAGAAGCTATTACTTGAGACAAGCTCTATTCTTTTTGTGTAGAAATGCACACAAGTAATTTGTGGATAATTTCTACTTTTTTAAATCTGGGATTTATGTATATTCAGCCAGCACAAGTTTTGACAGATCTGATCCACATTCAGAAAAATCCAGACAGTCTCATAACATATTTGCAAATCAGCTCTACCCTGGATCTGTAATAAGTATCACACTGTTGGGAGATGCTAAACAGAAATATGGTATTCACACTGTCTAGCTATTCAGTCTACATGCAGTAAATCCAGCTGAAAGCTCTAGATAGATTATAAATGCTCCAGATAATCAGGGGAAAATGATGAAAATTATTTGGTAGCATCTCCAATTTAGAACTAGAGATTCTAGCAGCCCATGGTAGAAGTTGTGATTTTTGGCATTTTCTGTAAAACCTTCATTGTTGGTCACCATGTCACTTCTACTATCAGAAAGAGAAAGAGAGATGAAAAATGAAATATTTAAAATTAAAGGATTTTTTTTTTAAATGACAAACACACAGTTTTTCTTTAAATAAAATCTTATTTTTAAGTCACAAATAATCTTTTACTCTTTTGAGCTGGTGAAGCCCTGCATCCTTGTCCCTCATTTTATACAGTCTTCATGTTTGTTTTGCAGGCAAGAGCTAGCCTTAAATGGTTTTTACACCTGCAGAAAGTCCTGGATTTTTAGTGTTTAAAAAAAATCACTGGGGTGATGGATGAGTGGGCCATCTACAGGTGAAGGGATCAAAGTTCCATGATAATTGCAATTTAGCAACAGAGGACAAAACAGAGGCACAGGAAACTTTGTGAAATGAGAATAAAGGGAAACATATTAAAGGATCCAGTTAATATCTAGTTTCCTGGGTTTCTAATGAGTCAGCTTGGTGCAGGATGATGAATTACCTGCCAGCTTTGACTCTACAGATAGACCGGCATCACGCTGAAGTGATATTCATCCATGACAGGGAAGAGAGAAGGTGGATCTTCTTAGGAAGCAGTTTATTGCTACTTCTGCAAGCAGCGGTGCTGTGGATATAAACCTGTGAAAGCTGATTTGCATTTTACTGTAGCAAGGACAGCCCTCCTTTTCAAGCTTTGAAACAGTTATAAAGCAGTGACTTTAAACGGACACATCAGGGAGACTATTGCAAGATGTCTCCATTCTGCTCTAGAAAGAAGAATGGGATGGTGTCTTGAGAGGAGAGGGGATTTAGGTGCAAGCAATGCTGTGTTACGGTGTGACACAGGCCACGCAAATCCCATCAGTGTGGTTTTTCTCCTGTGTTGATACCAAGCACAAACTTTCCACCTTGCATTTCTATTCACTTTAAATAGCTGCTTGGTACTTCTCAAAGGCAAAATCCACAATGAGGAGACCTCTGGGCAATTATTTATGAAATCCACATCCTCTGAGATTTGATCCCAGATACCCACTAAAGTCAGAGGTCTAAATATAATTGCAAGTATCTTTCCAGTCATCGAAATTCACGAAACAATAACAAAACTCATGTACATGTTGCTGTTCCAAAAACTCAGTGTTAATATGGCAGACCCAGATTCTAGTTCTTGTTGGTACAAATGTCACAAACACTACTCTACTTTCATAGTGTTCATAGCCTGCCCCTTCATTTTTTCCCCTACATTCCCTAACCTTGTATTCATTTTTTCAGCTGAATACCTTCAGAGTGAATGCTCTTCTTTATTATTATTTTTTTCTCTGGCTTTTCTCTAAGGACTACCCAGAGGAAGAGTGAGGACTGAAATATTTGTGTATGCAGATGAAACCACTCTTCTAGTTGCTGTTAATGATGTTTGTTTCCATCTCTACTATCCTCTTTCCCAAAATGATATGTACGATCACCAAGCTTAATAATATTCATCTCTCTCAATCTTAATAAAACTCTCCATGTGTTAGCACATTTAATCCTTCTAATACCTTTAATGCATCTGACCCTGTCTGTTCAACCTGGGTGTGAGCAGATTCTGGTTTTGGACTTATGAGTGTCTTTGATAAATTTACACTCTACATATTTAAAAATACTCCCCTCCCTTAGTAAGCATCCTGGTGATTAGTCTGCAAATAGAATTAAGTTATTCTCAGCAGCTGATGTTGGGCAAAAGGCAGAGATGTGGATATCGGGATGAGTCCACTTATTGTTTTGATTTAATCTGATCACGAACTTGCCCATATATTACAGGAAGTAATGTGTGTCTCCCACAATTTTGCTTGGGCTAATTATGCTCTTAGGCTTTGTCAGGCCACTTGATGTCAAAGGTTTGGCAGTTTTGCTGTCTTCCCTACAAAACAACACAAAAGGATATTAGAATTGTCTGAAGGCTTTCTTTTGTGTTTGTTCTGGCAAAGTTCAAATTCTCACATAATAAAATCTTTCTGAACAGAGAAAGGCTGAGTGAGTACTACTTTTCATGGTGTCTTTCAGGGACATTGAAAATTTCAATCTTAATATCCAGCACCTGTGAGCTCTGCGGTACAATGGCACAGAGCCTGCAGATGTTTTGGAGCAGGGCATGGCTGGCAGTCATGGGGTACCTGAGAAAGCATTCAGGAGTCTTCTTTTCTTAGATTCATCATGTAGATCCTGTTGATTTTATTCAACACAATGAAATTTGCTGCATGCGAAAAAAGCTTTGTGACTTTACAGCAGACCCGGCTCTAAGCACGAGGTTGGACTGCAGGTAGGATGACCTACTGAGATCCTCTCCAGCTTGAAACATCCTCTCATAATAAAGATAATCTCTGTGCATTTATAGGGGAAATGAAAGACAAAGGGATTAGCTAATGCATTTTGAGCACTCTTATTTTGACAATTCCCTTACATAAACACATACACATGCAGGGTATCTGAGCAGTGCTGTCAGCAAACAGCTAGAATGGAACTTAGTCAAGTGCTCAAGCAAAATGTCTCACAAAGGGAAATTAAAAAAACTGAAAGTATTGTGAAAGAGATATTGTGGCAAAGCAATTAGGATTCTTGCCTTGCAAGTGACAAGTGTTCAAGAATATGGGAGGAGGCTGGAAGCTATTAGAAAAGAGGTTGTAGCAGAAGATCAAAGATTATTTTGTACCCACCTGCTCTGAAGCAGCATAAATGTCTCTGTGTAAAGGAGCCGTTAAAATAGCTACTTAGGCATTTTAGTGTTGCAAGGGTTTCTTCAAGCATAACTATAGCTTCTCTTCTACCAAAAAACCTGCCCACAAGTCTTCTTTCTCTTCCCCAAGTATGGGAAATCCTGTCCTGGACAGACATTTGTCATGTCATGACTTTGGAAATAAAGCAAAAGTTTCCATTGCCTACTGAGAACTCATTTCTACTTTCCTGGCTTTGTGTCTACACTCAGGCTTGCCAAGGACCTTTCTTTTGCTGTTAAGGGGGTTTGCAGTCATGTGTTTTCTTTACATTTGTTTAAATGTGCAGGGAATTTAAAGCAGTTTTCAGTGCAGAATAACATCCATTTTTGTATGAGACACATTTTTGTCCATTCACTGTTTATTGGTTTCATGTACATCCAGTTTGATCAGGGTGCCGAACCACCAGGAGGCTGTGTGGTACCCACCTCTGTCAATTTTGTATTCAGTAGGCACAAAGATTAACAAAGTTTTAATGATAAAACCTGTTTATTTGTATTACACGAGCTCCAGATTGGTTTGAATTGGGCCAATTTTCACCAAAAAGAGGAAAAGATGGAGAAGAACTTATCAGAAAGCAGTGTATCAGCTGTGGGTTGTTTGGGACAGAATAACTGACAGCCCAGAAGGCTTTTTAAATTAAAACCCATTTTCTGAAAACAGATTTTGCATGCTATGTGTTAAATAAATCCAGATTGGATAAAAAACAGCACCATCTCCAGATTACTTTTTTCTTTGGGCAATTTATTAAGCTGTAAACCCTAAACATCTTAATAAAAATACAGAAGTACAAAGAAACTTCTGTGTGGTTCATCTTTTATTCAACAGCATTGCTAAATATGAGAGGCATCCCCTTTAGGGCAAAATAATGCCACTTCTATTTCATACTGTACTTATTTCTCTAATGTCTCCTAAATGATTTTTTGTCAAAAAGCGTATTATGGGACCATCATTTCTCCTTCTACCTCCCAGCACAAAGGCTGTTTCTGCTTCTTAGCAATAAGAGATCTCCTGCCTCTTCCTATCTTTTCTTTTTCTTTTGTGTGTGCGTGTGTGTGCTGGCAAATTCAATCTGCATTATAAACAGCAATTCTACATGCCAAGCAAGATGCTTTGCAACCTTAGCCCTGTGCTCTTTCAGAACAGCATTCCCAGAGGAGAGGCTTTACAGGTTATTAGTGGCATCCACAGAAATGGCAACAGATATCCGTGTTCCTTCCTATGCATAATTCATAAGGCTGCAGATTTGTCATGATAATTCATTGGGTAAATCACAGACTGCTCTCACTGGGGCCTTGATTCTGTGCACCTCGAGGAGAATAGCAAGTTGTGGACATTGCACAATATGTGTCCAAGTTTTAAGTATCACTCCAAGTTCAAGGGAATATGCACTTGAGTTTCTCTCCTTAAAGACAACACAAATAAGAATGAAGATATGCATGTCTGCATGTCAAGGAGAATTTATTCTGATTTTGTAATTTGAATAATCATCTGTTGGAAAACAAATTTAAGATCATGGAGACATCAGAGGAAACAGTAGGTGATAACTTTATTGGACTAGGGTGTATTGTAGCTCAGTCACGGTAAGGAATTACATCAGATCCCATTTTCAGTTTACCAAAACCATCAAGAATTGACTTTTTCAACAATTGAGATGCCTTTAAACTGAGCATCTAAATTCCTTGTGTTCTCTTGAACTTCCTTGGCCACAATAAACTGAAACATAATTTAAATACTTCAACTGTTCAGGAAAATATAAGTGGATAGTATACATAATTTTATCTTACAATAAGAAAATAGAATGAAAACAGCATGCAAAAGGAAAAGAAAAACATGCATATATGTAAGAAGCATACATGCATATGAAATTTAGTGACATTATGAAATCAATGCATCTCTCCTGTGCTATTGACCCCTAACCCATATACACATGTTTTGTGCCCTGTGACATTAGGGCAGTAACTGAATGGTGTGAATATATTTGCTCTCTGTCCATCTCCTGGATGCCACATGCAGTTTCAGTCACCTGTTTGAAAGGGTCACAGAAAAGAAGCTGAGAGGAAGAGAAGAGGTACACAGATACTCAGTAGTTTGAAGTATCTTCTTCAGAAAACAAAATTAATAATCTTTGACTCTTCAGCCTGGGAAAAGATGATTCAGGAGAACAGAGCAGAGTTCTATAAAATAACAAATGGCACAAAGAAGACAAATAGAAAATAATGTGTTTGGTATTTCCCAGCACATGGCAACCAAGGAAATGATCAGGCAGTGGTTTCAGAGCAAACAGAAAAAAAGAGGTTTCTCAGTCAGACGTTTTCTGTGTCAACCTATTTGAGGTGAAGATGTAAATAGATTCAAAAAGAAATTAGGCAAATTCAGAGGGGAGAAGCCCATCAGGAGCTCTTGGTACTGCTGATCAGCTGAATTTTACAGCTCAAAAAGTCTTATACTGCACTTTCATGGATGTTGAATAGATGTATCAGAGGAAGGCATCTATATTCTAGTGCAAGAATTAAGGAGATTCAAATTAAAGTAGAAGGAGGTAAGCTCAAAATAAATGTGTAGTTCCTCTAGGAGTGTGCTATCAGGCTGTGAAGCTTAGGATGTTAGAGATTAAAACAGTTTAATTGGATTCAAGGGGAGAGCAGAAAAACTAATGAAAGACAAGCTGATTGAGGAAGCCACTTATTAATAAATGCTTGAATAGTGTTCAGTGCAATTGGTTTACAAATTCCCTCTGTTCTTACTCACCCCTGCTACCTCCACTGCTGAAGACAAATCCTGCAGGCTTTGACCCCCAACAGCTGCTCACATGCTTGGAGTGGCCATGGGTCTGCTGTGCAGTGAGCAGGGGCAGGGGGCTGGATTTGGTACTGGAGGGTATAGGGGTTTAGGGGGACCTATACTCAGTGGTCAATGCACTGCACATTCCTCCTGTAAATCAGTTCTCTGCATACACAAGGCAGCTGCTGGTTGCTCTGGGGCATCAACAAACCCTTCAAAAAAATGAGGCACAGAGCTCCTGCAGAACTAATTTAAAAAATGTTAGGGTAGTTTTTTTTTTAAGAATTAAATACATTGCAAAAGCAAGTTATGAAAAAGATATATTCTCTACACAGCTTAGGATCAGATCCCTAAAATATTTGGCCTCCTAACTCTCACTGACCTCAGTAGTTAGGAATCAAACTATGTTTGCACTGTGCTCTGGCCAACTAGGAGGAAAAGTGATCTGGTAAATTGCAAAAGCAATAAAGATACTTATATGAGAAAGCTCAATTCTGTTTTGTCAGACTTGGTCAGATCCTACTAAATGATGATTTCATTGTGCTGCCTAGGAGTGAATAATCCAGGAACAGAAAGCTCAAGATTGACAAACTGCTGTGACTCTTCTCCCCACACAACCTCTCCAACAAGTGAGAGGCTGAAGCACAAAGGATTTCACTAAAAACTTGTCATGCAGCATTACTACTGAAAAGCAAGAAAAATAAAGGGAAAAAGAGATGAAAATATTCTTGCATCTGTGGTCAGGTTTGTGTCCAGGTATGGGAAAACAGTCCAGGCAGATCCCTTGCGGCTGGCCATCACAAGGCATGGAGTTGGTCATGGCTCCCCACAAAGTTCTGCTTTGCTTAGTTCTAGTCCATGTTGTGGCCATTTTGGTGGTTGCCAAATCCCACCCTGAGGATTTATCAACCCCTACAGAACAGATGGTCCCACAGATGGTCTTTGCTGCCCCAGATCAATGAGCTGGCACTCACCATCTTTTCCAAGAACAGGGTTTTCTCCTCAGACTCTTCACAGGGGGGATATTGCAGGAGGTGTTTGCCCTATACTGCTACAGGCAGTATAGAGCAAAGCCCACGGCAGCTTGTCTGTGACAATAACTGGGATGCATTTCCTGGCTCAGAAATAGATGTTATCTTTCACATTCACAAGGTCTGCATCTTCACCAGGGAAATCTTTGTCCTTAGGCTCTGAAATTATTCTGATTCCAAATGTTTGGAAGAGGGGGGTGATGTCAAAAAATCAAAGAATTTTTTTTTTAAGCAATACATGTGAGCTCAGATAAAACTAAGACAAAAGTTCAAAAGATTATATTACACTGAAATACCCTAACCTTAAATATTTCTCCTGAGTTTTAGCATCCTTTATAATTTTTCTCATTCTCACATAAAGATGTTCTTGTGAAAATGGAAACATTGCCTTCTGGTTTCCCAGATAGTCATGGTCTCACTTATGAAGCACAGTATCTTCCAACACTTGTGTGTTTTCAAGAGAAGCGAGTATATTTTAAAGTCACATGTGACATCTGTGGAGGAAAGAAAGTTAGTTCTGCAGTTCATTAATCCAAATAGCAGCTCTTCTGTGCACAAAAGTTTTGTGGGTTTTTTTTCCCCCTAGCCAAATTGCCATGCCCTGTATATATGTTCAGGTGTAAAATCTGCAAAAGGTAATTACTTTCCAAGAGTTCTATCAAGGCTCAGGCAGCCTCCTCAGCACATAAATCTGAGGCAGTCACTAATCCCTCCAAACCAAAGGAGGCTGCTTGAAGAAATATAAAAAACTCTGAATTTAGCCTTCTGTTATTTAAACACCTGCAATTTCCTCACAGAGGCAATGAGTGCAGAAGTCCCACATAAATGGTTTGTAATGCAGTTCCAAATCAAGCCCTTAAGGATTATTAAACTAATCCATCTTAATTATAGTGAAAATCTGTTACTAGCCTTACATAATAATGCTTCATTTTTAATTTCCACTTAGGTCTGCTTTCCTCTTTCTCATGTCTCCCTCCTTCTCCTACAGTACTTTTTCTTTGACTGTCTTTGAACAGAATTACCCAATACCTTTGAAGGTCTCTGCCATGACCAGAGATTATGAAGTCAGATACTATAAAGGTTCATCTCTACCCAGTCTAAATACTTTTACCTATCTGCCCTATGACTTGCATTCCCTGTGCTATTGATGCTAATAAACTATGCCTTCCTCAAAGGGAAGATGTAATTCTTAGAGGCTGGTTGATGCAATAAGACCCCCAAAAGAGTAAATGATTCCGTTTTAGAAGAGCAGTTAGAGGTACAGGTGTAGTACTGTGTTCTCATAAAGTGTATGAAGACATGCATTCCAAGTGTTTCTGTCAACACCAAATTATTATTTCCCTTCATATTCAAGTGAGATTTTGTGTTCTGCATAAAAATAAGGTGTTTAGGAAGTGACATACTTGCACCCCAGCTTCAAAATCTGGGCATTAAATGCTTTCTGCCAGGCACTTCTTTCTCCAGGCAACAAGCCTGCACCCAGAGGCATCCTCATTTTGGAAACACAGGATGACACCTAAAGAGGAGCAGATGTGGAGTTTTCAATCAAGCAGTTTTGAATGCAGAATTATTTGGTGAGCCATGCTTCAATTCTCTTGTTTATGAAATGATCAGCAAAACAACTTCTTTGATACTCTGAAGAATTTGTACTCATCCATTTGTACTCTTTTCAAGCCTACTTCTCTTTCCTTTTCCACTGGCTCAACCAGAGCACGGCACAACCAAGTGACTTGCTACCAGTGTCCAGCTCTGTCATCTCAGAACTTATCTTTTAATTGCCAGTTGAGTCCCAAACTCTTATGCAAATATTTTCTAGATTTATTCCTCTATAGCTTCAGTAAAAGCCTTGCCTTTTGTCCTGCTAATACAGTAGAATAGGATAAGGCACAGCAGAGCCTCCCCCAGTCCAAAGGTATTTCTTGCTCAGGAACCTCACTGCTGAGTATGCAGCATCAGTCACAGCAAAAAAGCTTTCAGTCCAGGAGTTGTTCAACAGATGTAGGCTACTTAGCTTTAAAAAATAAAATATAAAAAAATGAAATAACAATATGCAAACTGTGAGGTCTGTTTTCAGTTTTACACTTGGACGAAATAGTGAGCAAGGAATTGTAATGCTCACAGCTTGGCTGACCCCAAAGGAATCTGCTTCTTGTCAATTCAAGCAACCTCAGGAAACACCCCTTACTTCCAGTCAATTGCAATATTTGTAATTTTTATATTAATTTCTGTTTAAATTCAAGTAAAGTCTTCTACTATAACTTCACCACGTACAGCAGAGATCTGAATGAAAATAATTTTCAGATAAAGGGACTTTCTTTCCCCATTTCTTTTTTGTGGGTGTTGTTGATGTGCTGTATTGAAAATATATTATAATTTCCATTCTATGCACATGATGCTTTGGAAAACAGCAACACAAAACTAATGCCCTTGTGTGAGCTGATATGTGTACTGCCACACATAAATGTCTACCTTGCAAAATTTTTGGGCACATTACAGTCAATATTAGTATAGAGACTTTGCCTCATCTATATGGGAAAGGGAAACTTAGTCTGTGGCAAACCCAGTTACAGATCAACCTATCCAAGATTAAAATTTAATTGAGGCAATTATTCTTCTTTCACTCTCCCATGGAAGAAAAGGTTAAGCTAAATTTAAATAAGCCATGTTGATCTCTACATTATTCATTCAGTTGCTGATATATCACTGTCTTGATAATTTATGGGTTCTAAAAACTACCTAGATGTTCACCGCCCATCCCAACATCTTGGGGAATCATCAATTAAGATGTCCCTTGGTTCCAAATCCACTTCAACTGTGAAAGATTTGTAGGAAATGATCAAAATTACAATTCAATGATTTTTTTCAGATGGAGCTCTCTGACCTCATAGCATGGTATCACCTTTCCTTCCAGTGGTGATGTGGGTATCTCCACGCAGAAACTTCTCAAATTAAGAGCCCACTATTAAATCTAGATGTGATTGAATACTGTTACATTTGTAAATCCGCCCTTTTATGTCAGCTTTACATAAAATCTCCTTTCTTTAGGATTGTATGACTTTTGTTTTTAAGTGCATTTTAAGTGGTATTTTTAAACATAAGAAAGGACCACAGAAAAGAAGCATTGTTTTCAAAAGGTGCTTGGTGCTGAGACCCATGCTCTGCACTGCATTTTGTCCCACTGAAATCACTGGAGATGCTTTGGAAATCTTTGCAGCCTAAAGGCAAGGAATCAAAATACCTATATTGAACAGTCAGCATGAAGGGCAACCACACTATCCAGGCTGTCTCTGACTTTAGTGAATAGAAAGGTGAGCTGTCCTTGGCATTTCACCCAACTTAAGGTGTTTGTAAAGCAGAGGAAGATAAATTGTCTTCCTGGCAGAACTCGCATCTCTTCTTTGACAGCAAAGGAAACACAGACAAGCAACTTTGACCAGAAGACAGTCCAAAGTGCACTCTTCAGCAGCAAAAATACATAGGATAGTTTATAAAGCTGATGCTGTAACATTTGCAGCAAGCGACACCACATTAAGTAGAGGACAACATTTCCTCAAACAAATGAAAGAATAATATTTTTGAGGTGACTTCAGCAGCTGGAAATTGAAGATCAATTGCCTTACAATGATACTGGGACTTCCAAGGACTCCCTTCGTAGACCTTTCTGAACGTTGTTCTGCTTTTTGCTGTAAGATCTAAGCAATAAGAATAACTAAGTCCCTCTTTCAAGAGTGACCTTGGCACGGGGAAAAATGTTTCATCTCATTGAACTGTACCTCTCCAAGCCTAGGTTTTTGCCACTGTCTTAGCATGCACTCTCACAAAAAAGGAGATTCCTTACAGCACTGCTTGTGATTTCAAAACTACCAGACTGGCCAAATTCTTCTTCTACACACTCCTCTCACTGTCATTGCTAAAACACAGAAAAGAAAGAAAACAATTAGAGAGATAGCACATCTACCCAGTGTAAGGGAGTCATAATAATTTAATTTCTCTATCATACCTCCTACTATTAAATGATTGTTGAAATTAATGAGTCACACACAGATACCTAAATTTCATCAGTAAGAATTTTAGAGTGGTGAAAGAGAGAGTGGAGAGACAGAGGAAGGTATTTTTGAAAGAGTATGGGGAACAACTCTAGTAAGTCTTAGTAACACATCAAGATCTGCAAACGACCTTCCATTGCTTCCACTGAGCTTCTCAGCTATCAAACATCATAGGCAGAAATAGCCTTTAAAGGCAAAAATGTGGAGGCCACAATATTTGTGATGGAAAGCAGCTCTGAAGCCATCATGAGCTCATTGAGCATACAGAAGCATGTCAGTCATTGTCAGATGCTCAGGAACACAAAGCTAAAGTAAATGGCTTAACAGTCCAAGTCATCTAATGAGTTACCATTTGCAATGACTTACCAGTGCAAGCTATTTACACCAGTAAGTGGAAAACAATGGGAAGCAGTGATTCTGAGGTCTGTCACTTATTTACACCAGTTGTTTAGCCACAGGACTGCCCAGACACCACCAGCAGAGCTTAGATTCATTATTTCCCACTGCTGATGGATCTTGAGGCTAGAAACTAGAGAGGCAGCTGCCTCTGAAGGACCTAGAAGGCAAGGAGAGAAAGAGAAGTGTCCACACCACCAAAACTGAGGTGTTGTCTGCTGTCAGCTAAGAGACGACTCACTGGAAAGCACAGTCACAGCCCTGCCACGTTCCAGATAGGGATTCAATAACTGATGCCATTCATGAGGTCTGACTTGCTAGAAGGGGTGGACACTGCTATCAGGATGGGCAGCTTTTTCCCTCCAGCATTCAACTCTAACATGGGTTTCAAAGATGGTCACTGCATGGAGGAGGGAGGGAGGGAGGAAAAGGAACTTGCCCTTATTGTGCCACAGGAAGAATTGCAAAGGCGTGCCCTCAAGGGCAAAGAGTATCTCTTCTTCTCTCTTCCCTGATTTGCAAAAACCTTCAGTCATACTCACACAGAGAAACCCTGATTCGCAATGTGCTCAGCTACTCTGGTGTTAATAAATAATTGACAGCGGCTCCCAGAACAGACAATGTCACTTTTGGTCCCTGTCAAGTAGAAGACATTTGGGAAGTTTTTGTTTGTGTTCTTTTTCTGTGTTTGATTCTATTTTCTCCTTTCCTTCTCCCTCCAGTTGCCCTAAAGCTATAAGAATAATACAAGATCTGTCTCATCCAGTATCTGTGACAGGTACAACTCTGCATGCCATGGCCATGAGGAAGCAAGAGGTCCCTGAGTCTCCTGCAGGTAGCTGGCAAGTCTGAATTAACTTCACCTCCATTGGCAAGCATTTCAGACCTAAGATAGAATTGCTGCTCAGTAGGATCCAGGCTGCCCTTTTCCCCATCCTCCTCAGTAATTTATTTGCTTTATTTTCCTACCTACTCTGTGCTGCAGGATTTGGAGGTGGTAATGAGGGAACGTGAGAGCCAAGTTAGCACTGGCATACAGGATCCTAGTGCAATTTGGCACTATTCCACTTCCAGTGCAACATCTTGTGAACTACCCAGATGTTTTAAAAAAATCTTATCCTGGGTATTTCTTTCAGGTTTTCCTTTGTTCATTTGTTCACAGCAGCGAGGGATGTAGTAAGAATGCTGTGAGTAGAGACAAGACAAGCACTTTCTGGGAGTAGGACAGCACTGGTACAAAATGAAGAATATCATCTTTTTCTCTAATGGCAAAAAGGGCTCCATATTGTTGCAGCCTGCCACAGTCTAATATTACCCTTGTTTTCAGGTTCCTGTGGTTACATCTGTGCCCTGTGTGGCCTCATGAGCAGTACTGCATTGATAGAAATCACACAGAATCACAGAATCACAGACCATCTTGAGCTGGAAGGGATCCAAAATGATCAAGGAAGTCCAACTCCTGCCCCTGCACACCAGATGCCTTAGAGTGTTATCCAAATGTCTCTTGAACTCCAGCAGGTGTGGTACCGTGACCAGTTCCCTGGGCAGCCTGTTCCAGTGCCCACAAACAGCAGCAGAGGATAATGATTGGTGCCTCAGCCACTACCCCCCCCATATGTCCAAGGTTTGTCCATCCAGGGACACTTTATCTGTCCCTCAAATTGTTACAGTTCATAACACGTGAGTTAAGTGTCTCTGGCAGGTGCCATAGTACCAGAAAAGGAGATGGTACTTAGTGTTTCATATCAAACATCAGTTTCCCCAAACTGGGGCATTTGGGATGTCTGGAGACCCTGCCATGCACAGCCAAAAGCAAAACAAAAGGTGGGTCCAGTCAGGCATCTGGACCTGACTCTGAGCCCCTTCAGCTGAGGCTGAGTCTCTCAAAGGCTTTCATAGCTATAATGAGACTGTTGCTAAGCTGAGAATGCAAGTGGATGTCCCTTGTTATTTCAGGTTTCCTCTGCAGTGAAAGTACGTGTGTTTGGGGAAAGCTCAGGTGCAGAGGGGGTGGCTGGTTGTTGCTGACAGAACTGCTCTGGTTTTTCAGTCTTCATTTGCTAATGGAATTTGAGACCCAAAAAGACACTGGTAGTTGTTCATTAAAGTCATCTCTTCTCTCTGTCTGTTTATTTCCATTTTTAAAAGGCCACCTTCATAACTCAGAGCAGCCTGCCTGCCTTGCTTTTACGAAAGAGAATTTCAAGCAGGTTTAGACTTTATCCCATTTTCAGACTAATCCTCAATTTCAAAACACTACTCTGCACTCTACAGGACACAGGGAAAAATTGCAGCAAGAGGATGCTCCAGGAAAGAAAGATTCTTATTTTCCAGAAACATAAATACCCAACACACAGGCTACAACTCTTGGCTTTTCTCAACTTATTTCAATATAGTTTATTGAAAATTTATTATTGCATCTTTGGTACCATAGCTTCCTGGCACTCTTTTTATTGTTGTGGAGGATTTGGGTTGTTGGGCTTTGTTTTCTCCCAGGCAACCAGATATCTGCCTACAACTTTTGCCCCTGGCTCTGACTTAATGTTGTCTTTACAAGTCAAATTTAGTACCTGCTCATTCCAAGAATACTGAAAGGTGTGGGGAAAAAAAAGTTTGAGTTGTAGTGTGTATTTTGTCTCTGTGTGGCTCCTGTCAAGGATGCTAGGTAGTTACACTGTCTGATTCCCTTGGTGTCTTTTGCAACTGAGTAAGAGAAGAAAGCCACTAATAAGGAAGAATTTCAATGCAGATTTTTGTTGTTGTTGTTGTTTCTTTTCTCCTCAACAATTCCACAGCAGGAGGTATTGTTGGTTTTAGAAGAAAATGGCACAGGTCCTTGGAAACATGAGGGCAAGTCTAGATGAAGAAGTAATGCAAATCATCTGTGTGTGCTTGTTAACCTGTGCTGGGGAACCCTGTGAGCTGTGCACATGAGCAGAGAGGAGCTGCTCTTCCTGCGTGCACGCTTTGCTGGGGAGAAGTTGATTCACAGCTATGAAAACACAGGATAAAGTGCTTTAGTATGAAAGTGACAGTGGTATGAAAACACTGGATAAAGCAAACAATCCCTTCCCTGCCATGCAGCCCTGGGGTTTTCAGCCCACTCAGTGGAAATTTCCTGAGCCAAAGATTCTTTGCCTGTCTCTGTATCCAGCCTTGGATGGATAAATGTGTCTAACTGTTTGAGGGGGTTGACCCATTACTAATTGGTAAAACTTGTAGTGGAAATAATTACTGCTCTACAGCTGAGCTGTGCTAGTCTGTACCTTTGTTCTACCCCTATTGCTTGACTATTCCACTGGATATTCTTTTGTCTTGGTGAATTCCCTGTTCTGCTTCACACTTCTCATTATTTGTCACAGGTATGTCAAAAGTCCAACTTTTTTCACCTTGATTCTGTGTTTTGATCTTTCCTTTCAGATCCAGACACCTAGGAAGGGTCTGTCTCTCCCCACAATAGAAATAGGCATAGAATTTCCCCTTGGGAAGAAAGGATTAATCCAAAGAAAGAACAAAATTCAACCCCAGAGACAAAAGACTGCAGTAGCGTGGGAGGCTACATCAGAAAAATTGACCCCTTTGGCTGGGTAAGGACAGGGACAGGTGCCCTTCTGGGAGGCCCTCTTCCCCACCTGCAGTGTCCCAGATATCTCAGGCTCTTCCTGTACAGCAGCAATAGCAACCAGCTCTGTGCAAAGCCAGCTGCAGGACTGCACCCCTTTTGCCAGCCCTCACAATCTGCTACCATTACCGAGAGACCATCCAGCTCCCTGCTCACTTTCTCCAGGCACTAAGCACAGGCACAGCCCCAGAGGCGTGTCAGAAGCAGACATGGTACTGGGCTGACCAACCCACTGCTTTCTGCTCCATGCTGGCTCGGTGTGAGCACAGCATGCAACACCTGCAGGAGCAGTTTGTTCCTGGAAGGTGACGTCTGTAGCCAGGACAACCTTCTTGATACGTGTGCGGTTCTTTATGTAGAAATAATGCAAGTTAAATTCAGACTAAAGTGGGCAGTTTGTTATGAAAAAAGGGAGTATTTCTAATTCTGGGGCAAAAATACACTTACCTGAGGATGCTATTAAAGGGGGCTTATAGAAAAAGAGGCAGAGTGACTTTTGGCATGGGCAAGGGGTAACAGTCTTAAACCAAAACATCAGATATTTAGATTAGATATGAGGAAGAAATTCTTTACTCAGGGGGTGGTGAGACACTGGGACAGGTTGCCCAGAGAGGCTGTGGAGGCCCCATCCCTGGCACTATTCAAGGCCAGGTTGGATGGAGCTCCGAACAACCTGGTCTAGTGGAAGGTTCCCTGCTTGTGGCATGGGATGATCTTTAAGGCTCCTTCCAACCAAGACACTCTATAATTCCATGACTCTGTATTGTCATGGAAGTTGTTAGGGTACTTGCACTGTTGGGCAAACTCCTACAAACTCCTACAAACATCTTCCATCAAAGGATCAATCCTTACAAATACAGTGTTATTTTTCTTAAATATTTTTTCTTCAGTGCAGCACTGGCTGATTTCTTACAATCCAGGTATTTTTTATATATTTGTTGCAGGGAACTTTGGTCCCAGCCCATCTCTAGTAAGCACATGAGAGAACAAGCTTTCCGTTTTCTACTTTACAGTCACTATAAGGAAACTCATAATTCAGCTTTCATGAACCACAAAGTTCTGATGAGATTTAATGGAATTCTAAGTTTGCTTTATGTACATACTGGGAATCAATGGCAAGACTGTGAATTCATTTGCTGAGGGACATTTGCAATCCCTCCCCACAAAATAAAAACAGAACATTTCATGCTTCTTTTGGTAGGAGACTGATGCTTACTTCAGCAAAAAGTGAATAAATAATATGAAAAATCTATTATTTATTTCTTTTGGACCTCTTGAAGTGCTTAATGTATATGTTATCTATTATGTATTTTAAGCATCAGAGTAATTTCCAGAGACATGTACACACCTTAAATTCCTAAACAGGCAGGTATGAACCATAAGGTGGCTAGAGGAAGTTCTTGTTCAGCTCTCAGAATCTGTTTTGAGCATGAAGATCACAGACCTGAAATGTTTGATTTGCCATTATCAATATAGGTGTGGAATGCATTTTAGAAGGTATTCTTGCTGGGTGTCCCTCTGTTACATGCTTTACAAACCCACCTATTGGAAAAGAAGTTTGGAGCTTTGGAGGTTTGGTTTTGCTAAAAGAATTTTGGCAAAAAAGTTAAAATCAGAGCAGTTCCTCTCTTCTTTCAGGTATTTTCACATCACAGAATTTTGTGATGTGGCACAAACTGCATTTTTCCTATGCAACAAGCCTAGGGGTGGAGGCAGAGTCCAGACATGCTACTGATCCTGAGTAAGTGGCCTAAATCATGCAAAGATATGAAGAGACATTTTTTGCTCATGAGATAAGGTTAGATAAATGCATAGATCTGCTCCAGCTTCTTGCTAAAGTGGTTCCATCAATATAGATTCATAAATTAACCCTCCTCATGTGGAGGGACTGCTTTGCTTCCATTGTGATTTTTGAACTTCAATGTGTTCTGAAATCACAGCAACATAAAACCAGCAGAGTAGAATGAATCTCAGGCCTGGTTTGCCCTCATTTCCTTCCTATGAAAGTATATTAATATCAAATTTGTCTTATCCCTCAAAGCATTTAGGGGTAAAACATGATATTAGAACAAGAAGGATGATAAATTACCAAAAGGTTTGAAAACGGTGTTTGTGAAGATTGAACAAGATGGTGTTACTTGATGGTGTTACTTATCTGCTCACCTCATGATCTATGTTTAATATGCATGCTTGGGCCTTCCCATGAAGGATTTTCACTAGTTCCCTATCTATAATGGCTTTCTTTAACATTAATTTGATCCTCCACCCACACTCTGCATTCCGAATATATTTCATTAGCACTTCATCTCTAATAATTTCAGGGAAATAAGTGATCATCACTTGCTCAAAACTGACTCAGTGAGAGTGAAATTCAGCAGCAGTTTTCTTGAAAGTTGCTAAGATGTACAGCATCAGGGTTTTTTTTCTGACAGGAATATAGTGCTTGAGTGATAGGAGAGCAAAAGGTCTATTTGCTGCATGGTCCAAGTGACAGGTTCTAAGTGAGAAGAGGTGGAAGGTGAAGCTGATGTTAATGAAGTATATCTAGTGGTAATGTGACCTCAGAGCCCATGCTCTTGTCTGACATGACAGCTAAGGGAAATCTTCATCTCCATCCTGCTGCTGATAGAAGGAGTCCCAGAGAGAGGGTGCCTGGTGTGAACACGGAAACACCCCCCACCATCCAGACCAAGGGGTCTATCTTGGCTGTCTCCCCTTTGGGGGATGCTCTGTGCCCTTCACAGCAATAGGATTTTGCCTGTGCTGAAGTCACCCCCACCTTAATTCACACTGGGATCTCCTGCTAGGAGAGCAGAGCCCATGGAGGACGAACCACAGAGGTAGTGTGGATGTCTGGAGGAGCAATACAGTGGGGCAGCATTCTAAGAGAGGGAACACACTTTAACCAACCTGTCTCAGGTGATGGTGGGGGAGTGTTCTCAGAGTGTTCTGAGAGCAGAACACTGACCACCCCCTGGGCAGTGAGGGGCAATCCCAACTGCACAGGCTGGCCCCACTGGCACTGGCAAACAAAGAATTTTCAGCTCCAAAAGAACTAGTGAACTCCCTAGTGCTGCTGAGCAGGAAGAAGCCTTTTAATCCAAGGCCAACTCAGCCTGCTTAGAAGAGGTCCAAACATGCTGCAGCAATTGCCTCTGTCACTCGCATGCTGATGGGTTTGTGTGTTCATTCAGGGCTGCCAGCCAGCCATGTTCCAGAGAGGAGAGATTTGCAGAAAAGCAGGGATTTAACATCACATTAAGAAGCTATTTACTGAAACTATGAGATGCTGACTGAAACTTGGCATGAAGGAAAACTGACTGCATCTCATCCCCTAAATACTCAGACTAATAATGGTGTTTATCTGTAGAGTACAATGCAAATTTGTCATGCAGGGGACAGCAGAGGCCTCAAGTACAGCATGTTCTGCAGCAAACTCAAGCTATTTCAAGGCTTCAGATTTGTGAAGCAGTTTGCTGAAAATGCAATGCAATAGTCCTCTTAATCAAAGTCTGAAAATCTTTTTTTTACTTAGTCTCAAAACTTTTTGAGAAGCACAAAGACAGTGAGAATGAGAAAGGGTCATATTTATTGTGATTACTGTTATTATTTCAATCATAATTACTGTTATTATTTCCCTCTACCCAGGATACTGACTGAAACTAAAGCATCATATTTGAATGTTATCACCCTCTTCAGTATTTTAGAGGTTCCCATTAATGACGTTTTTGGAAGGATGTTTATCCCACAATAAAACCAATTTCTAATTGACATCATGCTGCTTTAATATCCCCTCTGGCCTTCTGCCCCCTGGGATCCCAGTGTGCCACCAATGGTTTTGTGCCCCAGATATTCTTCAGCTCTTGTCATATTTATCAGTCCTATTTTGGCTCTTCTATCAAATTTCAATATACACCACACCATTCCACTCTTCCTTCTTTTTCCCATAGACTACCATGTCTCCTAGGATGTATTACAAGGCAAGGTTCTACTAGAAAAAAAAAGGATCATAATTTTACAATCTTGCTTTTTCAATTCTATCTAATGTGTGCTTCTTAAACCTTTCTCAAAATAGAGTTTCAATAAGCTACACAGGCTATAGAAGAGGGAGGATAGTGCCTCATCGGTTTGCTTTTCCAGACCCCCGAACAACCTGGTTTAGGGATACATTAAAAAAACTAATAAACTAGGATTACACAGAAACTTCAGCCCGTGCCCCAGCCCAGCTTTCCTTGTTCTTTCCCTCTCAGTACTGCCTCCAGCACATGCACTGGGGATGAGTATCACAGACAAGGCCAAAAAGAGAGACCAGTTTCCAAACAATTATACTTTTGCAGGCTAAGGAAATTACAAAAATATTTTAGAAATTCCTCCACCTGTCTTTCAGGTAATATTTTCTTGTTTGTTCAATCGAAAATGCCACTTTCTAGTTGTTTTGCCTTGGCTTGGTTTTTTAAAACATATTGCTTCTGCCTGAAAAATAAATGCTGATTGATTTCTTTTAATTAATTTCCTCAATAGAGATGAAAACAACAATAACAAATAAATAGCAAAACTAGCCCAAAATTGAGGCATCAGTCAATTAGGCTACAGTATTTCACATCACAGACTTCTGACTTGTCTAGTTTCCCTTGGTATTTTTGAATTCAATACATTTTCTTCCAACTTGCAAGCTTAAATTATCACAGACTGCCCGATGAAATACTCTCTAGAGCAGACGATGCTGCAAAGTGCTGTGCACTTAGATGAATAATTTGTGGGTTTCTTCAGGGCAGTATGGACTGTGCATTCCCAAAGAATCTAAACAATTTCCTTATACCCTTCATCATCTTTCAAATGTCATATTTAGAAAGTCAAGGGCTGATCAGAATTGGTCTCTGCCAGGCTTGAAGTACCTTTTATGAGTTAGATCCTGTCCATGCAATTAGCTAAACTGCAGTTTGGGCAATGCACTTTGTAAACCCAAATTTCTCATAATCCCAGCTATATTCTCTCATTTTTCCATCTCCTCCATTACCTTCTTTGCCTCATGAAAGATGAAGGAAAAAGAAAAGTGCAAACTCCATCACTGCTTTCAGTCTCAAAGTAAAGCTGAAATGGTGAGGGTTTTTTTTGGTTTTTTTTTCCTGCAGCAAACACCTCAGAAAGAAATGTCATTTGCTACATTCTGGATCAGCTTGACTCTGAGCTATGTGTGTTTGTGTTGCCAGAGAATGCAGCCTGCCTGGTCCATGCCCCCACAGGCATCAGCCACTCTCCTCCAGTGCTTGGCAGCGCAAACTTGAAGTGCTTGACAAAAAATTCACAGTGGCATCGTGGAGTGGCATTGTAGCAGCACACGCAAGCACAAACTGACCTCGAGGCAGTCAGAACCAGCATCTTGTCCCGTTTTCTGATACTTCTTTCTTCCCCCACAAAAAATACAGTCTACATTTTCCTATGGAAAATAAAAAGTCCATTAATAATACCATAAATATTTACTATTAAACCATAAGGGAAAAAAAATCCTGAAGTCTCAGTAGAGTTACCATACTGCAATATCTGATATTGCTAATGGTTAATGATCCTCACAATAAATTAGTCCCTATTTCTTTGAGTGAGCTTTTCTTTTTGTCACCTTTAAAGAAAATAGGGTTGGGCATTTATCATTTAAAAAGGCTTTAAAGCATATTGGAGGCTAACATAACAGAACATTATTTCTCCTGAAAAAAAGTGCCCTAATTTTTAAGAATGCAGCAGCTACATCAGTTTTAAATCAGTGAGCTTGCAGGACTCTAATTGAATATGATTCTCTGTGAGTGCATTTTCTTTGCTGAAGGAGAGATGGTATTTTCTATTAGGAAAATTGTATGGTATGTGTTACACTGTGGGTATGATGAATCAGAAAGAGATTTAATTTTTCCATAGAAAATGTCATTAAAGAAATCATTGCCATTCTGAGGCACTATAATGTTTTATTGGGGGAAAAAAAAAAAAAAAGAAAATATTTCAGACTTTTGCTTTCATTTGGATTCTTTTTTTTCAAGTACATCTTCAGATTAGTGTAGAAACATGATGTACATAGCATGAAAAATGTTTACAATCAAATTTTCTGTCAAAAATAGTTTAGATGGGGTATTTTTCAGAAGAAATTTTGCCTTGTTGCCTTTCAAGTTATGCATCTTATTTGGAGACTACATTAGTCTCTTCACTCCATACTGTGCATATGCTTAGATAACTGTTGAGAACAGTCAGTACATATCACAGAAGTGAAGAAAAACATTTTTATAATTACATTTTATTACATTAAAATTTAAGAGGACTTTTAAAAATGAGCATAACATTAAATAAGCATGTAAATAAATAATCATAAAAACATAAAATTAAGGAAAATGCTCTTTTGTTCCATTTGCCTCTTGTAATACAGCATTTTCCTTTTTATATTTTATAAATACAGTAAAGCTTGATGCATTTTGGAAATATCCATGTGTTTTCATTTGTTCAATGTATTGTTCATGCAGGTGAGAATAAATTAGGATGTGGAACAAGTTTAAACAAAGTGCAAAAAAGGTATTTTGTTCCCCACATTTGTCCAGCAGAAGTGTAAGGGAAAGTGAGGCATCTTTTGTCCTGCTTTGCTTTGCCTTTTTTGCCCCTAGTACAAAGGGAAACTAATTGTTAGCAAAGCTCTGCTGATAAATTCCTAACCTGTCCTCTCTTTTTACAGTTAAAAAAAAAAAAAAATTAAAAAAAAGAAAAGCAAAACTTGTTTCTGCTTCTATTGAAATGACAATACTCTGAGTGACTTTAATAGGTCCTGATAGGGCATTAAATAAAGAAACAAGCACTAATTCATGGGATTTCAAATGCCAGATTTGCTAGCAGAGCATTTGTTCCGAGGAAGGACTGGTGTCCAAGGAGCATCTTTGGAACAGTGCAGAACAGAAACTACCTGTACAGACAGCAGCCCCAGTCCCTTGCCTACCTGGCCACTGGAGCCACCGGACCCTGTCATGGGCACATTTCCATTTGCTCACCCCACAGAGGGCAGCACAGGTGTTCTTCCCTGTTCCCACACTCCTATCCCTGTGCCAGGCCTGGGGCTGGAGCCAGGGTGTCGTGTGCATGGGAACATCTCCTCTTGAGTGCCTGGTGTCCCTCTGAGCCTCCATAGACAACAGCAAGACTCCAGTGCAGCCATGGATATTGGACTCCATCTCTTGACAAAAGTATCTCTAAACCAACTGCATGTGTGAAATTTTTACCCCATCTTGCTGTGGGCAAGTGGGAGCCACAGTAGACATTTGTTGTTCACTAGTAGTCCCACACGTCCAAAAAAGATATTTTTTATTTTCTGCTCCTCTTCTCCTTACTCTTTCCAAGTGACCCCTGAGCCTCTGCAGCTCCTTCCTACCTCACTCAATGGAAGTATCCTCTGCTGTAATCATCTGACAGCTGATTTCCTAAATGCTTCTTAGCATTCAGATGCATTCACAGATGTAAATGTTGATAGCAATCAGCTTTAAATCCAGTCTTTGCCTTGGCAGATCATTAGACTGTGAATAAAACATAGAGAAATATACCTGGATTTCTGATCAGCGGTAGGTATGCTGATGACTTTCATGTGAGGAATGAATTGTAAGTGTGACAGGACTCATTACCTATAAATCACTGCTTGGATTGTGGTTAACTTTCCGTGGTAACAAAGATAAAACACGCTCTCTCCCTCATTAGCTGAGCACTGAAAAAACACTGAAGGGATTTTTCCGCTGCACAGATAACATCTGCCTAGATCCAGCTTCAGAAGATCTCTCACAGAAGCTTTTCATCCAGGTGAAGTCACACATGTGAAAGCAAGGCCTGTCACACATGGCAGAGCAAGGTCTGTGTCCTGCCCTGGACATGGGGCAGCATAGCCACCCTCACACACTCACAACTCAAAAAAATCCCCAAAACCCAAAAGCAAAGCCTCTATTAAGTCAGATGTGCCCCACCCAAGTGGGTTTTCTAATCAGTCTTTGAAGTCTCCTGTGTTTTCATTTGCTGAAGAGGCTTCATTCATTTCACCCACGCTCTGGAGAAGCTCAGTCCATCTGTGCAGTTTTCTCTCTGGCTTCATCGTTGTCTCACCTGCTGCCACACTTTACCTGTAAATCTCTACAGCCCTAGTGGCTTGCCTCTTTCTGTCTCCCTCCTTTCAATTTACCTCTGGTGCCCATGAACCACTTTTCTGCTCAGTATACCAGGACCTCAGCTTTTTATCAGTGTTGTGCTGCATTTCCCTTACCTTTTTTCTTTCCATGTGGGAGGGCAGTAAAATCCTTGGGGCAGGGATTGCAAGTTAGCAGTGTGACCCTATGGCTGTGGGGCGAATGCATCGCTGGTCCTTAAGAGCAACCCCGAGATGTTCTTGCTCTACAAGAATATCTGCACCCACTTGCATTCATGAATTCATAAAATAAGGTAACCTGAACACTTCTAAGAGCATCTTTCAAAAAAAAATAAAAATCTTTAGGTAACCACATCTCAGAGAATCTGTCCAAAATCAAGGACAGAGGATTTTTTAAAGAGAAAATGACCAAGGGTCTGAAGGACCAAAGAAAAGGCTAAATAAGAGAAGGTTGTGAGGTAAAAATCCCCTTGATATAACAGTAAGTTCATGTTGCGTCTGTATTACACTATTTTACAGTTTGGTGGGGTTTTTTATAGATAATAATGGTTATTTAAAAATTGTAAGGATATAACTATTGCTAAGCATATAGAGCACAAAAAAATCACTGTGCAAATTAGAGTTAAATGACACATCCTGTCATAGAGACCTGTAAAACCCAATGAACTCTTTTTCTGCCGCCATGCCCTTATGTGAGGTAGTAACTAGGGGGCAATTTGGAAAATGGAAGATAAGTGCTTGTTGGCCTCCAGGTCTGGCAAGTCATTTTTCTATCAGTGAAAAGCCAAGAGCAAGAAAGCATTTGCTGAGACCAAGTACAAGGAAGGAGGAAGAGAGAGGTGAAAGGAGACAAATCACTTCCTATTGTGGCTAGCAGCAGAAAAATCTGCTGCTGCACACTGGTAATGCACAATTACTTTCTCCAAATAATCTTGTAACATTTTCACAAAGTATTAATCAGCATTCACCATCCTCCAGGTAGGTAAATAGCACTTCCCATATTTATCAAGTGGATACACAAGTTACTGGATGACAGAGATTAACTCAGATTCTTACAGCAAGTTAGCAATAGGTTTTTGAAACTCTTTCTTAAATAGAAGGACATATACCTCCATTAGTGTTTGCTGATTCACATATAAAACCTAAGAGCCCTCCTACTTGTCTGTGAGAAGTATAAAGTTTGTTCCTGGCTACACTTCTTTCCAGAGCCAGTGGTGATTCCCAAGGGTCCTGACTTCTTCGCTCTCAGCAGATCCAGGGACCTCCACCTTTGAGGGGGCCATCCCTCAAGGCACCTTGATTCTTTCAACTTTATTATAATTCCCTTTCTAAGTTTGCTGTTGCCATTTTTTATATCTTCTTTGACTGTACCTTATTACTGAACATGCTGGTGATTATATTATGAAATGAAATTGGTAATTTTTAAAATGACAGATAATACAGACAGAAGGCCTAAGGGTGAATGAAAGGCAAGCCAACATAGGTGAACTATCCAAGAGATCCATGTCATGCAGACAAAACCTAACAATCATTAACTTTTATGGGTTGCAACTGTGCTGATGTTCCTCTCCTTCCTTAATCACACACATTTACCTTGTATTGATGCTGGGATGATTTGTTGCCATGGGTTTCAGCTGAATTTCAAGAAGAAATATATTAACACAAAATGAATAGCATCGTGTAAGTTCAGGGTGAGTATTTATTTCTGGTGTGTTGCATTTCTTTTCTGCTGTGCTGTCAGATTGTCTGCAGGGCAGCAGCACCCAGCATAGCAGGTGAATCACTGCACTTCATTTCACAGTATGATTTATACTTCTTCTGTTTTGGTCATGCTGCTGCTGCCTCTTGTATTTATTGCTCTTTTTTCAGGCATTACACTTAAGACTAGGATCTTGGTCCTCTCTGCTCTCACAACTCATAGCACCATTTGTGCCTACCAGGGTAGCAAGTCACTGGATTGGAACGGCTGATTTATAACTAATTTGTACAACACAGTGTGTTTTACATAGAGGCCAAGTAGGCAGCTGTCTACAGTGGCAGATTATTAAGGGCTACAAGACTAAAGCCTGTAGCGAGGCTGAAGGAAGAAGACTATCTGGGACACCCAACAGCAGCTGTACAATGGTGGATATCCTGGGCTTCACCTTCTGTGAGGCTCTGCAGGTCACTGGGATACCAAGAGCTTATCTCTGGTAGAAGGTAATAGAGTCTTACAGTTCTGATCTCTACCTGCCTCTACCCCTTCCCAAGGGATATGGAGGCTTATTGATTCCCCAGAATCCCTTCCCCTGGCTGTCAATCTCACTCTGCCTGGGGTGGATCTGGCAGCCATGCTCAGTTCCAGCACAGGATGGGAGCAGAGGGAGGTACACAGAGGGACGAGGCACAGCACAGGAGGAACTCACCTATTACAGGAACCAAGGAGGTTCAAGAGTCACAGCCTCTTCACCTCTTGAAAAGGTCAGTTTTCAGGGTAACCGCTCTATCAGAGCCTTGAAGATTGAACTATGATGAGAACAAAAGATTTACTCTATTATCATCCTTGAAGTTAACTCAACGCAATTTTGTCTATGCAGTAATGTACTTTGTTTCTTGTAAGTGGAAATGCAGTCTGCAGGTGATGAGAATCAGTTCCATGCTTGTGTCTCCCAAATCCTTCAAGGATTAGCACTGTTTGACAAAGAAGTTGGTATTGCTGGGGGAATTCATCCAATGAAACACTTCTTCATCCTCTCCAAAGGCATTAAATCAGATCAGCTACAGGAGCTGATCATAAGAACTAGCTTCAATCCATTTTTAAAACATCTTTAGCAGCCTAGCTGCTGGATGAGTGCAGAAGTGTTCTTGCAACACAAGAAGTTTTGTATTGCAAAAAAAAAGTCTTGATGTTTATTAAATTCCTACAGCCAAAATAAAATCATGCTAGTGAGCTCTGCAGGACAGTCACATAGAAATTTCTATGCTGCATTATCAATTAACCATATATAATTTCACTTGCTGGAAAAAACGTATTTTGCAAAAAGTAGAAGCCAGAGATATTTGTGGGGTTAGAACTGTGTCTTTTGCTCTGAGTATTTGCAGGGACTGGAAAAACAAGGTTCCTTACTGGAAAATAGGCAGTAAAGCTGTATTACTGAGTCATTTATAGGAGAAAATACTGCGCAGGCAAAGAATATGCAGTAGTATTTACAGTAAGGAAACCTTCTAAACTGTTGTGGAGTGTTACAAAGAGAACCATTTTTAACTACTTCATCCATTCTCATAATTGAAGGGACAGTTTTGCTTTGTTCTTTTCTCATGCAACCAAGCCAAATGAGCAGCCATTTAATTTCTTTTGCAAGGCAGGATAGAACTTATATGCTACAGCCTACACACCAACTTGATTTTCACTGTCCTGTAAAAGTTCTCCAGTGGAAATTCTGGGAAATGTCTTACATTTCTAATGGCTTTTCCACAATATTTATTACTGGTTTGTTCCAGTTCTATGTTTAAGAATATGGTGCCTGCCTTTACCCGGTCTGGGCTTGACCAAAGAGGTTTTATTGAGACCGACATTTCATCATGCCATGTTGGTGACATTTCCAACAGGCTGTCACTGATGTATTAATAACCTCAATTAATCTCTTGAGAGATAATGAAGGAGAGGGCATCAGATCCATGCAAAGTACAAAAGCAGTCAAAAGTATCCTGAAACATCAGAGGGGATAAGCATCACTCTTTTCATGACCTTGAAACCTGAGAAATCCCCAAATCGACTGAAAATGGATAAGAGAGATTTTGCTTTTTAGTCATCCAGAAAGTGAAAATCCGTTTGACAGGTGTCACAACATCCTGACTGCTGGATAACCCCCAAGGACCACAGGCAATGCGTTTACTTGGCACCTTGATATTGCAGGTATCAATCCCAGCCAAAAAGAAACCCCACACCAATATTCCTGCTCAAGGTCCAGTGTGGAGGACAAGCAAGATAGTAGAAGGTGGTAGTGTCCCTGAGTTAGCTCTGTAGTTGGAAAAAAAACAGGTGGTCACTCCAGGATTTTAAAATTGAGTAGGTCAACACTGGAAAAATGCATCCAGTGTTTTCCTAACAGGCAGCTCTCTCCTTGAGCTGGTTCAAAGGCATTAATGTACTGACCTTTTCTGGAGTGACAGTGAATAACAAAGTAAAACCCAAGTAGTTTTGGTTTTGGGTTTTTTTGCAGTTCTATGTGACAATGAAAGTGCTGAGAATTCAGAACTTTCTAATAGGCTGCACATTTTAAATTTTATGTGTTACTGCAGGTCCAGCAGTAACACTTGTGTTCAGTTTCAAAGAGAATTCCTGGGAAATAATAACTGTCAGTCATATTCATGTCAACTTCTCTGTGCTGCCTTGTTCACGGAATATCCTCTTGAAACTTTTATTCCTCCAGTGCATCCTTGAGTCAACCACTGCCACTGAGTTGCCAAGGTATAAAACTGGAAGAAAGTAAACAATACAAAAAAATGTAGGAGAAAGAGCAAAGTATGAGAACAAGCTTTGGAAACAGATCATTCAAATGGGCTGCTACCCTCCTGATCCTTTCAGAAGGCTGCATGCTTGCCATAGTCCCTGTATTTGTATACCTACATAGATCTATATCTACATATGGCACTATCTACATAGATCTTATTTTTGTAGAACTCTCTTAAAAAGGTGAATATATTTCTAATGAGCATTTTTATCTTGTGTCAGCTCTGTATATCCTTTTTCATCCCTGCCTCCTATTTATCCATTTGTAACCCTGGCCAGTATGCTGGTCGTGGTTAGGGTAGAGTTAATTTTCTCCACAGCAGTTGGTAGGGGGACGTGTTTATTATCAACTGTACATACAGATGTATTCTGTACATAGATGTTTTCTGCAATTACTGAGCAGAGCTTACACAGAGCCAAGACTTTTTCTGCTACTTGTACTGACACCGGCAAAAGAAGTTAAGAGGAGTCACAGCCAGGACAGGTGACCACAGCTGACCAAAGGGATATTCCAGACCATGTGGCACCATGCTCAGTGTATAAACTGGGGGGCAGAAGGAGGAAGGAGGGATATTTGGAGTGATGGAGTTTGTCTTCCCAAGTCATTGTTTCACATGATGGAGCCCTGCTCTCCTGGAGATGGCTGAACACCTGCCTGCCCTGGGAGCAGTGAATTAATGCCTTGATTTGCTTTGCTTGTGTGCATGGCTCTTTCTTTCACCATTAAACTGCCTTTATCTCAAATTGTACATTTTCCAAGTTTTCCCCTTCTGATTCTCTGCCTAGTCCCACTGAGGGGGAAAATGAGTGGATCTGGGGCTGGGCTACTGGCTGGAGTTAAACCATGACTGCCAGGAACAAATAGATCTGCAAACTGCTTGTTTTGTGAGGCAGATTGCCTAGACCAAGAATATCAAAAGCCACTTGACACGACTTTGTGTGCTCAACTTGAGACTTTTTGCAGGTTTCATGACTCGGCAGGATAAACTTCTGTAAGATATAGCAGGTAGGGACCTATCAGTCCTTGTCTGAACTCCTCTTGGAGTTCTTTTTCTGATTTTCCTTTGTAATTTAATTTGTTCTGAAGCTCTGAGGTGTCCTGTAAAGAGGGGATTGTTAGTATTCCAAATACCAGGAATCATAGTTAGAGACATAGATTTTTACTACTTAAGCACATCAGAAAAACTAAATGGATTTCCTGGATTACTATGTTTACTCCTGCTACAAGTCCTAAAGTCATAAGTTTCTACAATTAAAAATCTGTTTCCTGCTAATGCTGCTTCTTTCCCAGAATAGATTTCCATACTACTGAGAAATCCTCCCATTTTCAGAATTTCTTACAGAGTTCCCAGCAAACATAGAAAAGTTCCCTGCTGTGCTTTGTATCTGGTCACCCTTCAGCTCTGTTTCTCCTGGGCACCAGCCACTCTGGGTTCCACATTGGTCATTTACCATATTTTGTGCTTTTTTCCTTGGTTTCCCTCTCACTTGTTACAATTTGACCCTGCTGTTCAAAAAAACCCCTACACATTGTAGCCCCAAAATTGACTCTGTGTGAGTCTGTGATGGAAGTGGAGTAAAGTCCTTCTTTCTGCTTGCTACGCCTGATGCTTTCATTAACACAACCTCCATACAGCATTTCCCTTTTTTTGTGACTGTCATTTCCAGTTTATCATTCTTTCTATAAATTGTAGCTCCCTTGTCCTTCCCAGTGGCACTGCTGCCTCTTCAGGATGATTATGAACTCAGAGGTAGACTACCAAGTACTTAAAAGCCATAAAAAAGATGTGTTGCACTTTATCTTGGGCTCAGGATACATTGGGGTATCTATTCTTTATTGGCATTATTTCTCCTTTCTTTTCTTTTTTTTTTCAGCTTCCAGCAGTGGCTTGCAACAATAGAAATGATAACAATGAAGCAACTGAAAATGTTGCTGTTATTTTGATTTAATGAGCCCTCTATTCTGTAAAGAGTCAATACTTCCCAAAAATAACATCAATACTTCCTGTAAGATGACAAGAGGGAGAGGAAAATTTTGTGGGAGCAGCAGAGTCTTTTTTCAGTCATTATTCATCCTTGAAGACTGATGGTAGAAAAAAACTCCTATGTTGTTTGATGCCTGGTAAACCAAGCACAGAGAGTTAATAATTATGGAAAAAAAAATAAACCAAAAAAACCCCTACAATCTGTCTGCAGAGGGACAGACCACAATAAGTATGTGTGTGTCAGGAAAACTGCACCTGCCTTAGGCATGGCCAATTTAATGATTACACACCTCTTCCACACCACTAGGAAAGACCTGGCTTCTCTATCTGTTCATTCCAAGCTGAACCTGGCTCATCTATTAAATAGACACATAGCTGTTCACAGTGTTGTAGATATAATTACATATGATGAAGATGACAATCTCATTCAAAAATATGTTCCATCTTAAAAAAAAACCCCAATGTCAAGTACTGAAGAATACAATGTAACCTTTGATAGTTAGGTTCCATGACTACTTTCCCTAACAATTAGAAAAATAATTTATTTTTTGTCTGAAAGTTAAGGGTTAATCATGGATCCTGTATCTGGTCACAGACACTTTCAAGTAATGATAATTTATTCTTTGCAAACTTTTTCTTTTCATATTTTTGAAAACTTAAGATTTATAAAGTAGAATTTTAATGAATGCTTTAGAGAACTGGTAGACAAGATAAACAGTCTAAAACAGAATAGCTAAATCTAGGAAAAGGAAAAAGATAGAAATTATTTATGTGAGAACAAGGATGCAGGACAAATATAGAAATCATTTCTTTAAAAATTATGATCCTCTAAATTAAGATGTCTCTAGTCAACAGAATCAGGCACTGGAGTTCTATGCTTTAGTCCTAAATTTCCACCCTTTTCCTGCTAGACAGAAATGCCATCTCTCCCCATAGTTCCAATGAGCTTGTGTTTAATTATTGCTGTGACTCCTCTTCAGCCACTTTTTGTTAGTGTCAAAGCATGCACAAATCCCCCACAGTTCTTGTGCCACCTCTGCCTGCCCCATGAAGGATCACAGACATGGTGAGTTGTCCTAAATGCCCTGGGTTTCTGGCTTAGGCAACTGAGCTCAGTCCCTATCTCACATGCAAACACCACTGCACATTTATTTCTAGAGGCTCAGCCTGAACCCAAACCCCACAGAAGCACTTTCAGTTCTCCAGTGCCATTTGAGACATCCACCAGGGCTGCCAGAGATGGCTCAACACCTACAGGAAAGTTTTCCTGCTCTGGGTAAGAGTGATAAGTCAGGCACATTGTACACAGCACTGGATTGAAATACCCACACTAACCCCTGTGTGTCCAGGAGATCAGTCCAGTCAAGCTCAATCAGTTTATTGATTAGAGATCTATATTATAGTAAGCCAGAGAGGCAAAACTTATGATTTCAAATTCACAACCTTTGGTTTTGTCACAGGTGCTGCAGTAGCTCAAAACAAAGCCAGATTAATATGCAGAAATCTCTAACAGCATTTATCCTCACTGTTGATTACACTTAACAAACTTTCCATCATGTCACTTAATTCCCCCCTGCCTCCTTCAGAATCATAAATTAGAATGTCACCTACAAGAACACCCTTCAGAAACTTTTCTTCAGAAAGAGTCAGGAACAGAATTATCAACCTTGGAACAGAATGAAGAATCCAAGCCTCTTCTATGTTTGCTATGAATAGGAATTAACATTTTCAAGTGCTGAAAAATATTTAATGAAACTGTAGGTTTCCAGAATATTTATCCTGGCTCACAGTCTAACTAGTAAAGCATTATAGGAGTTTGGTTTATTGGTTGTCCATGTAATACTAACCCTTTATCCTAATAAACACAGCTACTAAAATCAACATGTAATTAATAGATGAGCCACCATGGCTCTGAACAACTTAGTTTTGACATCAGAAACAGGCTGTAATCATATGGAGCTTTACATAAGCAAGCTAATTTTATTCCTCAATGGTTTTTCAATTTGTGTTTTTCATTTAGAGCCATCTCAGACAAGCTACCGGTACCATCCCAAGACAGAGCCCCTACAGCACAGCCATTCAAATCTATTGAAATCAAATGCTAAATTTCCATTGATGCCTCTATTTATTGCTTTTGCATTCAGGTTTTTCTGTGCTTCTTTATCTGCCACAGAGAGATGGTGTTGTGACAACAGATGCTTTCTGAGATCATCTCAGTGCTGCATATTCCCACTTGAATCCCTGCTTGTCACTTTGCCTGGCTGTCCAATTTGTGCTTTTGTAAAGTATTCATCTTTAGCAGCATCACTTACTCTGGAAATCATTAGAAATGGAAAAAACACCCAGCCCAGGGTTTTTGTTGACTACTAAAAGGAATCCTCCCCTACACTGCTGAACAAGGTGATGGCAACCGTTGGGTTCAGAGCCATGCAAGGACAGAATTAATATTTTGTGCCATAAGACAGTCAGATGCCAATGACCTTTATTGAAGCAGAAACATATGAAAATATGATCTTGGATGAGAGATTTGAAATAATTAGCATTGTTTAGTCTACAAGAGAGCAATGAGATACATGACAACAACACTGGAATACATGAGAGGGAACTTCAGTGGGAGATTTATTCTCCAGTTAGGTGTTATATTTGAAGGGGTATATTGAGCAGTTTTATACATATCATAGTGGGGAGGGTATGTTTGAAAAGAGAATATAATCTTTTTGTGATGTGATATAATGTATTTCTCAGTCCCCTTGTATTTTGCAGCTGAAGGATGTGGTTCTATCCAGGGAACTGCTAAATGTTGGCAGATTCACAGCACAAGACAAGCTCTACCTCAGCAAGTGCTTCATGTTTCGAGGTTTATCTTTCCTGTTGAACCTCCTTTGTAAACAGAGAGGGGTAGAAAATAGATTCCCTGTCACACAGCTGAATCCAGTTTCTGTCACCTTCCAGCTGGACTCTCACTTGGAAAAACAGGAAGAAAACTTTTAACATTGAAATTGCTGAGCTGGGTCCAAACTGAGCTGGTGCCCTGGTGACATTTGAGTAGCAGTAATATTTTTTTGTTGTTTTTCAAGTATGACTTTGAAGCAGCAAGATTCAGTGCTCCACATCTCTTATTGATCTTGGCTGCTGAATGTTTTATGACAGGGAGCCGCCCTGCGTGAATTCGGAATAGAAGATCAATAGGCTGCTGAAGATGTCATGCTGTGACTGACACAGTTCCTTTCCAACACCACCACCACTTCCAACCCTTTTCTTTCAATGTCCCATTCCAACCCTGAATTTTTCCAGGTGTAGCCCTTGAAAGGTTTCACTTGTGGTGTTATTACCTGTCTGATGTACATCCTAAGAGATTGGACACTTAATTTGCCTGTGACTTGTCTTGCTATCAACATAATTAGCATCAGGACACAGTCTGTAGGAAGCTAAAAAGCCTACTTTCCTTGCACCTTCAAAATTTTCATTCCAAGGACAGACTCCTAGAAAAATTCTTTGCATAAGGAATATATTCTGTTTTATTTTCCTTCCAAGGAAATATAGGTTTATTCCTCATACTTGGGGACATTCTTAAGAATTTCACTAGACTAGAGTGCTCTAAAGCAAATACTCCTGAGCTCACAGAGACAGCTATTCTGTTTCTCAGACTACATTCTCTCACCTCTTCTGGGTCTGAGAACAAATGAGCTGTAACCCAGCCACAGAATAGCTCCCTCCTCTGTGGATTGGAGATGCAGTTTCCTTCTGCCTGTCTCCCATCTCTGAGCTCAGAATGCAATGCTTAATAAGGAGATGTGAAAGAAGCACCAGTGGTGAGGTGGAAAGCCTTTCACTGAGAACTGGACACAGATCAATGCATTTCATAGACACCAACACCTCACATACTTAAATGGTATCTGATGCAGCTCACTCCAAACAGTGCTCACCCCAATTAAGAAATGTTAGCTCCACAGCTTTCTTGGCTGTGGCACAGCTCTAAGGAGACAAGGGCTGCTGTTCCTCCAGGAGGTCTGGGATAAGCGAAGTACCTCCATGAGCCCTCCTCATAGGAGGTGCAAGGTGACCTCTAAAGCCACACTTCTAAGGCTTCCCAGCATCACTGCACCCAGCTTTGCCATTTCTACTTCTCATGAGCAAGCTCAACTGCACTCCTTCACCTGTCAGGGAAGGAAAATGAAATTCTGTGTCACTGCCTTGAGTCAGTTCAGGTTCCAGAATTACTCATCAGATTAGACTTCAAGGGAGAAACAGAGCTGTCACCATTGAACTCTTCTGTCCTCTCTTGCTTACCGAGAAGAATAAATTTTGATTCAAAAGCTATATTTGAATTTATGAGCAGTGAATAAATATCCTAATGAATATTCTAATTAACTTTTAAAGAAGTGTTGGCTCAAAAAATCTTGTTCTATTCTATTGCTTACATTTATAGTGGAGAAGAGATTAAGCAAGGATTTCAGTTCCTATCCCAAGTGACTGACCAGGGTTTATAGGCTGTGGTACCAATCATCTTAGTGACTCTCGTGCTAATCAGCTGCTATCTAATAGACAGGAAAATGTGGTCAGCCTTATGTTGAGAACAGAACCAGCAAAACTGAAGTCAAGCATTTTGTGCTGTCGCACGCCAAATATTTGGCCTTTATGAGAAATATTGATTTTCTCTAGAATTCCTTTTTACTAAAAATGTGTCAAACCTTCTACACATTAAAAATTACAAAATTTTGCTTATTGTCTTTATGACTGCCAAAAGTGATAACATTTTCTAGGGGATTCTGCTTGAGCAGGGAAGCTGGACTAGATGACCTCCAGTGCTCCCTTCCAACCTTACCTATTCTGTGGTTCTGTGATCCTGTGAATTTTGAGGTTTTCAGTTGGGAAAATTAATTATTTCAAAGTCATTCTCATTTAACCTTTTACGCACTAAAATATTTTCATGCAGTTTTATTTCATGCCTTTTAATTATCAGTAATCTCAATAGTATAGCTTTTTTTATTATCCATTTCTGGCCAATTAAGCAGTGGATGACGGGGCCCTGCAGAAATTCTGGGGGCTGAATGAGGAAGGTGGTTCTGAAAGATGGCAGATGGCTACAAGGAAAGGCAGTGTGGTACAGATTTTAACACAGACTAAGAGCTGGGACTGTGCACAGCATCTGTCCCTCTCTGGATGTGAGATACTGAAAAGGACCTTTCCCTTCCATTGTGAGAAAGAAGTAGCATCATCTCCAACTAGCACAGTAACTCCAGACCTTGGTGAGTTGGGGTGGGCAAGGCAACAGGGTTTTCAGAAGTGACTGTGAGAAAGAAATGGCTAAAAGCCATAAAAAGCTGTAAATGCACCATTTACCAGAGAGAGAAGCTTGTATCAGACAGTATTTCAGGTCACAAAACAGATTAGCCAGGTATTTTCCAGGCAAGGAAATTAGTAAATGTTGACCCTAAATCAAAGACTTTATCACTTCCCTATAACCTAACTTGTATTGTACAAACTGAAAACAGAACTCTACTAAAACATTTTGAAGCCTGCAGCAAGTGGATGGAAACTGAAGAAAACTTCTGACTGAATACAAGGACGCATTCTGCAGAGCACCTAGGAGTCTATAAGGAGTGACTGTGGGGTCAGCAGAGCAGAGAACTAGTAAAAGAAAGATAATTCTGAGCCCAGATCTTCAAGCCCAACACAAAAATAGAAGGACATGAGAAACAACACAATAACCCAAACTCTTCAGCAGACAATCTGATCAGCATGGCCAAATTAGAATAGAAACAAAACAGGGATCACAGACCCACTAAAGAGTCTTCTACCTTGGTGATAGTCCACAGTCCAGATGTGTTTCTCAAAGACAAGATGCTTTTCATGGCTATGAGAACATCTAGGATCCTCTCATCGGCCAAATACCTCTCCCAGGCCTGAAAAAGTGGAAAGAGGTTGTTTGAAGAGAAACACATGGTATTTTCATACAGTTTTACTACACTGTAATTCCTTTTCTCAGACAAGCAAGTGAACTATCCTTGAGAACTGAAGGAGGACCTACTCTGAAGGAGGAGCAGAGACCCTGAGAGCTTGCAATGATCCGAGCTTGCCTTTCTATTTTGTCACATCAATCATACTGGTGTCCTATATGTGCTTTGTAAAACTACACATCTCAACTGAAAAATCTTTGTACTTATTTAAAGTTCTTAGCATGACTTGACTGTGAATTCCTGTGACAGTCACAGGCAACACATTGCTAGGCATCAGATGAAGTATAAGAGCATCCTTGAGACTCTCCCTTGGATTTACTGCTCTTCAAGTAATTACCTTTTGCTTGCTTGAATGCTTGAAGCTTAGTGTAATCCAAGCTGATAGGAACTGGCAGAGAGAGCAGAGACCCTCCAGAAGGAGAAACATAAACTAAGCACGAACTCCCCACGCTTCTCATTAGATGTTAATGGTACCCAATTGTAATATGTTGTTTTCTGAGCTGACTGGTTCTCAAATGAAATATTTTAAAGCTCCTCTTTCGAAGGGAGCTAAGCTGTCTCCTGCTGGGTATAATCTTAACAGAGACTGTGTTCCCCTTCTCTACAAAGAGATTTGACCAATCTCCCTCCCGGAGACAGAGATGGTCTGACACAACGATTCTGCTCTCCCGCACAGAGATGCTTTGATAATCCTTGATATTGCTGTAAGGCTCTAAATGCTTCAGTCTTTTAATCTCCCTTCAGGGGCTTTGTCCGATCCTCTGAATATAAAGAGCAATTGACATATTCAGGCAAATATTTATAATGCCACACTTTTTCAGGGCTGAGATTTCCCAAACCATTTCTTTGAGATGAATGATCAGTATCTATGACTGTTAATGTAAATCAATTCCCTCAATGCCCTACAGGGCTTCACAGATAATCACTGGAGTCCTTTGACATATGGGAGTTTCTTGGTTTTTTTCCCTTTCTCGACCTATTAGTTAGAATCTCAGGCAAGTTTAAGTCACAGAACAGGTGTTTTTCTACTAAAGAATACTTTTGAAATAACACAGAAAAATTCTAAACATACAGAAATATGCCTATTTCACTGAATTTTTAACTTTCCCTTTCAAAATCTTTGTATTTGGAAAAAATATAGTCATAAGTGATGGAAGTTAACAGTGGAGTTCCACAAGGATCTGTGCTAGTAAAACTCTTCTGATAAACATATACACAAATTGTGTAGTAAAGCAGACAAGCACGTCTCAACAATATTTCAGTGTTTCCACTGAAAAAATTAATATTCAAGTCTACTGAAGACTAATTATATCTGCTTTTATTAACCTGCATCTGGTTCTTCATTTTTCTTATTTCACATTTCTTAAAATAAAAATTTCTTTTGTCTGGGATATAGATCAGTTCAGCTTTGGTTGACTTACAGTGATCACAGTGTACAAGTGTGTAACATAATCAGTACAGAGAGATTGGAAGAGAGTTCACATGAAGCTTTATTTGTCACACCAAAAGTGACAGCAAATCCAATCAGTGAACCTCAAAAAGGAGATAAAAAATCAGTCTGTGATTTAAAGAAATACCGAAGTGAATATTTTCCAACCCAGCAGATTTCTTGTTTGAGCACACAAACCCAACATGGTAATAACTAGTTAATTGGTGAAATAAATCTTGTCTCTGCTTGAACTGTCCTTACCACATACAAGAGCCTATAGACAGACTGATGTTTTAGGCTGTCCATCAGTTTTATGTTCATCCCAGATGTGACTGTGAGGGTTCACTATGAATGGAAAATTAATTTAGTCCTGGGGACAAGGTTGGACTTTGAGTTAATAAGATGGTATATCCTAAATCTTCCTCCATGGCTCAGTGATCTGAGGTTCACAATGCCCACATGCAAGAGCATTCCCCTCCAGAATTTTATACCTTCAGACTTTCAACCCTGGCATTACCTGTGAATTTAGCAGAAATTGTGATTTTAATTGGGAATAACATTGTCTGTTAGTAGCCTACAATGTGCATTGCTGAAATTATTTGTACAACCTGACTGCCACATACAGTTAAGGAAAGATACACAAAATCATCCCACTCCCATACTATTTGGTGACATGCAATTATTTAGGAAAAACTCCTTTGTGAAAGTTTTTGTTCAGTATTGTATTGTGTCATCATTTATGAAACAACAAACTTCCCTGGGAGTCAGATGTGATTTAGCAGAAGGGCTATTTATATCTTAATCTAAATTCTTTCCAGCTCCTCCTTTGTTCATTACTCCTTTTATCATGTCTTTTCTGTACTTATAGCTGAAAATTCATAAAGCACAGGATTCTGTTTTAACTTGCATATCGCATTTGCCATAGACAAGAGATGATAAGATATTCTGCAAATTTTTACTTTTGAATGTTGATGAGTATTCAACATTCAACATAAGAAGGATCTTCCAAATTATCTGAGAAGGATTTTCTAACCTATCATTAGTTTTTTTTTTTTTTAATTTCTTTTTCTGTATGTTGTCTTTGTTTCTTCTTTATTTAAAGAGAATGATCACTGCTAGCCCAAATTAAAAAAAAAAAAAAAATTAAAAAGCTCTAGTACAATAAAATAGAAAGTAATAAAGAAGTGCAATACAAATAAATAATTGGGTTCAGATCACTGGAGAAAAACCGCTCTGCTGTCCCAGCAAAAAGTAGCTATATTCTATCTCTTAGGACACCAATTTAATCTTTCTGAAACTGCAACTGGTAGGATAGTTTACCTTAGAATTATCAATTCACAGTGTTGTTGTTCTGATTTTAATTTAATTAATCCTAATTTTTTTTCTTGTATCATATAAATCTAGAAAAATTAATTGGTTTTACACTTACATAACTGAAATTAAAACTTACCTTCCTATATCTATTACCATCTGATACCAGTCTTGCTCCTCAAGCCTCCTTGTAGTCTATTTTTAATGGATTAGACAATAAAATAATCCAGGCTACTTGTACAAATGGGAATGGAGGTTTTACCCAGTGCATTTTGCACTGCAATTTCTACAAGCCTCCAGTCTAATCTATTCTGTCTCTAATCCTGACCCACAAACTGATAAACATAACTGATAACCATAACTGGCAGAACTCCATGTATTCCCAGCACACTCCCATGTAAAAGGAGTTTCCCACTCCCACTTCCCAAGTGGGTTTGCAGCACTGCAGGTCTTCTCTAAGACAAGGAGGGACAGTCTGTGGGGCAATATGTTTAAACAGAAAATTCTTGTATGGGGAGCAAAAGGACGAATTAAAAATGTGACATTCAAGAGTCTCTTTTGATTTTCTGGATTCTGCATAATTTTTAACCCCAGCGTCTAAAACTTTTTAAATTTTATCCTTTTTTCTTTTTTTTAAACTTTGCGGCTGTGGGTGTACTTGCGGTTGTGCAACACAGTACCACAAACTCCAAAATATGCAACACAACTAGGCTTTATTAAAGCAGGCTGTTCTTCACAATCAAAGGATCACTTTGTGGATTATAGTATGTGCTGGATTTATTGGAATATGAGATAATTTTTCAAGAAATCATCAGTCTCCATGTCAGAGTTCTGACCTGGAAAATCTCTAGAGCATGACATCAGCAGTCATCTGCCTGTAATACTTTACTTTTTGCAGTAATATACAAACCTGTCATATTTCTATGGGATGAAGCTCTCAATAAAATGAAGCAGGTTCAATCCTAAAGTCAGGGAAAGCACACTTTTAAGAACAATATTTACATAATGGGCCAGAAGAAAGTAAACAATACCTAGACATGATAGACAGTTCTGATTTGAAGCTAAACCAGCTGCAAAGGGACGTGCCATCGCTCAGGGATTTTTATGCCTCTGTATTTATTCCTCTATTTACAGGGTAAGTGAATTGGCAGCCACCCTAGGAAAGCTCCTGCTGCCCATCTCTACACACATGCTCTGTGACAAAATTAAATATTTTCTGTTGCCATGACATGGGTCCTTTATATATTTGTCCTCCCATTTGCATCTACAAGCAACAAATTATGCTGACCAATTAATACCAAATAATAGAGAGAAAAGTAGGAAAACAAGGGTTTCACGTGTCCTCATCTCTAGCTATTTGAATGCTGAGTGGCTACCAAGAAGAAAAGGACTTTCAAATTTAGAGGTTTCTAACTTAACAAATAAAAGAAAACCACAGATATTTCAAAGCAGCAGGATGTGTGAAGGGCTCTTGATGCACGATGCCATCTTAGGCAGCTCACAAAGTACCTGGAGGAGTGCAGCGACTCCAAGTGGCATAAATTCTTGTATTCAGATAATCTTGGATTGTTACACTATACCCATCTCCCTGGCTCAAGCTCATTATGTAAATTAGCTCATTTCACAACAGATCAGGTCTCTATATCCTTGTTTGAGCCAAAGCTGTCAAACTCCAAAAAGACTGAACATTAATAATTTGCATCATAAAAGTCTACTTTTCATCTGGATAACTGAGCTGGCCAAGAAAGCATGATTTAAAAGAACCTACTAATTTTTTAAATAAAATACATAGACAAATTAAATAAGTTTACACTGAAGAAGTTCATGCAAAGATAACACTTCTAAGATGTTTAGAACACAACTATTAGGGTCAATATCTGCTTTTCAGAATACTGTTGATCATTATGTTTAAGCTATATGTCATATCATACATATAGTTTATGTACCTCATAAGATGTATCTCAGGAAGTGCTTGAGAGCCATTTCATCCCTTGGCACTGAATGCCAGAGTAACCCATAAGATTTGAAGAAAAATCAATACGAAAGGGCAAGGAATTATCCCCAAGTGTTGTGCCTTCTGCATTCTCCACCTTGTTCCTGATATTGAAGAAAGATTCCCATAATGCAAAAGCCATTGTAGTATATTTCTTTCACCAGGCCATTGTTTGTGAGAGAAGTCTACCAATACAGCAGCAAAATTCATCCCCAAGTTTCTGTGGTGAAATGTGTCTTTTACTGCCATGGTCTCACAGCTGACTCATGCAGCATAATCAAGCCCTAAAGCAATTAAGCTACTTTGGCCTTGGCAAGGCAGTTTGAGACAGATCCATTTCAGCACAATTCAAACAGCACAAAGAAAAGCTTTTATTATCCTGATTTATTGAGTTTTTCCATTTCTCTTTTCTTTAAGTCCAATGTCCTGCATTCAATTTAATGACAATGATTCTGTAAAGCATTAAAACATCCTATGGCTATTAAAGGAACATTTATTGAGGTCTAATAAGAGACAAATCAACTTTTCATTTAAGTGCCTCAAAAATAACACAAGCAATAAATGGTTGATTATATATTTAATGACACTGTAACTTATACTGTACCAACTGAAAAAGCTTTTGCATTTCCAATTTAACACTATTGCATGTCATCATCATTAGGGAAAATGTTTATTGTTATTCTAATTGGAAGCAGCAAGTTAAAATCCATCTTCATTTAAAAGCAAATAATGCTGCTCGAATGTTTAATAAGTATATATAACTCTTGGCTATGATGCAGGGCTCATTTCAGAAAAGGCTGCTCCAGTTGGAAAAATATGGCCCATATTCTGACTTCAGACTTGTATATACTTGCACTTACAGAAGAAATCATGAGAAGAATATTTCCAGTGGTAGAATCCAACTTTTCTCCTTAGTCTTGGAAAACCTGCATTTTCAGAGTGTCTCATTGATCAAGGAGATTGTTGAAACTGTTCTTGTGTTTTCATTCTAATTCTATGTTCCTTTTTTTTTCTTTTTATTTTATTTCTCCACCATGTAACTTTTTTAAACTTTGCAAACAAGACAAAGTCACAAACTTATTTTTGCTAATCTGCAAAAAATTCAAGAGACTAAGAAAGGCAACCATGGAAAAAGAACCTTTATGGTTCATTCCGTTTTGAAGAAAATAAATAAGTTGTCAAATTATTTCAAACTCTGTCCCCCAAAATAAAGGAAAATTTAAAACATTTTCAGGAAAAGTTAAAATTTTGAAATATTTTCTTGTATTAAACTAAAAAAGAAAAATTAAGCATGAAGAGATTTCGTAGCTGACAGCAAAAAATGTCTACAGAAAGAAGTTGTTTAAAATCTTACTCTGCTCTCTTGACTTCACTCTGACCCTAAACAATTAACATGTCTTATTTTAGAAGATATGGGATTATTTCTCTGGATTATGTTTCTGGCTCATTTTGTCCTTACAATTAGGTCCTTAAGTCCAATGTTCTGCAATGCCAAGAACCAATTCAGTAGAAGTTTGATCCAAAGATATCTTTCAGGCACCCCCTCACACACCTCCCCCTGACATCTCATGACAAACCAGACTTTCAGGAAAAAACCAAAAGCCACAATTATTGAGCAGGATAGGAAAGAGGGAGAGGTACAGGAGATATCATATTCTTATAAATCACACCCCAGAGCTGCTTGGTGTCCATCACTGTGTTGTCCAGGACACAGATGCATTTCTCACTGCTGAGGTACTTCTGGACCCCATGGAGGATTCCCCTGGGGAAGAACTTCCAGCTCAGGTCTAAGGGCTCTCTGAGCATTTTAAATTTTTATGAGATTTGTCTTATGTTACTTCATGTGTGCTTTTCTTGTAAAGATACAATGATGTACAGGTGTGGAGATGGCAGCCACTCAGTGCAAATGGCAGAGATGTAACTGTCTATGGTGGCCATGTATAGTACCATGATGGCAACTAACTCCTCACTGCTCCTGGTTTACAGTTCTTGCATTTGCTCTCTTCAGACCCTTTCATTTCAAGGAAGTTCAGAGCAAATTTATTTTATATAATCTGCAACTGGCTCTAAGGAAAGGTAGACCTTTAGGTATGATTCACTGACAAGCTTATTTTCTTTCCTAAGAATTGATTTAACTATCAAAGCCAAGGCTAAGACAGTTATTGAACCACCTAATGATTTAAAAATAGGGAACGGAGTGTTTGAACCATCAACAGACATCAGCACTGAGATTAAACCTGAAAGAAGNATTTAGACTTCAGACAAAGATTTAAGATGCTGTGAAATTTACTGTCCCTGCACTTAACTGGGGAGCATGGCAGAGTGGAGTCTTGGCATGAATGCTGCCACTTGTGACACCCTGTTAGTTTGCTAGTATGAAATACGTTCAGACAGTGCAGGAATATTTGTAAAGCTTATTGGGAAGGATATCAAATCATTCTGTTGTTTATTCAGTGAAGCTTAAGTACATCACCCTTGAGGTTATTCTGTGTCTGCTTACACATCTTGACTTTCCCACACCTTTCCTTTGCAAAATGTCTCCCATAAAAGACTTCAATTTATCTTCAATGTTCAAGCAACTTTGCACCATTTCACTCTTCAGTAATGTAAATTATTCAATTCATGGCTAATATTCAATAAAAGTGGACATTTGAGGTTTTCTACAGTCTGCATTTGTTGCAGAAAGACATATTTGTAGTCTAAGGAAAAAAAAGCAGGCAGTGGTCCATGTGATTCCTGCTGTCCTGGCGATCACATTTTCTATGCTGTCAACTTCCTATACTGTCCTGTTTCATTTCTGTCATTCACCTGTTGTATTCTCTTTGTCTGTCAACTTGAAAACTTACAGGACCAAAACTTTTTGTTTTCATGATCCTGTATCATAATCAAGTCATTAACAGCATCTGCTTGCACGTATATGTTTGCCACAGTTAAAGAGCACATATCATGTATTATTATCTTCTCCTCAACATGGTCTACATTTTCAGGAATTACAGTTGATTTAGAAAGCCTGGTGTGAGGCATTTAGAATGCCTCATAAAAGATGGTATCGCAAAAGATCCTGATCACCAAAGGAAGGAAAGACCAAGAATTCTTTGGGTTAAAAAAAGGGAGAGACTTTTAGACACTGCAAGCTGAATGTTTTGCTTTAGAAATAATGCATCTAAAAGCACGTCTGCTCCAGACATTTCAAGATTGAGCCCCACCTTATTTCAGAATAATCCTCTTTTCCACACAGAGCATTACAGTAAAACTAAAATGCAATCAACAGAAAGATAGATAGCATTTAATATAAAAGAAGGTATATCACAATATGTAGTACACTGAAGCAAATTCAAATATTAATTTAAGGTGAATCTATTATTGTCAGGGGGGAGGGGGAAAGGGGGGAGTGTTTCTGGTTATTTGTTAACACTGTTTTACTTCCCAGAGGTGACGTACCCCATATTGATGAGATTACAGAAACACCATCCCTCGCTTGATTTCAGATAACCACATCCACTTCCCATAAAACACATAATTAACTGAGGAGGGAATACTTCTTAATTAAAAGTGTCTGAAATTAATCAAACACTGGTTTGCAAAGTTTGCAGAATACTCCTGGTTTTGCTCTTACTTCCTTGCTTGCCCAGAGGAAGTTCCCCATACACTGGTGTCATGGTGCAGGATGTCCTCACCTTCACAGCTTCCAGGGTGGCTTCAAGTGCAGCCTGGGACGACAAACTCTCCAAGCAGACAGCAAGCAAGGAAAAGACAGCAGAAGCCATGAACAATACTACATTTTCAGTATTGAGGGATATTCTGGTCTCTTCTTTTCTTTCTAATACCATATGGGAAATAATCACAGAGGCTGTTTCTCCAGAAGGACAGAACTCTGGGCCTGCCTCCTCAGCCAGTGGGTGCAGATGCTCCTGCAGGAGCCCCACTGTGGGTAGAGCAGGGGAGGTCTCTGAAGATGCTCATGAGCTTGTCCTGGGAAAAGAAGCCTAGAAGACACCCTGACCAGCCTGCAGCAGTGGCACAGGAAAGGGGAGAAGTTCATTAACTACCTCTGCTCCGGGGCTGGGCCAGGGCAACCCGCTCATGTCTGAAGCTCAGCATCTGCCCGTGCTCTCCTGCATGGCTCTCATGGATGGCTCAGGGGCTGCACCGAGCACTTGTGCCACAGCAAAAGTACATCCACAGGCAGGGAGGGCTGCTCGGCCATCCCATGGGGGAAAGAGTCAGTACCAGCAATTCCACATCTATGGGCTGTGAAGATGCCCTTGTGGGAATCAAAAGGAAAGATCAAAGGCAGACTTGAACAAGGAACAGCACTCTCTGAAGTTACTACTTTCATTGTTACTTTTGTGCTTCATAGACTAGTACATCACAGGGGTTTTTTCATTCCTTCTTCTCTTTCTTGGTGATATTCTTTCATCTTATTTGATGGATCTTCCCCTAGTTGCTCCATTTCTTTTATCTCTTGAAACACAGCTCAGGGCTACATTGTTTTTTCCTGTTAAGGTGGTATCATGAACCTTCTTGCTGTAACATGGCATGACCTCACACTGACAGCTCCTGAGAACAAAGCCCTGCTCTAACTGTGAGCTCAGTCTCCAGGGCTCCATACCTGCAGAGTTCAGTTAGCCTCGCTGAGGACTTACACCTTTCTGGGGGGACGAGAACAGGCTGAGAAGCTGCTGAGAGGGAGAGAGAGAATACCCTGAGCTGAAGTTGAGTATGTGTCATAGCACTCTTTAATTCCACATTAAATTCCATAGCACTCTTTAATTTGGTCTCTGAGCTCAGTAAGGGCATTATACCAACAATACTGTTAGCTCAGTAAGGCATATACCAATAATATTGTTAGCTGGTATTGGAGGTACTGGTACTTTCAGGAGTAACAGTGGTATAAGGACTAGAACAGAATAGAATAACAATATAATCACTGAAAGAACAGAAAAAAAATTCTATTTGTCCAGGGACAGATAATTGATCCCAAATAAATTATTTTGGAAGGAGGATGCTGAAATATTTCAGTAGAAAACAAATAGAAAAAAAATAATATATATACATACATTAAATATGTAAAATATTATAACCTTACTCATTAAGACATAGAAAAACACTTACTCTGCCCCAGAAAACAGTTCAGGAGAATGCTAAAACAGCTGTGTGGCATAATAGAGTGGTGTTTACAGTGTAGGCACTGAGCTGGGACATGTTCCAGCCCTGCCAGGCTGTTGCAGGGAAATGAGGTTGCAAATTGGCAATGGAAAAGGCATCTGGCAGGCCCAGGCTACAGAGATGAGAGAAATGGGGGTACTGAACTCCTTCAGACAGTTTCTACCTCCTTTTTAGAAAGTATTATTGTTGAGTTTATTCCATACCCAGTCAAGGTATCCTTCTGTTTTTCTTTTGCTTTCTTTCTCTCTCTCAATGCAGAAGATTGTTTTTCCATGCATGTAGACAAACTTTACATTTCTCTTGACCCAAAGGTCATAGGTATGGTAATCATTGATTCCCCTCTACTGTGGAAGAAGCACCATGGATTTTTGGCCAACAAGGGAATGCTATGTGCCTACCAGTAGAAATCCTTGAACTACAAAAGAGGTACAACATGACTGTAAGCTTCTTTTTTTACATGGTGAACTGAGCCACAGGAGATTTAGAGTGAGAACCATGAGCAGAATGGTTCAGCACAGCCTGGGTCATATAATGCAGCACAGTGGTTTTTTCCCTCCTCAAAGAAAAGAAACCCAGCCCTCTGGAGGGGACGGAACCTTTCCTGCAGTGGCCATCACTACCAAAAATGTCATTTCTCATGCTCCCTTGAACAGCTTATTTTTAGTCATGCTTCTAAATACTGAGAAGCAAAGCACTAGCCCTGCCTGCCAGGGAGACATGCCCACTTTGACACCGACCCCTTTAGAAAAGTCACAAATGCTTGGTTTCAGTATTAACACCTTCGGGAAACAAGTACCTTCATCTACAGGCCAACACCTGGTGCATTTTTGAGCACTCGGTGATAAAATAACATCTGCCCACAAGAAGAGCAGGAGAGGGCCATTTTAATGACTTTTTCTAACCTAAAGGGAGCTTGCACTATCTTTCCTGCTGACTAGTTTGCTGAGGAGACACATCCATGGTTTGTCAGCTGAGTTACACACATACACTTGTGAATCCAGTCCACAAATGGGATACTTCTCTTATGCCAAAGATGCTCACTACTTTAATTAAAGATGAAACAGAGATTATCCACATCTGTAATCATAGTTTCAAATAGCTACCAGGTTTCTCCCAAAGGTGCCTGTGTTTCAGGTATGGAAGAGAAACATTTCATGAGCTTTACATTTCCAGTAAGGGAAAAGACAAAAGTCAGTACAATGTACAACAATTGAGTGGTAGACCCTTAATGAGTGTTGGGCATCCCGTTTGTGTTTCCACCAAGATTTACTTCTTCAGTTCACAAGGAGTAGTGGCGTCCATTATGATTTTCTTGCACCTGGTTTTAGTTGTGTTTTGTTTAATAGAAGACACTGCTCAATTCTTGCATCCTGCATGTAAAAGGAAGTGTCTACAGAGACACACTTCTTGATATTTACAGGAAAAGACTCATCTGCATCTCTAATTCAGAAATTCTATATTTCATTGGCCCTTCTCCACATCCAGCAGCTGGCTGTGATGATGAAGACCCCCAGCACAGAGCCTCTTTCCTTCCTGAGAGTTCAAATGGATCTCAAAGCAGTGTCTCCACTGTAGAGGCAAATCCTCTCTTGGCCTCACCATTTATTTCCAGGAATGGAAGAATCCCCAGGTGAAGGAACCAATGCCTTTACTGCAAGTGATACCATTCAAGCTTTCTGCAGGGAGCCAAACTGGAGTATAATGATTACATTGAAGAGTACCTCAGAGAAAGAGGATGGAGTAATGTAAGAGAAATGAAGACTGAAAGCAGAAGCTGACATTTCATCTTGCATTATAGCCCATGGGACAGAAGGCACAAATACAGTAAATTACCTGTAAGAGTCTCTTCTTCCCAGAATGAATGACTTCAAAGGCTCTAGCAACACAATGAAATGAATGAAAGCTTCTCCCTTTCTGTCTTTAGACTACTGAGTAATAACTTACAATGCTTCCTTGTACAGCAATGCTTTAGTCAATATTTATATAACAATGCAGTAATGGAGCTTCAAATTTGTTCCCTATTTGATAATAAATAAAGATGGTATTCAGATTTCTACTTGCCTTTAAAACTGTCCAATCTTCTATTTTTATGTGATTTCAGCCTGAATAATTTAGAAAGCTTACCCCAAGAATTTAAGGTCTCAAAACATCCAGAGAGGAAATTTGAGAAGCAAAAGAAAATGTATATTTATTTGTGTGATGTAACAAAATATGTAACAAAACATTCAGACACTGTAATAAGACAGGTCAAAATTCAGGGACAAATCTTACTTTGTGTCCCTGTTGCTGATTATGTGTAATAAATAAGGTGCTGTTTAGAGCTGCTACTGTGGCAAAAGTTTCCAGTCCTTCATTCTTTCTGAGAGCCTTGAATTCACCAATTTCAAGAAAATCCCAGTGTCTTTTCTGCTTCTCCTCTCAGTTTGTAGTATGGCAGTGGGTTACATTTGGATATGATAGTCATGGTTGTGGGAGCAGAAAAGCACAGAGCTCCTTTATTTTACTTCATCAGTTTACATCAGTTTCCTGTTCTTCAATTATGCTATATGCTCATTCCTCCATGCTTCTAAATCATTTACTTAATCTGTAATCTCAAGTGTTTGAACTTCTGGAATAACACAGATATTAATCTGCTCTGAAAGGTATCCTTAGCACAGTTTATATAATAATATGTACTGTTTCCTTCATCATTACAGGGTATGGAGTATTCACCTCAGGTCTTCTATCTCTTTTTGGTTTGCCCATGGTACCTCAGTGAGTGAACTACCAGAAATTTCACAACACTTCTCCCCTCTCCAAATCACTCATTAAATCTCATTGCATCCTTAAAAAGAGAATAAAACCTGTCACACCCTACAGAAGGATTTCTTATGTAACTATTCTTTGACAGAAACAGACAAATCCATTCTATTTCTCTTCTGAAACCTAAATTACATTTAAAACTAAGGGAAGGGATCAATAAAAGTCAGCAACCTAACTTGAAAAGGCTGAAGTTGGACAAACTTCAGACCAATCCTGCAGAGCTACCACATGCAGGACAGCACAGGATCAGGGCATTGTAATCCAAATCAATCTTGATTTACAGGAGCTGGGTATTAGACCATGAAGCATCAGCCCATCCTATCACAACAGCATGGTTTTCCACCTCACCAGCTGTGCTGCTGACCTTCAGACCACGCACATCACCACATTAGCTGAGGAACTACATTATCAATCACTGCAATAATAATTGCAGTAGTCAGTGACACTCTCCCTGACTTTATTTAGATTCATTGCTGGTGGATCTGTGTGACCCAGGGTCTCCTTCCCCAATGAACATATCACTGCTGTTATCTTTCCTTTGCTCATTCATGAGTTTGATTAATGAACACATTTCTTTGAAAAATGCTTTTTAAAAAACCAGAAAAAGAAGATATTTGCCTTGCTTTATTTAAGATAGTTAGTTCCTTCTGGGCAGATAATAGACAATTAAAACCCCCCAGCATGAGTTAACCTTTACCAAAGCAGTGGGCATGTAGGAGACTCCAGCAGGAAGCAGCTGAAGCAGCAAGGTAATAGCCACCCTCCTCTGTGCAGCTGGTCCTCACCCTGCACCATAATGAACCGTCTGTCTCAGCTGAGGATCTTTGGCTCCAGCATCTGAGATGCTCAGGTACCATCTGGACTTCAGCGGCAGCAGCCCAGAGACTACTGATTTGTTAGTCAGTGTCTTCACACCTTTTACTCCTTCCTCCATCTCTCTAAACTGGTAACTTATGTTTCCTTCATTACTTTGCTTCTCTAAGAACTATTGATTTTTAAAAACATGATGTTTCCACCTGCTTGACAGAGTGAGAGTGACAGCAGAGAGGAGAGCAGAAATGGTAACAGCTTACAGCCTCAAAGTTCATCAAACTTATCAGAAAATAACCTATGATCTCCAGCAGGCCTGACTCAGCCCTGAGAGGCAAAAAGGGTTCTGGTAGCCATGAATTACTTTTAACTCATCTTGTATGGCATCTAGCTGGACCTGCTGTCGTATCTCAAGAAAGCAGTTGAGCAGGGCTCTGAGAACTCAGAATCCTCTACAGCCACAGGAGAAGAGAAATCATAGCACACCTAAAATGAGATTAAAGGCAGCCACAGGTAGAAAATGGAGACAGGATCTAAAATTGGTGTGTGTCAAGATGCATGAATCAGTCCCCCCTTCCACCACTCACTACATGGAGCTTAGCTAAAACCAGAAGAAATAGGTTTCTGCTCTGCTCTGCTCCAGTTTCTTCTCTGTGACAGGCTTGACTTCCTCTTTCTCACCTGTGCAAACTAAAATCCTCAGTCAGGTCTAGGTCATGGTGTGCTGATGAGTGCCATGTTGTACAAGAAAGCTTCATCAGCGCGTTCAATCAAGATGTAATTGCAGGACCTATTAAATTGCAGATAGCTTTTGCACTCTGCTTTCAAGATTGTAATGATACCTCTTGTTTTGCTTTTCTGCTCTCATTTTGGGAATGAATTAAGGCTTGTGGAAGCATTCTACTTCATAGACAGATGATGAAGCAGAACTGTAGGAAGGAGACTCTGTAGTGCAAGGAGGTACCAAAAGTTTAAGAGAAATCTGTGGAATTTGGGGCTTTTTAGGGGTTTTATTTATGAAAAGGATTATAAATCAAATTTATTCCCTAAGATAAAGACCTTTCACTTACTTCTTTATATATCAGTTACAGAAAACCCATCATGCCAACTTAAAATATTCTGAGAACAGGAAATAAGTCGAAGGACGGGTCAAGAGATGAAAGGAACAAGAAAAACCAGAGACAGTAAGTAACCCCACTGTTCATTGTTATCAGCAACCTGCGAGACCTATGCTTGTTAATTTGTGATCTGTCTTGTTAAACTCTGAGCACGTAGCTCAATGACACCGTGTCCTAATTATGAGTCTTCCCAAAGTTGTTATACCTGGATGGTGCTTGTTAGTGTCTCTGAAAGTAAGAAGAATATTTGTGAAGGAAACAGGATCGTCTTGGTTTGTTTCTTTTACAACTGCAAGGGAGAAGGTGTAATTTTTAATTATCTTCTTAGCATGATTTGGTCAGGGATAGAGAAAAGATGCAGATGCTTTCGCATATGTCATTTTTGTTCAGGAAAATGACAGGATCAGCAGATTAGGATCTACCCTGACCCTGCCACACATTTCTCAGTTACTGGGGCACAACCTTCCCTTTCTTTGTCCTGCAGCGAGAAGATTATTAAATTTGAGGAAGCTATCTTGGGCAATAATTCCAGTTAGCAGATTACTTCCTTGAGAAAACTTAGAAACCAAAAATAAGACCAGACTACAAAACGGAAATTGTGCTGTGATTTTTCTATGTTCTGGTATGTCTCTTCAGAGTTGTTTTTGTTTTTTGTTTTTTTTTTAAATTATTATAATTTTTTATCCAAATATTAAAAAAACCTGGAGTTTTGGAGTGGTGTATGGCAAAACAGAATAGATGGATTCTACAGTCTATCTTAAATGCAGAATTTCCATAGCAAGGTGCTGTTAATTTTATGCTTACAGTGTCTTGGTTGAGAATCAGCAGTTACTGCTGCTTGCAGGAAATCTTGAAGAATAACACAGCTGCAAGAAGAGTACAACACTGATATGCTGTGTCTGATTGTACAAATTCAGTCTGTTTCACCATCCCTAATAAAGAAACAAGGAAATCCTAACTATAGTGCTCAAATTAATTTGGATTATGATATAATATATATTAGTCAACCACCATATGTGCAGTTAAGTTACTTGACAGCTTCTGGCCCAAACTGTGAAAATGTCATGCTGAGGTTCCCTCAAAATCCACTGAACACTTTAAACAAAGGCAGTAACAGGTAAACAGTGTTTTTGCCATGGCTGCCTAAAATACCCTACTTCTGTAATGCAGACATTAGTGCTTGGAGCAAAGAGAATATCTCAGTCCCATCACCCATGGGGCCAGTGGTCCTTCCTTCAAGACAAGCAAATGTGGGTCGGGTGGGATTTAGTGGCTTTGGGTTTCTAGGTTTCAGGGCTTTTGTCAATAGAAATGTTTAGAGGGCAAATCTAGCTAAAAATCTGTTCAAATGAGGGCTCAAGTATGGGACCTGGGACTGGGGGATTCCACTACCTTGGGGTGATATGATAGGTCTGGTGCTGAGCCTCTGTCCTGCCAAGTACCTCCGGGTGTCAGAGGAGAAGGGATCACACAGACATCAGCACAGAACTGAGGAATGCAGGAAACTTTGTTCATTGGCACTCAGCACGTGGGCACATTCTGTCAGCCCCCACCTAGCCCAAAAAGGCTGTGGCTTGGTAGTTAAGTCAGGAGATTGCTCACCATTTTCTATAAAAGAATAAATATTTTAATCTGTAAAAACAATGGAGTCAAACTTCTTACTGACAATATAGTGATCACTATGATTTCTGCAAGCTGAAAAATTATACTGAACCTTGGAAACTGGTAATTAAACATTTATTACTGGAACAGGGGAACAAAGAGAAAGACCAAATTGAATCTTAAGTTCATTGTCTCAACATTAAACAAATTATGGCTGCTCTACTGGACAACTTCAATTTTCACCATCATTAAATAGACATGTATTTCAACCACTGATTGACTACAGCCCAAAATGAGATCTTAAGGAAGAGTTCTCCAGAGCCAGAACTGTTTCCCTAGAAAGCAAACTCACCCATCTAGACTGAGCCAAGTCACATTGTCCCAAGCCAAAGCTGTAACAATTGGAGGCAATTAGTCCCATCTCCCTTTGTAATTCAGGATGCAATGCCTTCTTGTGGTTGTTAGATTTGATCATTAAATATATTTCCAATGTCTTTGCTATAATGTGGATCCTGCTACAGCAATGTCACATGAGGGGGTAAATCTAGGGTGTACAAGAATCGCAGTGTTTCTCTAAAAGTTTAAGAGATTTAAATGATTATGATGACTCCCTAGGCAGGGCAACAGCATGACCTTCCCCCCTTCAGGCCCACATGTGCCATGCCAGTGGATCAGATGCCAAACCTCAAGTTCTAGAAGGCCAGAGCTGATACAGAGCTGCATAAATGAATGCTGGTGAGCCACACCTGGGCAGTGAGGGTGTGAGCCTCCTGCATGGCATCGGAGATTGCACATCAGAGAAATACTGAAGAGTAGAGCCAGTTCCTGCTGTAATCCTCTACAGTCATAATCATAATCATTGAAATAATATGTAAAATATTATTATTCTTGCTTATGTACATCTTACTTTGTCAAAACAGTCACAAACTTACTGAAAGTTAGTACATACATGTCCATCTCTGTATCTGCTTAACTTTGAACATGAGATTTAAATGCATTTAAGGTTCTAGAGCATATGCTTAAAATTAAATAACTGATAAAATATTTTGCTAAAGCCATAAAACAACATGAAATTAACACATACAGAAAATGTAAGTGCAATGGAGCAAATAATAACAGGAAAAAAATCCATTTGTTATTACCATGCTCAACTGAAACATGTTGTGATAGCTGTAACACAGAACCCAGGGGACTTCATGGTATCCTACAGCAGAATGTGAACTGGGAAGAACCTGTAGTGCTCCTGTCCTTTCACATTTTGGAGAACAGAGTTGTTCTTACAAAGGTGAGCCTCTAGAATACAGCGACCTCGATTCTAGCCTTGACTTTGATGCTGCTCCACTGGAAAAAATGGGTAAGCATCTTATTGAGTCCTGCATCAGTTTGCACATCTGTAAAATACTGAACCCCTTTACAAAGCTCCTTTGATATATATAAATTCAATAATGAGCATGGCTGATCACCTCTCCATTTCTCTACTGTGTAGTGGAGGTCAATGGAGAGACATCTAAATTTGTCCCATCACCAAAATAACTGCCCTAATTAAGAGGCTGATTGGATGAAGCTAATTACTAACTAAAAGTCACAAGGCAGGTCTTCTTGACTCCAGCACAGCGACACCCTTATGCAGGTCTACTGCTTTCAAATAGAGCCCTGGCAGACAGTTCTTACGTGGTGCTTCATGTTCATGCATGTCACCCATGACAGCCCTTCTCAGTGGCCCATTTCCATGGGCCCTCGGTCCCCAAACCCTTCTCTCAATAAATCAGTGAAGTTATTTTTTCATCTATTTTGAAACTGAGGTCTAAGAAACTTTAATTGTTTTTGTCCTCCCATTAAATTCATCAGCAGTAGACTCTAGAGGGTGGAAATGCCCCAGGTGCCTCACACAGACTTTTTGTCTGCGTGGAAGATTAATTCAGGTCAGATCCTAATCCCCCTGGCAGCTTTTTGTGCTGAGATCCAAGACTGCAGGTTAAGCCCACCAGTATGTACTTCCAGGAGACAGTTTACGCTCCTGTTGCCTTTTTGATAGGAGGACTGACAATTTCACAGATTCTTTCACTTACATCTGTCTCATCCTCTTTTTCCTTATTACCCCCTGCAGAGAAGTAAATGAATTTGAGGCACAGAGGTCTTCACCGGTCAAATGCACTTAAACTGCCAGAGCCTGCTCAGCAGTTGACAAGTTTGCATTGCTACAAACTCGACTTGTGACACCTGCCCAGCAGGAGAGCCATTGGTCCTCAGCAGCAAGATTGACCTTGGAAAGTCCAGGCTGGCCTCCTACTGTGTGAAATACAGCAGAGATGCAGGGGATTCTGCCACGCAAGTAAACAAAAGGCAGATTCAACTCAGTGTGTTTGATTTCTGCAACACCCAGCAGAAAGAACCTTGCTAAACTTGGAGTGCAGTTCCTGAACAATCCACGGGGAGGGGGGGGGTGGGGGGGTGGTGAAAGAGGGGTTTTTTTCCCCCCTCCAGCAAAATCAATTGATGATAAAAACTTTGTCGATGATTGATTATGGAAAAGTACAGAACTTTTTGGAAAAGCAGTTCCTTGGGGTCAAACATCAGTTCAGTGCCATTCTACTCTATATTGAAGACCTGGCTGAAGGAGTAGTTGTGCTACTTATTGAATTTGCAGCGATATTGGGCTGGAAGAGGCTGCCAGCATTGTGGAGAAATGGATCACTGTCAAAATTCCCATGCAATTAGTGGAGAAATAGAGGCAGAAAAATAACTCAAAGACAGTGAAATAATCTGGGTTTCTGTTGGAGCAGTTGCAACTGGATCTGCTGGTTGGATCATAAAGCTAAATTCAATAATGTCATACAGAAAAAAAACCAAACTTTATTCTGAGATAAATGTATACGGATAAGGTCATGGAAAAGATAGAAAGGGAAGAGTAATTTCTTTGTTCTGATACGAAAGCAAAGGGTGGTGCATCATGTCCAGTCTGGATCATCTTTAAAAGAAAACAAAATGTGAACTGAGTGAAAAAAGGGGAAATAAGAACATAAGAAAAATCAGTGGACTCGAAAACATGAGCTGTGAGGAAAATCTGAAAGAGTTCTCTCAGTCAAGTGAGGAGGTGCACAACAAATAAGTCAAAGTTGTATAGAAAACAGAAGTTTGTTGGCTTAAATTGTGACAAGCATGAATTCTAGTATCAAGTTGGTAATAAACATAGAGGTTTTCAGCCATTTCAAAGGTTTCAGGGCATGTGAGACATTTCTAGAAGACTGAAAACTTGACACAGGTACTACAGAAGACAAGCCTTTCTGGAGAGGTAGCTGGGGACAGGTTGGCAAGATGAGCAGCATTTGAGCACAGTATCAATTGTCTGGCTTCCCAAAGCCTCTGACAGCCAGAGGAAACATCCCTAAATTTGTTGGTATTCTTCCTCTCTCGTACCTACAGGTGAGTAGAGTTTACTGGGAAACAAGTAAAGCCTGTGCCCCTGAAGCCTGCTGCTGGATCACCAGGCATGGCCACCCAGCCATGGACTCTGGAATGCTCAGAGCATCTCCAGCCTCCAAAGTGTTGCTGTTGCAGGTGAATTGACAGGGATAAAATGCCTTCAGCAGCTCTTGTTCAGTACTAGGCATTAACATGGACCCAAGTGTGCAAGATGTGACTCTGCAGTGCAAGAATTTCCCCCACAGCTGACACAGAATGGTTTGAGTTGTAAGGGAACTTAAAGACCATCTCATTCCATCCCCCTTGCCATGGGCAGGGACACATTCTACTAGACCAGATTGCCCAGGGCTCCACCCAACCTGGCTCTGAACACAGCCAGGGATGATGACTGTGTCCAGCTGTGAGGAGGGGCTGCAGTGCCATGCAGACTGGAATGAGGGGAGCACTACAAATGTGTTCCTTACTCATTGGATGGCTGCAGCTCCAGGATGAGAAATCAATATATAGAAAAAGAGAACTGGATAGGACAGTTAAGGATAGTTTCTGCATATAGAAAGTAGAATCATGAACAGGGCATGCCAGCCTACCCTAAAATTTCCTTTTCCTGTTCCAACATGTCTTTAGTTTTTTGTGCTCTCTTTCTTCTTCCTCCATTTTGGCCTACAAGAGGAACAAGATAATTTGAATACAACTTCAAAAGAATAATTGCCTTGAGCTGGGAAAAAGGGAAAATTCACTCTGCTTGTAGAGGAAGAAGAAGTACTAAGTACTATGGCATTAAGTGGCCTTAGTTCAAAACTAAGGATTGCTTCTGTTGTTATAGGACTACATTTCCTTCTCTGCATTCTCATAATTCAGGCCAAAACTTTGGTGAGGAAAGGAAAAAAGGAAGAATTTATTTCAACCTCAGAGGCATGCCAACACTTCTGGATTAACACAGGCTTTTGTGGTCTGGGAAGCTCTCAAGAGGTAATTTGTAAAAGCCTATGACGAGTTTCTGGCAAGCAGCGATGGCTGAGGAGGGTGTTGGTGGGTCAAAATGTGGGGCAGCCTCAGCAAGAGACATCAGGGAGAGGTAGAAAGATATCGTACAAAGGCTGTTCAACATATGGTTAACAGACAATTGCTGATGGTGAAAAAACCTGTTTAAACCCCAACCTTCCTTATGCCTCTCAACACAGCAATATGTTTTTTTTAAGAACAAAAATAGGCTGTGTCATTTCCTTCTCACTGCCAGGAGCCTCATGCTGTGTGTGGTTCCTGGAGCTGGGTTTGGCACCCCAAAACACCCTGCCTGCTGTGCCAGGAGCAATGCCTGCCTCCTCTGTGGGGAAGCCTTCAGTCTCATGTGGATGGAAAGCCCTGAGGGGAAAAAGGGGTTGAAACAGAGACAGAAATTCAATGTTGTGCAGCCCCTCAGAGGCTGCCTGTGGGCAAAAATAAGCCTTGTGATGGACCCTACAGGGAACTTCCCTTGTTGAAGAAACAGCAAACATTTCTCCAGGAGCAAAGCTCACAAAATATCAGAATAAAAAGTCCTTCCATCAGGTTGCAAAGTCAGCGTGACACCACTGTTCGTGCAAAAAGGTGGCTTAATTTTTCCTCTATTTCTTCACTATCCAATTGGTGCATAAAACCCTCCAGCAATTCTGTTTCTAAGGTATTATTTAGTAACTCTGGCATGAAATGCTGAGATGAAAAGCACCTAGATTAGCTGAAGTAGCATCTGAGACTGAAAAGGCATCTAGATCTTCTGTATATTTAATGTTTCAATCAGAAATACAGTCTTAATGCTTCAATTTAAAGACAGAGAAGCTCTAATTTTTGCAATGTGGCCTGGAGTTCAGAGTACAAAAAAAAAAAAAAAAAAA
>VWZN01020699.1:12140-33036 GCA_013396955.1 Regulus satrapa | reverse complement strand
AAAAAAAAAAAAAAAAAATATTAGGAAGACTATCATAACCACCTAATAAGTTGTTAGATCAGCCACTGTAGCAGAGCAGGATTTATTTGTGAGAAAAATGGGTTTTCAGATCTCTGTCTTATAGTTTTATGATTCTCATCATGAGATAAAACAAGTAAAATAATTCAGAATAAAATATCAAATAGGGTTTACACAATGGGTGGTTTCGCCTCCTCTTACCATCACTTGTCTCTACCCACTCTCCTATTTAGTGGAAGCTCAGCACTTCTCAAAACTTTTCAACTCTGATATCAAAACTACAGTTTGTTCTATTAGTATGAAAACTGAAAAATCATCACAGAAATATTTGTGGAATAAAAATCTCTAGCAAAGTTTTTATGTTTCTGGCATGAGCAGTAGGTCTCACAGTATACTGAGGAAATATTTGTGCCTCATGAACTGCATTCCTTTACACTGTAGGAAATAGGAGAAGAAAGCTGGAATGGAGACCACAGAACCTGATTTCTCCACCTGTCATTGTTATGAGGTAGCAAGAGCAGGGATGACTGCTAGTGATTGCCTCAGAGACAGCTTCCAAGCCATTGCCACCCCCTGCACTTTGCATGTCTGACACCTGATGTTGCAGCCCTTCATCCATCACAGCTAGAGCCAGAGCAAGGCTGTGGTCCTGGTGCACTTCCCACCTGATTATCCTCATGTGAGAGGTCACCTGCTATCCCCACGGTATGAATATCATCCTTTAAAGGCAATTATGGAAAGGCCAGCCTGACCTGTAAATTATCCTTTCTGCTTCCCTGAATATTTGCATTACTGCAGTGTATTTTTCTCTGCGTGCTGCACCTGCTCTGCTCTCCTCAGATGCTGCAGCTGTAAGTCCTGCAATCTTTATGAACTGGGTTCATTTCTGCAAGGTAGCCCCTGCAATGACCTTGAAAAGCAGCAAGGTAGTCACGTTGCAGTGAAATGTGATGTACCCACCCACTTAGAAAACAAAGGATTGCCTCATGAAGGCAGCCTTGATGCAGATGCAGCAGGAAGAGATGGCCTCACCTTTCAAATATTTCCAGTGTCTGGGTACAAACTTATGATAAACCAAGAATAGGAGGTCACAGACCTTTTTCAGGACTTTGTGATTGGAGGGTTTGAAGCAAGGGATAGAATCATATGGAATAATAACATTTCAGGGTAATGTAGGACATCAATATTTAGCATTGGTAACTAAATGGGTCAAATCAATGATTTGGCTTTATCTTTAAACTAAAAGCTGTCTTTCAAGTCCATTCCCTAGCCTGCTATTTAAAGAATAAATACACGAGTTGCTTTCCTTTTTTTTTCCCTTTTTCTGTTTTAACTCAGGATATGTGCAACCCTTTTGTGTGGTGTTAGGATGGGCTTTTTCCCAGTCTCACTGTGTTTCTAAATAACCCAATGTGCCGAAGAGCAGTTGACATAGCAAACTGAACAGCAATGAACCAAAAGTTTACTTAGTCCCATGTCCTGCTTCCTTACTGCAGATCAAAAGAAGTCTACAGAGGAGGATATGTGTCAATACTCCAAGGACTTCATCCTCCAGCAGTGTGCAGTTGGAGGTTTTCAAATGGTTTGTATTGAATAATTTGCAGTGGGGAAGGGTGCCTTTATATACATTTTCCTTCAATTGGAAATGCTTTCTATCTGTTCTTTGCACAAACCACATTTTTCTTTATTCATTCTTTGCTGTAATCTTCACTTGAAAAGGAAAATAAGTTTCCTAAAGAGTATTTTGGGCATAGCTAAGAGAAAATTTGAAATCTCAAATGTGATTTCAGAGATCTGATTCATATCTTCTTCATTCACAGACTTGAGGGTCTGTCATACATTTACTCAGCATAAGCTTCTCTATCTTTCAGTACTCTTGGTACCTCAGACTAAGTAATAAAGCTAGAAACCCCTTCTCTACCTTCTTCTAATTTGCAGCTGCTGTCCTGGATGTTAATCCTAGACACCTGGTCTGTTGTTCTGACTTCTTTGTCATTATTTCTATCAACACTCTCACCATTTTCTAAGTCTATCTTTTCAAAATGCTCAAGAAGTTACTTGTTGGCAAGACATGGTTAAGCAATGGATAGTGCAAGTAATTTAGGAAATCTACACTTCTCAGTGCAGCTGCTGAGTTTGGACCTCAGGTAACTAAGAAATTACAGAACCCTCTGAAATGCACAGAATTCTTCAAGCTCACATCAGCTTGTTCTCAGCTGGAAGTAAGCCTGTTTCTAGCAGAAATCTCCTTTACTACATGATTTTTTAAATCTCAGATTTTTAAGACTGCATCTGTGACAAATCCCTGACTGCACAGGAAAAAGCAGCAGTTAAAGAATCACTTTGTTTTGCTCTGGACTCTGGGGTGTATTTTGGAGCAGGCTGGGGTAGATGAACAGCTTTGATGAACATGAGGATGCTGTAAGCCCATGTCAGCAGGTATGAGCACAGGAAGAAAATGACAGCCATTAATACAGCACTGGCTGTTAAACTCTAAATGAGCCTGAATGCAGTTCTTTGAAATGAATCTATTTCCTTTTTCCTTAAAGTGTGAAAGGTCCCTGTGCCTAAAGAAAAGGAGGGACACTGTCACTGATAGAAGATGGCTGTTATCTGTAGGGAAGGCTTTTGCCTCATCTTCCCTTTCCATTAATCAAACTGTTTTTTATGGAGAGGTCAGGAAAGGCTAGTGATACAGCTTCTTTACTGCAGGGAGACAGCAGGGCAACACAGTTCTTGATGGAAAAAAAAGGCACATTGTGTTCTCTGAAAGAATTTGTGGGTTTGTAATTTTTTGCCTTATCATTGTTTGTAATTTACAAAAGGCCAAAGCATTTCAGTGGCTTTTTTTGCACAGTGAGTTTCTGTATTTCACTTCAATGTAAACTGGCTTTTCCAAATTTCTCTTAATAAAAATCTTCAAAGTACATCTAAAGAAAAGAAGATCAAATACTGAAATATCTTTCAGAGTAATATGAAGGGATTTTTTTGTTTTGTTTTTTGGGTTTTTTTGTTTGGTTGGTTTGGTTTGGTTTTTAGGGTTTTTTTCTCCCTTTTTGTGGGTTNTTTTTTGGTTTTTTTTTCCCTTTTTGTGGGTTTTTTTGTTTGTTTTTTTTTTGTTTTTTTTTTTTTTTTTTTTTTTTTTCTGGAAGAGATTTGCTTTCAAATCCTGTTAGAATTTAAATAGAGTCTCATGTATGTTTTGAGAGATGGAAGGAAATGTTGCTTTTTCCTCCTGGCTACCAATTCAGAAATTTACAGAACACTAAAAAAAATTATATTTGGCCTCTTTCCCCTGGAAACTTTTGAAAGGACAGCTGTAATTCTGAACATGTGTTCACATGACCATGAGAGGAGAGGGGGAGCTTTTCTGGAAGTGACTTTATCTCTTCAGTGTCTCCCATGCCTGCCTAGGAAGCACACAGCCACACACAAAATGCTGTAGTGATGCCTGGTGGTGCTCAGAACAAACTGCAAGAATTGTATCATCATTGCACCACAAGTGACTGGTGGATGTTGTGCACTCACACAAATCAAAGTCGGGACCCGGATTATCTAAAGGGCCGTCACAGTGAGATGTCTGACTTCATAATTCTGTGCATGAAACTCCTCTTCTTTTTCTTCCTCCTGCAGGCATGCCTGACAAAATGAACACAAAAATATATTCCCAAGAGACAAAAATACAGCATCCTCTCCATGTCTGCTAAAGATGAGCATATGGTTTTGTTTTATACCTTGAAATTTGCTTCACACTCTCAGTCTACCTCCACAGACCCTAACTCACTTTCTGAAGGGTTCTATAAACTTAAACATATTTCATTATTGCTGAAGAAACAGTGAAGTTGAAAAAAAAAAAAAAAAGCCAGAGGATTCAAAGGTAAGGCAAACACACTGTTCATTCAGACCCAGACATTGTGGAGATGAAGGATGGGTGCGTGTGGGTGCTTGGTTGTGCATTTTTTGCCTTGCCCCCTCACCATGCCATGTTTATCACTTCTCCTGTCAGCAGATCTGTGTGTCACTGCAAAACTCCATCCTCCCCCCTGTCCCTGTACGTTTTATTTGCTGCTGTAAGTACCATGTTTCCAAAGTGCAATCTTTAGGAAGGGCCCCTTCTTCACACACACATCTTTTTCTGCTGTTAAAAACACATAGGTGTTCTCCACAGCCGTTTTGAAATTCCTTTCTCACACACAACAAAGGTGAGGAAGGACTAATTTTTTTTTCTTTGCTTTGCCACAAATCAGTGGAAGTGGTTATTGCTGCCTGACAGGGCAATTGAATGAAGATGTTTTTCAGAGGTGGCACTATAAAGGACATTGACCACTGATATAAACTACTCCCTCATAGCTTTCTCTGGGTTCCTTTATCAAGACTGTGCCAAACAGCAAAGATCTCACATTACAACTGAAAATCAGCAAGGGAGATAATGTTCTATTTCAATTCTCCTGGTAAACACAACTAAAGAGAGAAGTGTGATAGAATAAGGAGTTTAGAGTTCTAGGTGATTTTTAAGATAGGACCTGTGGTATTAAACTAGCTTGGATACAAAATTAAAGTACACTGATACTGAAAATCATGCTGAAGGACTGCACAAATCAGCAGACACAATTTGACCTGTAAATAACTTGCTGGCAAACTGCTGTGAAGGTGGCTTTCTTAGAGAAGCATGATAGGCTTTGTTATAATAAAGATAACTTTAAAGGCTGTGGTATGATGACCTGAGATGAGATGAACAAAACGAGGTTTCATTTGTTCATTCATGTCTTGATACTCTTTGGAGGGAGTATAATCATCCTGCAAGGGATGATTATAGCCTATTTCATGTAGGAAAGCAGGGTTTATGATGCCTACTATCAGTCTGAAGGCCCACACTCTGGGTGTCACCCCAGCAATAAATTCTGAAAACATCACTTGACTTCAGCCAAATTTGACAGAGGAGCAGAGCTCTCAAATGCATTCCTTTCATACTTCCATGGAAACCTGCACCATCAAAAGAGAAGAATCTGTGTTTTTCATCTATGAAAACTCAGCAGGATGAACATGTCCTTTCCTAATCACCAGCGAGCTCAGCCACAAGTCACAAAGCTGTGCAAATAAGGTTTCCTTCATTGTGCTGCTCTCAGCAATATTTATCTAAACAAGCATGTGTGATGAGACATTCTGTAGGTGTCTTGGGGGCTGGGTGACATTCATGAGCAATCAGCTTCTCAATGAAGCTGGAATGTTTGGGCCTATGATTAAGGTGGACACTCGGAGAACAGAAAGTGAAATTTCATCAACGTGTCAGCGTGTGTGTTCACAGGGCAAGGCAGGCACTTCATTTTCACCTCTATATTCTGTCTCTGTATCCAGAAAATGGACACAGTCATTCAAGCAGAAAGAAGAGTTTGCAATAAATGATGTATTTTACTTTGATCCCTCTGACTTAGAAAAGGGAGACCACAGTTTTCACTTCTGAATCAGTTTAGCATGCATCCTCCAGGATACCTCTTTCAGTTACCCTGTCACCTTCTAACAGTTCCTACAAGAGGGAGAAAAATGAACAAAATGTTTCACCCAGAATGATTTAAGCAATAGAGTCGAGTCTACCTTTTATAAGGCCCATGCTCAAACACTGACACTCCATAGACAGAAGGAGGTAACTCTGAACCCCAAAATACCTGATTCAAACAGGAGGTTCTATATGTGTCCCAAATAAACCTGTTTACAGATTATTTCACGCATTGCCATAAGCAACTTAATTGAATTTCAGTTAATAATCAAAAATAGTCACTTAACAAGAGATGCCAATAATTAGTTAATTAATTCCACATTAATATTACATGCTGATTAAATGCCTAACACCACCTCTTGATTTACCATGTTAACAAGCAATAAGTGTATAATCAGGTCAGTTATGAAACTTCAGGCCCATCTAGCATTCTGGACAGGCAGTCATGCTTTCGCTTTACCAAATCAACTCTGGGATCAAACTATCCAGCAATATAATGACATGTCATCAATGTAATTATGCTGGAACAGAAAACTGCCTTTTGATCTTACATTCAACTATTTATTATATATTTCAAAATTTAAAGGATACATATTCATCTATGTTTTTTATGCGTCAATATTTTTTTTAATCTGCTTCTGCAGTGTATTAGACAATATGGGTTCACTAAAATTTAGACTGGAAATAAACCTGAGATTGAAGAAAATCACCTATAACAAAGGAGCCTGATTTACTCCATTAACTGATCCTTTGGCCAGCCAGCTTCCCTTTGTTTGTGTTGAGCAGCTGAATGGCCAGAAACTTGGTTGCTCCACACCTTGACTTTCAACACACTGCCCCACTTTTTTTTTTTTTTTTGTCAAGCAGTGCCACAGCTGTGTTGATTTCTGCTGAATTCCTGCAAAAGTTTCCTCCCATAAGCAGCAGACTCTACCTGCCAGTGCAAAGGAGGTATGGCATAAGAAAACACCTCCACAAATCAAGCTGTTGACTAATCCCAGTGTAGCAGGCAGCACAAATGCTGGCTGCTCCAGAGCTGAGAGGAAGTCTAAATTTTAATGGTAATGAAGGTGGGCAGAGAAGAATAAATACTGTCAGAGCCTGCTAATTATGAAAAGAAATGGATGGCTGCTGTAAATCAGTGTGCTGTGGGGAGAGAGTCTTGAGACAGATTAAGTTATTATTCATACTGGGGCTGTTCAAATAAATCAATGGAAATTCCATCAGCAGCAGGTTCCATTTTTGTTTTGCTTCTTGATTTATGGGTTATGCCTTTGGTCTTTTTATCAGAATCTCCTTCTGCTTTATTCCTAACAGGTATGTATAATCTAATCTGAAACCACCAGATACTTTCTTGCACAAAAAGATTTTCATAAACAGCCTAGTAACAGGAGAATTCACAAGGCAGGATGCTTTTCATGTTTCAAATCCTTCAAAGTACTTTATTGCACTGCTCTTTATTTACATTCCTCACCAGAAAAAAACAAGGATTAAAATAGTAATTTATTCCATGTTGTTTAGCTTAGTCTTATAATGAAACAGTATCAATGTAGTCACTACATTGGCTATGCTACTTGGCCCTTCCACAGCAGATCGTTTAAATTTTTTCACCAGTTTCAAACAAATTTAGGGAAGGATAAAGGTCTTAGGGACACTGAGTTCTTAGTGGGATGAAATAGGCAGTTGAGCACAAGATTCCACATATCCTTCTTACAAGGAAAGTATAGCATCTCCAGCACAGATACATTATGAATAGTGTGAAATCTAAGTGGAAAACAATCAAGGACACAACTCCTGAGCTCTGACATTTGTAAATTTACTTGCTTGCTTATTTAGACAACAGTTTCTCTGCAATGGTGTTGGTCTTTCTGAGCTGATGTTCAACACCTTTTGTGCCACAAGAGTCCCTATGCACTGCCAAAGGTGAAACAATAAATGGCCCAGGGCATGTGGTCAGAAAGGCCAAACACATTGCACCTCATCTTTAACCTCTGCTTCAATTTGTTATTATTTAACCCTATTTACCCCACCAGCAATGTGTCAGGCTCTAAATATAGACAACACTGTGAAGTCTCAGGGGGAAGTATTTTTAACAGTGGCCCAGTTTCAGGGGACAAAAACGTGGATTGTGGCCAGCAGATGATGCCCAAGCAGTGGCTGGACAGCACAACAGCACATGGAAAGGAGAAGCAGGTGAACTGTATGAGAGAGGGCAACCAGCCACCTTTATTGAACAGGTAGGTTTAAACTGGCCCTAATGGGGTGAAGACTCCTTTGAATAATATAAGCAAGTTCATGGGCTGAGCAATGACTTCAAGCAATGAGAGAAGTGGTTAAGGGCCAGCTCACATCTACAGAGAGCTGAATTGTCATCAGGCAGGTGCCTGGAGAATGTGTAGTTAAATGGGCTGAGTTTTAACTGTTCACAACAGCTTAAAATCACCTCTGATTATGCTGTAGGAACAATGATGCAGACAATAGTAAAGCTGGATGGAAAACATTTCTCTTTTCCTGCCTCTTACTTGCTTGACAGGGCCATTCATGCTAAAAACCTGCCATATCATGTGTGCTGCTACTAAGTGCCCACTTGCTTTGCATTTGTAAAAAAAATTGTTTTCAACATTTTGGCAACCTGGCATAATGTGTTTAGATATCCTGATTCCAGCAGAATGTTTGCAAATCCAGTAATTGCATATCATTACCTCCTTTTGTTGCTGATGTTGTTGCCTGTGCCTTCATTTACCTGTGGCTCTGGACCACTCACTGTTAGAGAGGACTATCTTTAATGCTCTTCTCTCCAAAGGTTTGTTTGAAGCAACAAACATACATCTTAGAGTCTTGCAAGCAAAGCAGCATGCCACAGAGCTTAATTAAAGAGGAAACAAAAAAAAGAAGCTTCTCCCCAGCGAGCTGGGGGAGTTGCATACTGCTGAAGCTGATGGGTCGAGATTGATTGTCTGATGTTAACATCCAGAAAAAGGAAACTCATGACAGAGGTGAGAGAGCTATATTTCATTAGGGACAGCACCATTGAAAAGGACATTCACTCATAATCTACTCAGGTTTTTCTTTTATTATTTCAGTATCCAGCAGTGTTTTAAGGCAATTCCCATCCTACCTCCTGCTGCAAGCTTGGAAGTAAAAGAAGCCAGCTTTATACATCAAAGTTGCACTAATAGTCCCTTTTCTCTTCCATGAACCATTAGCATGGGACCAGCAATACTGACAGGTCATGGCTGTGCTATTTCCATCAAACATCAGACCTGTGCTGGAAATGATGGCAGTATCTCATCCAATTAGTCTAGAAAAGGCACTGGGATATGTCTTCCTGGTGATTACTTCTGACAACCAGGTCCACCATTTCCCATTTTCTGGAGGTGCCTACTCGGGGATTAGTAGTCACTATTTCAGAGCCTTCAGGACTCTCTTTGCTCTCTTTAAAGGCACAAAGCAGCTTCCTGTGGGATTTTTAAATGGTTATTCAAGACAGTTTGCAATCAGCCAATGACAATAGAGGCAAGTCTGTGGGAGTTTTTCTTTCTCTCCAAAGCAGCAAAGCACTTCATAAGCACTTCATTTTTGCTGAACAGAATGCCATCAGGCATCTCCAATAAATGCTGAGAATCATTCCTGTACCTGCTGAAGCCTGTGCTGTTAAGGCAGAGGCTGCACACCCAGGGAGTGTCGGCTGTACAAGCCAGTTGTGCCAGAGGATTGATCCTTGTGCCCACATCAAGAGGCAGCTCGCAGCAGAGACCCCTGTGGGAAAACTTTTCTGGGATAATTCACAATTTTCCTCTTGAAAGGAGATTCTCCCTTTTGTAAGCTTCCTTATTCCAACATCAGCTTTTTGGGAAGTCACCCCAAGAGTGTGAAGTTCTGCTCTATTTTCCTTGCTGGTCAGCCACATGAAAGGGACAGTGAGAGTTAGGTTTAGGTGATCCAGCTGGTGAATCTAAAAGGAATCTGGCACCTTTATGTGTGCTCCAAGGGCAATTTCTCTGCCATATAGAGGGACTCTGTCCTCCTGTGTGGCACTTGCCTGGCAAGCTCCATACTCCTCTGTCTCTGCAGCAATTTTACAGGACTGAGACCATGCAGACCCTGAGCAGCCCAGGGCCTTTCCTGGCCCCACTGTAAGGACAGCCCATTACCAGGATGGAAAAATGGGTTGGCAGCCTAAACCGCAGCTGAGCTCAGGCTGTCTCCAAGAGAAATTTGGAGGCACAGTCCCCCAGTTCTTGCTGCACTGTGCACTCAAAGCTAAAGAGAATTTTGGTAACTGGACTTCTATGCAGCCACAGGTGCTAGTACAAAGACTGTACCTGAGGAGAATGATAGTATTTCACAGCAGCCTTTTAGATGTAGTTGTATGTCACTCAATCTTCTTCCTAGGAGGAAGAAGAACAGGCCATGTCTCAAGGTGGGCAGCTAACCATTTTCCTTAGATGATAGTAAATTTGCTGACCAAAACATGCACTGAAATATTCAGATGGGTCCTCTGCTCTGCCAGAAATGCCATTTCTCTGCCCAGGGTTACCTTCCTCCTCTGTCTACCGAAATCCCCACCTTAATGGTGCATAAACTGGAGTTTACTCCTCTCTTGACATGAGACACCAATGGGAAGATCTCTCCCTCTCCTTGCCATGTATTACAGGGATGTTTTCCCATACCCATGTGTTGCCCACACAAGCCAGATAATTATATAGAAACTTCACCTCCAGATCACCATGGCCCTGTGAATTAACAGTCCATGTGCCTTTTACTCTTCTTTCTGTCAGCTAATCAAGAATCTCTGGTTTTGTACCATTTCACAAATATCAGTCCTTTCCCTGGGATCATTTCAGCTGCATAATAATGACCTGTAAGTGCCAATTCCAATATTCAGTTGACCTTCAAGGTAAATTGTGTTTTGCATTTGTCTTACACACTTTCATAGAAACTTAATCCACTGTCTAACATAAATGATAATTTCCAAAGAACATAATGGTTTTGAGTGCAGACAATAACTGGCTGCAATTTGCTTCATGAGCAATTTTATTTACATCGACAGAAGAAGAGCTAAATTGAAAGGTCTGCTTTTTGACTGTGGCTGTATTAGTGCTAACGCCAAAAGTATGTTCAGCTTCAGGAAATCAATTCACCTTTGATTTAGCCCTCTGTATTATTAACACAAGAATAATACAGAATATAGATTTCCTGCCCAAATGAAATGAATGAATGTTTGTCTTCATGCCAAGGCAAGCACCACCCAAATTATTGAAAAATAGCCATTTGATGGAGGACAGTGCACCTCTCAGAAGTGTGGTGGTTGGGGTTCACACAGATGGAGCCTGCTCGGGATAACTGCTGTGCAGGCTGCTCAGGTGCCCTGGGGCACCTTGTTCTGTGGCTACTGGGTTGCCTTCACTGCATGCTAAAGGCAGCCCTGAGGCAGCCTCCAGTGTCAGACCCAGCTGCCACATAGACTGGGAGTGTCACAATAAATCTTAATTGTGCTGGAGTAGGCTGTGTGTGACACAGCCATGATGCCCAGCATTGGAAAGGAATTATCACTATTACTGCCTTTCAAAATGCTGGAGGTCACTTTTCCAGAACAAAGAAAACAAAGCCAAAAGGCTGGATGGTGTAAGCAGGTTACTCAAGAGGATGCGTACATGCCTGACATGGAGATGGGGTAGGATGTCTCAGGCATATATATCTCTAAATTCTCCATTGCTGGGTGGGGCTTCATGGCTACAGAGGGAAATTGTCTTGATGCCAAATACACTCACATTTTTAGAAAATATTCTTCTTTGAATGTTCTCCTTTTTTTCCCCTAATCAAAAGGATAAGTCATGGGGTGCTGCACAGAGATTAAGAGAGAAATTGGGTCATTCTATTTGCACAAAAATACTGCATGGGAAACCCCTGGTACTGCCAGTCCCAAAGAACCTGCAAACTGCATAGGAAGTGCACAGCACATAGGCAGAAAATAATTATAAAACCTTTGTGGATTATCCAAAAAGAAGGAAGAGCATGATGCACATTTTATGAGTGACAAGTTTCAGCCAAGAAAGGCTATATGAGTTATCCACAGTCTTTGGATAACTACGTCATAAAGCATTCTAGCTGCTAATCTGATTTTAACTGATATTAGGAGGCGTCCTTTGCTATGCATCAGGAGACAATAATGGTGGGGGCGTTGAATTTAGGAGCCATTGCAGTATATTCCCACTGAAGATTTGGGAGAGATGAGGGAATAATGTAGCAACTTCCATTTAGATTTTGTGCTGAAAGTTTATGAAGAAATAAGTCCCGACAAAGTCAGTTTAAATGAGTCATGACAATTTGCCAGCTGACACCACTTCTGGCAAAGTGCTAAAGAAATATTAAGTGCCTCCAGGTCAGAAATAAAACAACTTTCATTGTGAAGGCTCAAAAAGGGCAGGAAAGGCTGTCTCAAGTGCTCTAGCAGCCCCTTGGACAGTCTTTAGACCAGGAAGACTTTAGACTTTGCAAGTACTCTTTGACCTCGGCCAAGGGGAGTGATTGAGAGCTGGTGGCAGCGGTGTGAAGGTGACACGCAGCACAGAGGAAAGGAAGAGAGGGAGCTTCTGTGCAGCAGTGACATTTGCACATAAAGTCATGGGCTGATGTACAGCCATACTTACTGCTGCCTCTTGTGTTCTGAAAAAGAACAGTAGAAATAACTAATAAAAATTAATATGCCTTAATTCAATATTGGCCTGATAAAAAAAATTTTAGGAAAAATATGTTACTGAGTTTCCTTTTCTTTTTCCTCCAGAAAGTATATAAATAGTCACAAAAACATCAGTAGAAGAGAGGGAGGTGAGGGAATAAAAATGAAGCATCTGGTGATCACAGGAAGTTTATAAGCAGAACTCCAAGACTTTCTGCTGTTATCTTGAAGGCTGGTTTGTAGCACAGCATGGAATACAACCCAGAGAGACCCCAGAGCCAGTGGCAGCAAAGAGGCAGCCTGTCAGACTGTCCATAGCCCCATGCTAACACAAAGCTGAGTCAGAACACGCTGTTACAGCAAAAGTCATCTCAGCATCCATTGCCCTCAGGAAAGCAACCATGGCACAAAGCAGGTAAAGGGAGAAGGGAAGGACAGATGCAGCTAGGAAGCAAGAAAGAGCCTTGAAAAAGGGGGAGAAGGTAGTGGGGCAAGAGCTTAGGAGCACCCCTATCACATCAGAAGCCACCCAGCTGTTTGCCTGGGAAGGTGGCAGGGAGCAGAACCAGGGGATCTGGCTGGATGGGCACAGTGGCTGCATCTCGTGGTAGGCTAGAAAGGCCTGGAGCAGCTCTTTCTCTGCCATGGGGTGGGTGGGAGTGACAAGGAGAAGATCCCCAAAGCATAAAGGGAGAGGACCACCCCACCAGGCTTTTTTCCTTGCTTAAAAGGTTCCTGAGTTGCATAAGCCCTCCCTTGCAGAGCAGGCAAGCAGCACATAGTCCTGGCAATCCTTCCCCATTTGGGCTTTAGCATGGAATGCTAAGTCACTACCTGCTTTGTTTCTAAAGACGGTTATTCGTATTACCCACACCCCTGCAGATTTATTTCAGAAAAATATTTTACAATTACAACCTTCCCTTTTTCTAATATGGTTAAAATTTTGCTTCTAAACCAAAAAGGTAAACATTGGCTGACTTATTCAACTACTATTTCTATTATTATTTTTCAGATCAGCTCTGTTGTCAATTATCCACTCCTCTGATGTGAGGATTCTGACAGCAAGAGTAAGAGAGATTTGCAACAAATTACTCCAATTTAAGAGCAGAAAAACACAGCGGGAGCAAGCAGTGTCCATATTATTGAAGCCCACTTCAGTTCAGTCCAGGATAGTAATCACAGTTCCATAGAGGGAAGAAAGATGTGTTTCCTACCATTATAATGGGGCATTATGCTGTCAGACACTGAATAGGTATTACCATAGAGGGACTTTTCCCTCATCAAGCCCTCAATTTAAAGGGCTCTGCTGTATCAAGAAGTGCTGTTCATATCTCAGCAATGCTGCATGACTTAGACATTAGATGATATCAAATCCATTAAGGAGTATAGTTTAATAATCTGCATCCTTTCCCTTCATCTTGTATTTATTGCCACAATATTCAGTAAATGCAAGGCATTTTGTGGCTAATAAGATTCACAAAGACTGAAGATGGTTTTGTTTTGCTGGTTTCACACAGTTCATAATGGGACCCTCTGCACAGAATGAGGTTCACAGAGCTGGGCTCATTCCAGGAGAAAATCAAGAAATGTGTAATAGGTTTATAATCTGTGAGACACAGCTCAAGTGCTCTGCTTTCACAAAATGGGTCCTGGAAAACTTTCCTTTTATTGCTGTTCAGGCACACACTTGCACATACGGTTTATTAAATAATTTTGCATCTTGTTAAATTACATTAAATTGAGGGAACCAGAAAAGTTTCTGTGCTTGCAGAAGGTTAATCAGTGCTACATCTTGGCCTATCCACCAGCAAAGAACACTTGCATCCCCAAAAATCCTAAGAATAAAAATCTGTTTCAGTAAAGCATTTCTCAGCTCTGTTTACATCTCCTCACAACTACTTATCTGTATAACATACAGCACTTTTTGAGCCTCAGCTGAAGAGCTTCAAATGAGTGAGGATGAAGGAATAGGAGGAGAGCAGTCTCTTTCACACAGACCTGCCTGAGCAGTGCAACTTCAGAGGAAAAAGAGGACTTGCAGACAAATCCCTGCTTACTTCTCTGCTCCTCTGAGTAACTACTCGCATCAGCAGTGTTACTCAAAATTTTGCACCCATCTGACTTGAATACAGCATGAATAATTTCTGATCACTCCCCGCTGAGATGGATTTGGTCAGGTGTCCACCAGGAAAAAGCCTCCATCCCACTGGAGCCATCAACATCTCTGTTTCAAGCCAGCTCCTGGCAAAAACAACTTGGAGCAGGTGGCCATTGGGTCCCTCTGAGAGGCCAACATCTGCAGGTCAGCTGTAAACCTGGGGATGCTCCTACTCAGCCAAGTCATGCAATAAATACATTCAGGGGATTGTTTTGCCACCTGTTTCTATTTCTTCACCTTCAGCCATGACATTCAAAAGAAGTTTGCCATTCCCCCACAAAAAGCCTTAATAAATACCTCACTGAGCCTTGCTGCCAATAAATGGAGCATTGTAAAATTTTAACACAGAAGCCCAAGCCAACATGGAGAACAGAAGGTGTGTGCTCTTGTGGCATGCAACCAAGCATGGCTGGGGCTGATATTTGGCCTTCCCTCCTTGGTGAGAGTTTCAAAAGGGCAGTTGCAAGGTTTCTGCTGAGCTTCCAGTGTCCTGAAATGTCAAAGCTAAAAAACCAAAAATCAGTCAGTCTTAAAGTAGTGGGGATGCTCAAGGTGAAGAAGCCTCTTCAGCTATTGAGGCCGTCTTCCCTGAAAATCCAGCCAGCAAGTTGGACTTCTGCATTTAAACATTTCTTTGCATTTGTAACATGCCCAGATTCTGGTACCAAAGAGATTTGGCACACAGAGATCTCCACAGAAAACCACTGCATCATTTACTTCCCTCCACTGTTATGTTGAGCCAGAATGCAGGGGAGGTGAATACAGCATTATCCATCCATCCATCCATCCATCCATCCATCCATCCATCCATCCATCCATCCATCCATCCATCCATCCATCCACCCATCCATCCATCCATCCATCCATTTCCAATTGCCACCATCCAAGCCAAAAAAGCAGATACATTTTCCTGGGAAAATATCCAATCCTGTCAGTAGCTTCCTAATTCTTACTGGTTGTATCTGAATGCTGTTTCTCAGGACAACCCATCCAGACAGAGCTGTTTGCCTCAGCACTCAAAGCCTTTCTTATTTGCAGTTATTTCAGTGGCTGCACCTTCATGACAGGGCTGATAAATTCAATTCTGACTGCAGAGGGACTGGGTGACAGCTGAAAACAAAAAGTACAAGCAATCCTGACAGTGTCTCACTTCAAAGAAAAGAAAAGGCAAGGTAGGAAAATGTTCTTGAGGCAATCTGGTGAAAAGGAGCTGCTGCTGAGCCACTGCATTCACTGAGGTTTTCAAAGGTCACTCCCATCCTCCCTCTTTCTGCAGCCTCTCATAGATCATCTGTGGTTCAGACAGCACAGACTTTATTGGGCTCCCACCCATCTCAGCAAAACTTGTTTAGACATGTATTTTCCTTTTGAGAACATTTCCTCTCCTTATTCTTTTTGTTACCTATTGTCTCTTTCATCTCAAGATGGAGCAAAGTGTTCTACCATCATGGGCAACTCTTATCCCAGGAACATGTGAATCCAACCCCACCAGAACATCATAAATCTCTCTAAAATCTTTCCTTGCTGGTCTGACCTAACAGTGACTTGCATTGTGGTATCCTGCAACCAAGGTTAATGAGAACAGTAGCATACAAAGCAACACTATTGTTTATTTGTTATTAATACCAGCAAGACAGCAATATTTAGCTATCATAAAATGGAAAATAGAAAAATGGCTATTATCTCACTCATGCTAACTCTCCTACTCACCCCTTTTCATAGCCAGCCCCGCTGCTGCTTTATAGCATGTCTAAATATTAGTGGAAAAAATAGTATCTATAAAGACATTGCAGCTCGTAGCAAAATTTCATACACATTCATATCTTTCCATTTGTTCATATTTGTATATATGCATTTCTTTTATTAACTCACTAAAGAGTTCCCATTCATTTGTATGCCTGCATAGCTGCCGTTGATGGGGAGGCTGCTGGCCTCCAAACTTGCAGATGGGCAAATGGTGACTTGGTTGAGTATGGAAAGGGTCATGTAAGAGAAAGTTCAAAGTCCCTTACAAGGTAATGTCCATTTCCAACTCATAATAATGTTTTAAAATATTTTATCTACTTAGGTATTATTTCAATATTAATAATCTATACTGATCTTATTTCTTACAGTATTGAACTCCTTTGTATTTTACACACACATACACGTTTTACATGTGCACACGCATACAAAATTCTAATGCGAAGTTCTTTGTTGACAGCACTTGAATTACTGCTGGGTTTAGAGATAAGAACAGGCCTGAACCAGTCATCAAGTTGTCTCTCTCTCACAGTCTCCTATGGGAACATGAGCATTATGAATTTAAAAGGTATGCCCCTCTTTAATTTGCTCAGGATTTAAAAAAAAAAACAAACAACAAAAACCAAACAAACCAAAAAAACCCAAAACAAAAACCTAAAACTTAGACAATTATATAGTGTAACTTGTGTTCTCAGCATTTCAGAGAATTCTGTGGAGCCCTGGGATCTTGCTGTTGTATTGTTACACACACAATAAAAACCCATTAAACTGAGTGCTAATATACCTGTTAATACAGGATTGCTGAAGGACAAAGGTGTGAAATATTCCTTCTCTGCTGTGCTGCAGTGCTACATCCAGGTTTGGAAACCATTATTTGAGAAAGATGTAATCTAGCTAACTGAAAACAATTATCAGCAGAACAAAAAGGGTCAGCAGATATCTAGAAAGTCTGACTTAATTCTGAAAGATTGAAAGAAATTAAGTGATTTAAGTCTGCAATGATTGAAAAAGAAGGGAATTAGAATAACAGATTTTACATACACTGAAGGTAGTGGCAGAGTGAGTCATAAATAAATAAATGCATGTCTACTGTATATATAAGAAGGTATTGGCTTAAAAGCAGGCAAGGAGGATTTAAGTGAAGCATCAGGAAAAAGCTGGCAAGGCCCTAAATAAACTGACATCTCTCAGTAGTGGTTTGGGTAAACCTGATTCTGCCCTGAATATGCATCCAGGTGAGGTGATGTGTGACTGTCCCTTCCTCCTGCATTTTTTACTACAGAAGTTGATACTACTTGGATGAAGCTATGTCCTAGAAACATTTTTCCATCCACGTTTCCAGTATAAGTTACATTATTCTTTGGCAGTGCCAAAAGAGATTGCCCAGTTTAATAGCAATGCTTTCTGCTTTCATAGGAGGAGATTTTAAAGGAATGCTAAAGTTGCTCAATTTCCTTAGACTTTCAATGATATTTGAAACTTTGGGTGCTTCTGATTTTGTGTTTGTTAAAATAAAATTCCAATTTCAGTGATAAAGGGATTAGTATTAACGGCATCTTATCTAAGCAACGGAGCAGTGAGCAGGCTGCCCTCTGTTCTGCTTGACTTTTTATCACAGGTGTGTCTCAGTGACTAGGAGAGGTCAAGGAGGGCCTTCCTCTGCATGCTCTGAATGTGTCTAGGAATCCTGGAGAGCATACCCAGCTGCCCAACCCAATGGAGAAACAGGAAACAGAGTTGGACACTGCAAAATGAACAGACTCCATTTTGTAGCTGTCTCTAGGTTTTATCACGACTGAAAAAGGTGTAACTTTTTCACATTAATACAAAGAGCTTAGGAAAGAGATGGAGAGTGGTATACAAACTATGATACAAACTTTTCCATATTATAACATAAAGCAGCAGGCTACGTTTTAGACCACTTGTCCTTGAAATATTCTCTTCTTTAATAAACTGTGTCATTTGTTTTCTACCATTCAAAACCATCTAGAGGTATCCTCTTATGCTGAAAGAGACCTCCCTGTGCTCTTCACACAAAAAAAAAGGTAATTGGCCTAAAGTGCAAAGAGAGAGCTACCTAAATAAAACCTCCTTTCTGGTCTGCATAAATAGGCAGGAGAAAATGGGATGGCTTTGGGGGTGAGATCTCATGCAGAGAAAAAAGTTTCTGGAAGGTCACTCCCAGCAGGATTGAGATGCATTCGAATAGCATGGCATTCAAGCACCACTGCTTATTTCCAAGGAGAGTGGTAATTTCACTTTGGTTGTCCTGGGAGATAATAACCTCTTTAAAAATAGAATATTGCCACTCATCTGTAGGGTCACTATGTGGTTTCAAGGAAAACAGGCAAGCCCAAAGCAGAGCCCAGAGTGCAGAGAGCATCATCACCAGCAAAGGGACACAACAGCAACCAAGATGAAGAGAACCTCTATTGCTTCTTGGTATTGGATTGTTCTTCTCGGCTCTGTAGCCATAGTGGTCTGAGCCTGACCCTCCATTTGGCCCTCTGGTCTTTCTTTGTGGATCTAAGGTGAAAATCATTTAGCTATCCAATCAAAAACATCATCTTACTTAAGACCTTATTGCTGTAGCAATCAAACTACGAAAACTATCAATATTATTAATGTATTATTGTTAATACCCTGTTTCCAGGATGAAGCAGAGTTGCATATGGGTTTCTTCAGGAATAAGATACCCTTCATTATTTTCTAAATATCCTGCTAAAACCCTCCAGGTAACTGAAGCTTTTCATCCCAGTTACTTCACTCTGTAGGAGAGGCAAGATGCAGGGAGAGAGAGGGGGTAGGAGAATACGGGAGAACAGTGAGAGAACAGTCAGATCAAGGAAACCTATGCAAAATCCAGGCACACCACCAGCCCCACTTGTGTAATCTGTAGCACTGTCGGTCATGGCAAGCCAATTAGAGTTCCTCAGCACAGCACCTATTCATGAGCTCAAATACCTTCTTTTGTTCAAGCACTGTCAACAGAGAACTTTGCTCTGAGCTGTCCAAATATTCTATAATTAAGATGAATTAGCAAGTTGAGAAGCAACTGCAGCAAGAAGAAGTAAGAAGGAAGCAATTGTGCAGAATACTAAATTCCTTCCTCAAGCTTTAAGTCTAAACTGACAGACTTGTGCACTTTCTGCCTCGTTAGCTTTTCTCTTCCTCTTTTTTTTTCCCTTCTCTTTCCTTTTGTGACAGAAGAGTGAAAAGGATGTAAATCACTAACTACTATACTGAAGCACATATCTTTCTTTTGCCCCTTGCTGCTCTTCACAGAGCCCTTTAATCTCAAATAAATTCTTCCTTTTTCCTCTCTGGAACATTGATTTAAACCACAAGAGTCAGGAGTGACAGGAAGCAAGCAAACAGGGGGAATGTGGTTCTGACACCTAGAGCCTGAAAGCATAAGAAAGTAGATGTTCTTTCTCTTAGAGAAAGCAGAGATTCCAGTGGCTTTCAGCCTTGAATTTGAAGTGACCATAAGTATTCTGCAAGGGATATGAATGTGAAAGGGTATCTTTCTTAGCCTAGATCTTCTGTCTTCTCACCTGGGGTCTATTGGCATGTTGTGATGTTCTAGTCTGTCAGACTCATGTCCAGAAGCAGCTTTTTCTTGGATTACCTGCCCCTGCATCTTCCAAGCACAGTGAAAAATTGAACAACTAAATGGCAGCAACAAGTTTACATGGTCATCCCTTTCCCTTCTTAGATGACTTTTCAGTGTCACAGAGTGCTCAGCCCCCAGAAAAGACTGAGAAATTCTTCCCTAGCTGTGTTTGTGCCCTTGTCTCCTGCTCCCCACCAACAGCAGAGAAGAAGATAAAATAGACAAATACGTTGTGTCTAATTCTGGGAACAGAGCCCATAGGTGGCATAAGCCTACAACTCTCTCCTTAAGCATTATTTGGGTGGTCTTGGGACTCTCTGTTTTGTAACAGCTTCCGGCTCCATCCAGCAATGTGGGCAGATCAAGGATGTTCTTCTGGCTTAAATCAGAAGGGATTGCTGAGCTTGAACCATGAAAGTTCTCTCAGGAACTGCAAACTCTAAGCAAACAGAGTCTGTGATGTTAAGACAGAAGCTGAAGTGGATAGTTAAAAGGATTGCATGTCCATCTTTGGTGGTTATTCAACCTTACAACCATCCATTAGGATGATCCTAAACCCCAGGAGAGTCCATAGGCCCTTCTTAAAATGTTTTGCTAGATGTGACTGAACTGTATCAGAGCATAAAGAAAGGTTTAGTAGGGGGGTTTCTGCTTACAAGAAAAAGGGCAATTCTGGAGCTGGCCTAGACACCAGAATAGATTTAGTTTGTTTGTCATATACAGTAATATTATTTAGTTTAATTTAATTTATAAATCAAATGGTCTGTAGAACTTTATTTCCTCTTGCTTATAGGCAGTTCAGTCTTTTTCTCCCTCTGGTGCATTTCTGTTCCTGTGATGCAGGATGCATCTTTACTCTTTGTCTAATAAAAGCTCTTAATCTGGTGCATGAAATGGGCCATTAGTCTTTTAAAAGAACCATAAGATGTGTCTTTAAGGATAAAAGACTGCAAGAAAAGGCTTTCTCAGGCAAGGTGAACCTTTCAGTGTGGTTTTGCTACACATTTCTTGGGGAGAGGTGAAAGGGGAAATGGGCATAAGACAGCCCATTTTACTGGCAAACAAAGATTCTAGAAAGCTGCTCAATATCTTTCACCCTGGGGGGGAAAAATTAAAAAAAAATTTAAAAAAAAAAAAAAAGAACCAAAAAAAAAAAAAAACAAAAAAAAAAACAAAAACTTCCCC
>VWZN01020688.1:229090-268211 GCA_013396955.1 Regulus satrapa | reverse complement strand
TAGTTACAAAGTACTTACTCAGACGAAAATACACCTGTGGGAGCACATCTGCCCTGTTTGCTATTTTCAAAAGTTTTAAGATATATTAGTCTCATTTGAAACTCTGTGCATAAACAAGAGCCCTTTCTATATATTTATTTAGTTAATTTGCTTCAGACTTAGAACTGATCCGTTCTACTCAGATGCACTTTTTATATTTGTTGCTATTATGTTGTTGGTTAACTATTATGTTGTTGATTATTAGGTTGGCACTTCTGAACAGCAATCTGCATTATGATACTTTAGCCCATAAAGAGTTCATATGAACTTATTTCTTACATTTAATTTTTAAGTTTTAATATTTTGTTTCCCTTTGTGGGTTTGGGGGTGATGTGCTTTGGAAAGAAATTCTGAAGCCCTCTGTTGGCCTGTACAACAGGCCTAAGGAAGTTCCAGTATTTTTCTCTTGCTGTCTTTCAATTGCACTCATTTTAGGTCTGGGTATCAATATGTATATGTCTCTAAGATGGGTGTGCCGCAACTTCCCCAGAACTTTACATTCCCTTGTAAATAAAGCTGAGTTTCTGAATTCTGACTGCTGCCATTTTATCTGAGAAGTAGTGATGTTTCTGCTTAGACTGGAGGCACTAACCTAGAAAGATAAACAGAGAGCACATGTTTTGTGCTTGTGAATTATTGTTTGTGGTTTGCTTTGATAATTTTGGCCTTCATATAGAACTAGTTACTTGTAGACAACTGGCAATTACTATGAGGCTGTGGGTATAATCCATTAATATCCCCTAATTTAGTGCAACCATCCAAATCAAACATTCGTCTGTTTTTAAAAAAGCCTGCAGGTAATGAAAGCTTCAGAACATTCATATGTGTAGTGTTACAGTAGAAAAGTCTCAATTCTACATTCAAAGACCTGGTAAAGTCCCAAGCTTATATTAATGCAATTTCAAGCTTCTAAGGGAATATTTTGACTGTTTGCCATTAGCCCTGTTGCTTATGGAAAAGCAAGGAACTCAAGTGGTGCCCGCTGGCTTTGAATACCTCTTTTTAGGGAAGGTCAAAACTTGGGCCAAAGTAAATGGGGGGAGGACCCACCCCAGTGACTGTGCCTGATGACATTACCAGATGTATCTAGAGAACAGGAAACTACATCTGTGGTGGTTTACAAATATTCAGCCTGTGGAAAATAGTGGTATGTGTAGGAAGACTTTCGTAAGTCCAGGTATTTCTGATTAATCTGGTATGGTAAATGCTAGGTTTTCCAAATGAGGAAACGGCTCTCTTCATTCCTAATCTGGAAGATTTTATCCTGTGAGGCCTGGAGAATACTGAGGATGGATTTCTTGTGTTATATCCAAAAATAGGACAATATTTCAGTGAAAATGTAAAACTCTGTTCTTTCATTGCTTCACATTAATGTTATGAATCCATATAACAGAATGTAGGAAAGCTCATCAGCAAATTAGCTCAAAATTGGCAAATAGATTTAAAGGGGTCTTCCAATGTGTTTTTATTACCTGGTTGTCAGAGTCCTATAAAATTAGACTGTATGGTGTCTTCCAGTGTCGCCAAATCCCTTTTGGTGTCACTGCTGTGATCACTCTCATACAGAGAGATCAAACCGTAAATGACTTAGAGAAAGTCAGTTAAAGGAAAACAGTTTAAAATGGACTGAGGAGGCTTTAGGCACTTTCATTCTTCCCTCTGATTTTAATTGCTTCTTTCTGCAGTTAGTCTGGTAATAATCACATTGTGTTGTTTATTATTTCTGAATCTTGGTTGACTCAGCCTACACAAACTCTATCTCCTTTTGGTATTGCTGCATCATATTGCTGAAGGAGGAGATCATATTGCTATGTGCAAAAGCAAGTTGGAGAATGTCACTTTTGTATTTTTCCAGTCTTAATGTTCTCTTCAATGAGATGGAAAAATCACTAATAAATATAAATTTGATAACCTTCAGAAAACCTTTTGCTGAACAGTTTTGATTTCTGATTTGTACTAGTTTAAGTCATTCCATTTGCATATGAAAACAATCTCTCTTTTCCCCCCATCTGTTATATTATTGATTTACATCTTTCAGGTAGTTATCTGCAATGATGCACACAAACATTCATAGTTTAATACTGTCATTTTGAGCTGATTTCCTATAGTCTATTGAACATAAACCATGAAAAATTTAGAATATATTTCACCTTCTTTTAAAAGTTTATTACCAACTTTGGAAGCCAATTGTAAGTGCTTTACAATAATGGCTAGCTTTACATTCTCTTTCGGTGCTCTATGTTTTTGTGACACTTGATAAATACCACTCTATAGACCAATAAATAGTAATTTTGAACTAACCTACACCTTGACTGTTTTGTTTAGATAACTCTGTGTGTGTAATCATGCACAGAGACTTTGAGTCATAACCTGCCAACTCAGATTGCAGTAACTAAAAATACATCTTCCCAATGGCTGGCTACAAGGGAAATCAGCAGATAGTGTTAGCACACTCCTCCTGGTTGGCAGGTACCATCCTAGGTGGTGATAAACATACCTTCATGGTATCCTCAGCAGGTGAACCAAAGATCTAGCCTGCAAAATTTAGATGGCCTTTGAAAGAAAATGATTCATTGGAAATAGGCTGAGCATGTCACCTGTGCTTTAAGATGCCTCCCAAGCCCTCTCACTGAAAGGGTGACTTCAAATTAATAAGTATTAGGTCCTCCTTCAAAACTTGGGTACTGCGTGCAGACGGAACCCAAGTTACATGCCAAAATGGAATTACAGCTCAAGCTGATACAGCAAAGACAAAGCCCAGCGTGAGTTTGAATACATATTTTTCTCTGGTAAAAGGAATATACTCTGAAAAACAGGTTTCTTGGCAATGATCAGTATCAGCCAACCAAGTCAATATAGCTGAAATCTAGCTTGCTTGTGTATTTATCTGTGAAAATAGGTGAGTGAATGTGAATGCTTCCCCTTAAATACAGCACAGGGCAATAAAGTGCATCATCCTCACTTCCTAGATACACAGTTCCTCTAAGAGCTCTGAAGAGCTTCATCTTAGCAGTGCTTCTGACTGCCATTACATCCAAAGCTAGTCAGACAATAATTTGGAAGGACTTAAAATAACACTAACAAAAATTAAGAAATTGAAATGATAAATGCTCTATATGAGAAAAGAGTAAAAAGAAACATTAATAAGTTGGCTGACTGATGTGTTCTGGCTGTTTATTTGAGGAAGCCTCATGGTAGTGACAACTACTGGACTACAGACATGACTTTCTATAGTCAGGAAAAGGCACCTTAAAACTCTTGCCTGTAAAGCTGAGTGGTTTTGATCCTGACTTATTCCACAGCAGAAGTACTGAGGTGACTTAAAGCTGGACAGGTTGCAAAGAGCTGAGCTTTGATTTTATTGCAGTGATAAACTGGTGAAGGCTTGAGGTCCTGGGGTTGCATCTGCCCAAAGTCCTTGCCTTGGCATTGGTACTCCTGATGAGAATAGGAGGAAATCCTCTCATCCTACTCTATGGTGCAGAATGTCAGAGCACTTTATCTCAGTGTAGTGCTGTCAATAGGAATATGAGGAATTTCAGGAAAAACGTCTCTAAAAGACTAGTCTTTAAAGGATTGAATGCATTCAGTGGTAGGGAATGATGTCTTTAGCTAGAGACTGTAAATGAAAGTCCCAGTATTGAACTGAAGGATTACTGTTTCCATACAGAGCTAAGAACATCTTTTGTACCTTGTTATTCCTCCAGAAGGGGAAGAATTAATCTATTTATTGATCAGAAACTATTAATTATTTTAATGGCAAGGGAAACTGAGGCTTGGAAATGTAACACAGGTTTCCTTATACTGTAGCAAGGCAGGGTGGGGATTTGATCTGAAAAGCGTAAGGCCACACTTGATGCTGGAGGGTAAGAATATTTTACACTTTCTCTTTGGGAATGGTGGAAACCCTATTAAAATGAGTTGCTTCAAGTTTAGACTGAATGAAGCACTTCAGAATTTGCTATGGGAAGCAATCCAGGGTTAGCAAGAGAATGGACATAATGACCTAGTACTGTAAAGACTGTCTATCTCTGTTCCCTGTAGATCTGTGAAGTGTCTGGCTTTCTTAGGGTTTGATTCCAATGTGACCACCAAGAAAACAGAATAAGGAAATTTTTCTTGTTCTTGGTGTGAGTGTAATATTGTTTCTTTATAGCATTCCTAATCTAAATGATCTTCAATCCGCGAGCACAAAGACTTCAGGTTTGGCTGGGGCAGGTTGGAAACTGCTAAGCCCTGCTAAACATCCTCATAGCTGAAAAAGGCACAGAGTTCTTAAGCTTTTATTTGAATAGGCTGTAGCTATTATTAAAATAACCTTCAAGTATTGACTCAAAATCCCTTCACACTTTGCTAAAATTGTCCTGAAATTTCTGTCATTGTCACTAATATGTTTCATTTTCTTTTCCACATGCTGTACTTAGCACTGTGGGTATTTCTCCCTCTTCTCCCTTCTGTATATTAAAAAAATGTTGGTGCCATTTTCCTAAAACAAATAAGTAAAGTGAAATTTTCCCTTTGATAATTTTCTCTGTTCTTATTAAAAAGTACATTGTGTTTAAAACTGCCTCTTGTCTATTGTAGTTTAAATGACAAGTCCGAATTAGGTGCTTTGAAAGTTTGCAGTTACAAATGGAAATGTCTTTAACTATTTATAATCATCTTTGTTTAAATTGTCCTTACACATAGAAGCAAGGTAAGTGAGGTGCTGAAATGCATAGAAAACAGGATGCTTTTTAAAAGTCAGTGAGTTTGTGAAAGGGGCGCATTCTTATCAAGGACTGAGAAAGTCTTATTTTTATTTGGTTTTGTTTTTTCCATCAGCATATGAAATATTTACATGTTAGGCAGTATCAGGAATACCCATTTTCCATAGTGTTGTACCAGCCCAACCCATCAATGTGCTGGTTAATTAAGTGTGACCTAAACCAACTTGACTTGAGCTCCGCATTAAATGCACAAAACCCATTTGAGCTGACCAGCAGCAGAAGTGGTACTCAGAGAAATTGAAAAGGATTTCTCCCAAATGCTTTCTACTTACTTACAGCACTCAAGTAATGGTTGAAGATTAGCATATGACATGACAGATTACATTAAGTCATGTCTTTCCAGTGCTTTATGACAGCACTATCACATTAGCTTCTTAGCACTGGCACATCGAGGCATGCAAATGTTTTCAGACCCTCTTATTCAAATCTACAAGCTGACATGGCAGCCTTGATATGATTATTAGTCATTTGAGAGACTTTAATTCACGTCATCAGATAACAGGTTCTGCTAAAAGGTTAGAGAAACTGTCTGCTTTTAATGAAGCCCTCAAAAAAGACCCTCAAAAACCTCCCTGCTCACAGAGAGCCTGATTTGACTTTATTGACAAGATCCCCCTAAGAGTGAACTTGAGTTGAATAAGTAAGCAGGCATCTAGAGTAAAAAAAAAACACTGACTTCATTTAAAAATTAGACTGAACTAGGTTGAATTCCTATCTTTCTGCTTCCCATTTTCTTTCTGGTTGTATCATAGCTTTAAAGACAAGGTGCTCTGTCTGGAAAATGTTTTCAGCATGTGATGTTGAATGAGGAAAAGTGGGGCAAAGACAGGTCCAATACTGTGGTGACAGACTCGCGTTGTTATACGGAGTGGGAGGTCACTACTGCTTATCTCAAAGGGTTAACTGATGGTATGTTGTTACAAGGGCCTGTGCAGCACAGTTAGGAATTCTGTTTGCACTCTTTTAGTCTGCATCTATTTACATGATGTAAAAGGTTCCGAGTTTTCCTTCTAATGAAAATACCTTGTAAATTAGTCATCCATGGTCAGTGGCAGGTGGCACAGGGTGAGTGAGGTGCCGAGATTATGTTCTTCCTGAGCAAGCAAAAGGGAAAGGAGGTCTTTACCATTAAAATGGATATTTGGTGCTAGAGCAGGCATCTCTCTTTGCAGAAGGTGTGGGAAAATGGTGCTGATCTCAGCCAGCCTTGTCCCCAGACCAATGATACATATCACAAAATTTAAAAATCATTAAAAAAAAGAATCTAAGTTCTTGAAATACTTTGTCATTAGTGTCACAATGGCCTCTGTATCAGTAGAGCTTAGGTCAATATAGTACTGCCCAGACTACATCTGACTTCCAGAAAGCTACTGGTCTCTCTATACCTGCAACTCACTGCAAGTTTTTTGTTACCTGATTCCTTATTGTTGACTAAGGAGGAAGCGGAAAGTTGTTTGTGGACTTAGTGAAGCCCCTAGTAGAGAGATCACTTTGCTTATGCCTCAAACTTCTTCTAGAGCCTTGCTAGGTTTGCCTGTTAGCAGTGTGCTAATTGGGAAAGCAGTAAAGGGCTGTATGTAGGTTCAGGCATTGTGTATTTGGACTAATTGTTGCAGTTGACTTTATATTTTTCTTTGAAAAGCCAGTTCAGAATCCCTAGTGTAGGACTCACACTAGTTATCAGGACATGCATAAACTGAGTTTGAGACAAGTGATTGGCTGCAGCTAATTCACATTAGTATAGAGGACCTGGTTTGTATCACCTTTCACATTGCCTCCAAAAGCCCTCTCTACAGCACACGTCCTCCAGGAGCTCCAGTTCTGCTCCTGCTGGATATAAATGTGCTGCTCTACACCAACTCACTAAATCCTCTCCTCTTCGTTTGCCTTTGCCATTCCTGCAGCTGTGGCCACAGTGGTCCTCTCAGATCCAGTCGACCTGCTGTGCTTCTGTTTCCATGTCTTCAAGCTTTTTCTATCCGAGCAAAATCAATTGCTCTAAGTACTACCAGTCTAATCTGGCTGTGCTTCATCCCATTCCCTGGGGGTAAATTAACAGGATGAGCAACAAGGCAGTGGAACACCAGCTTCTTTGTTACTGTTCCTACCCTTTTTACCAAAACCTTTTCTGTCCTTAACCACAGCTCTTCATCACAAGATTCCACTTCTGTGCTTCACCAGCATGAACCAAGTTTTTTTTTTTTTGTGTGTGTGTTTGCTTCACTGATTCTCCATCTCCTCTCACATCCATCTTAAGCAAGGCTGAAAGATACATTTTATCCTTCTTCATTTCTCTCTCTTTGGATTTATGGTCATGTACTTAAATTTATTAATCACACAATGTCTTTTTAACTTTGTTATGTAACTTAAATCATTATTTCATGTAACTGTGTACAGTGTTTTGGGTTTGTGTGAAGGCTACTTACCATACAACACAGTTACATTGCTTTTTTTGTCTGAAACAGTAACAAAAAAATCTATTACATGTTATGTCATTGCTCATAAATTAATTTGCAAGAGTAAAGTGAAATATTTAGACTTCAGTCTTGCAAACTCCTCTTCCATTGGAGTTCTCCCTCTAAGCCTGAAGAAGATTGAAAAGATTTAGACCTGTTCATGAGCCACTTCAGCAATTGACAAAACAGGTAAATGAAAACAGGTGTTTAGGGCTGCACTCTGAAGTGCACCAGTGGATCTTCCTACCTATGGCAAAAATAAAGGGATACAAAATAATGATAAAAGACAGGACATAACTGTACCAATAGTTTTTCCTCATTGTAGAATAAGCATGTGGGCTCTCTTAGCACAGGTTATCCTTGCAGTTGTAAACCAGATTAGATAAAATAAAGGAAGGAAAGGGTTAATATCCATATCTATATGTCAATAGTATGTATTAGGAAAGATAAAACATCTGTGAGTCCTCACAACACAAACAAAATCAATCCCACAATTATTCTTATGGGATGTGGCATGAACTAGCCTGGCTGAGGAGGTTTCTTTTGAGTCACCCATTGTTTCACTGGGCTGGGTACTTGCTCTGAAAAGGAAGTTCTGTGTAACTTTTTCCTGCAGCTCTACTAGCAGCAGACACCTTCACTAAACTTTTACTGCACTGGATGTTGACATCCAGGACCAGCATCCTCTCTGTTGCTGGATGTGTTGGTGCTGGCAAAAGCCTTGTTCCCTCAGCCTGGCCCATTTCCAAACCCAGAATGGCTCCATCCTCCTTGATGAATTGATTCCAGCAGCAGAGGGAAGTAACAGGAAATGACTTCTATACTGGAGGTTCCGGTTGTCATCCTTCAGCTCCAGTCCTACGAGGGTTTAGCGTAGCTGCCGATCGCATTAGGGCATCTGACCTGCTTGCATCTCTTCTGTACATCTATTCCTTGTCCTCATTTGTGTTTTCTGAAACACTTGAAATAGAAGACTGGGATTAGAGAAATACAAATTATTTTTAAAGCCCTGCTGAGTCTCTGAATTTTTGCAGACAGTCCTGTACTTGCAGTTTATTTCCATCTCTTAGTTTAATGCAAGCTCAAAAATCCATACTGTTTTGCTCCCTTCTGCCTATTTCTTCCGCAAGGTGTACATGTTGATCAATAAATAATCTATCTCCCCCTTTTTGTTACTTCTAGCCTTCCTGCCATACTCAGTCTCTTATACACAGGTTACGAACAGTTCTGCTGCCTCAAAATTATTTTAAACGTAATTTAGGCTAGAATGCAGTAGAGTGACAGATGCCAGTGAATTGAGGGGGTTTGTTCACTAGAGGCTGCAATCTCTTGCGACAGCTAACTATGGCTCTAATCTTCATTTGCACTTTCCCAGTCCTGTAACAGATTGCATTACTCTCAGCCTTTCTCTCTCTTGCTGTTATTAATTCTTCACCTTTAAAAAGATTAATACCTTTCAAGAAATGGACTTGTGTGCTGATTCAACTATTCTGACTGCTAATATATGGAGCCCACAGCACTGAGAACAGCAGTTTGATATCTACCACCTGATGGACCTTGATGTACAGCCACTGTTATCTTAAGTTTTCATGGTTTGTGAGGCTTAACACTTACTGTACTTGGGTAAAAAGGTGCTATTAGTGGGAATGAAGGAATTGCTCTAAGAGTTAAGAGAGCTATGGGATAGTTTTAGATTAATCCTTCCTGCCAGCTGTACTTTCAGTGTTGAAAGGCTGACCCCAGTACCTGGTTTGCTTGTCTGCAAAAAATAAATTGTTCAGTGGCCTTCTTGGGAATCAACATAAATATAAGGTGTGATAAAAGGGAAGGGCTGAGTTAAGTGGCAGAAATAGTAGAAAGTTCAGCTATACCAGAACAGGTTATGACGTTGACTTCACAAGGTATCAGCTCTTTCTTATTACATTGTACTATTGCTGATATGGAAGTATATCAAGTTGTCTGTCACTGAAATCTTCTAAGTATGAATTTAATAAAAATCCTCACCTTTAAAATCTGGCATTTGAAATATCTGTTAGCGATCTTTGCATTCATTAATGTAATATTATTCCTTAGGCCTATATTTGCATAAAACAAGGTTTTCTAAATTTCTAATAAATTTTCTAATTATTTAATAATTCTAGAAGTTAAAAAAAATGCATCTAAAGTATGAAATGAGAAGCTGGCTGTTTCAGGAAACAGCTTACTGGCAGAGAACAGTTCCACGTGCATTTTAAGGAAATGTACAATCCAGGCTAATGCAATTTCCAAGTGATTATCTTCTCTCGTTTGGCATGTTCCATCTCATCACCATCCTGGACTAGCTTTTTGTCAGTCTAGCTGTCCTTCATACATCAGTTCTAAGGCCTTGTGTGATTTAGGACTTCTAACTCCATCCCTGCAGATATGAACCGATGTATTTTAACTAGCTGACCTTAACATACCATGTGTGTTTCTATACTGACCAGCACCATGCTATAAAACTGAGCTTTAAAGAAGCTTCTCTGAGCAAGTGGACTCACCAAGTGCTGAACAATTGTGGGTTATATGTTTCTGACACTGAACTGCCTCAGATCTTCCAACAAACATTTCATTCTGAAATAGAAACATACTACATATTTTGGACTGCATCACGCTTTTTTTAAACATGCATGAGCTGGTGAATGTGATGTCTAAACTGGTATTTAACTGTCCCTTTAAAATACATATTTAAATCCTAGGCTGTGTATGACTGAATTTGATTTAGCACTTAGTCTTAAACCACAATTGAGTTTAAGGGAGCCAGTAATTGGGTTTTTCTCACATTGACAGAGAATCTCAGAATGAGGTTGCTTTGACAAATATTGTGGGCATTATATTCTTATGGCAGGAAACTTTACTCTGTTGTCACTGAAGTGAAGAGTGTCCATTGATTTTACTGAAAAGTGGAAGCAGCCCCCCAGCCAAGAGGGCTTTAAGACACATCTTAGCAGAAATAATTCCTTGAGCAGGTGGCATTGTCCAAAATACTCTTGGCAAATACATCTGATTTAGAAAACAGCTCACACTTTTTCTTGGGGATATAGTACAACATAATTGATAAATGAGTGTGCTGTTAAATGAAGCTGGTATGACCCACAGTTGAAACCAGCTATAGACTTCAAAAATAAACCAATATTGATACACTTCTAGAGAGAAAATATTTTTGTATTACAGCTTGGCATTCATCTAATGCATTTCTGCAGATGTGCCCTCTGGAGTGTCTAATCTCATGCATGTACATGTTCTACTCCTAGCCTGGTGCACAGATATCATCTTAAGGCCAGTGGAGGGGGTGTTTACCTGTGCAAGGCACTTGTGTAAACTTCTACTTTGCATCTTCTAGTATCTCTTGGAAACTCTTGTCTTTGGTACTGCCTTGCCATGCTGCCCGGGTGGGAAAGATTTAATCAGAAATTACTGTGTGATGGTAGGGACTGTGTACTGCTCTGCATGAGTCCCTGTGCAGAAACACAGTAGAAACTTTGTCTGAGGCAGTCACATGTATTTTATAGGATATACCATCCTTTGCTTCAGCTTCCTGTTCCTCTGCAGCCAGCAGGCACAAAAGGGCTCTTGATAATGTCTTCCTGCAGTGGCAAAGGACCCTGAGCAGTAGCTCTGGAAATGAGGACACCTGGGCGTGACCATGACAGCCTGTGCAATGGCTGAACATGTTTAATAGCACTTCACAGCCTATATTCTATCAGATAAACTGAAAATATCTTTTAAGAAAGCAACACAGAAATGTTTTTCCTGGATTGTTTGGGTTTGGTTTTTTTTGTTGTTTCTGTATCAAACACCACTTAGCTTCTCTGCTATCTCTTATTTGCTATATTAAGCCTTATTTGGATGCTTTTATGTAATAGGCATAAATGTTGTGTTTTAATGGAGAAGTGTTTGATAAAGAAAAAATTCTTGATTATTGTCAAGAATGTGTAAAAGTTGTATGGTTTAAAAAGAAGCTGGTATTCCGAGTGATGCTTCCTGATTGAAGGCAATCCATTAGAGCAGAGGAGGAAAAATCTGTGGGAATCCTCTTCACATAGTGCTAAAACTTTGCACAAGTTCAAAAATGGTCGAGGAAGATTAGAGCTGGGGGAGTGGAATTTATCCAGGATTACTGTATACAGCTCTAGTGCTAGTGTTCCTGATGGGGAAGTATTCTGGAGAAATGTTACTGCATGCTTATCTTCATTCATGTGGTCTTCAGTGTCTGATGGACATTGTCAGAGTCAGGATACTTGACTAGATGGATCTTTTATCTCACATAGATAATACTGGGAAAAAAAAGCCTGAAGAAATAACCTTAATAAAATATTTAACATTTTTTTATTCTCATTGTCAATACCAGAATGTAGGCAAGATTTACTCTCTTATCTGTTAGGCTGTGTCTATTCACGGGGTTTTTGAAAAATATAAATGATGATTCTATTAGAAATGTGACTTTCAGAATAATATGTATCCAGGCACTATAAAGCAGCTCTGGCTGCTATGGATGGATACATTGCTTTATTTCAGTAATGACCGTAAGCCAGAGAGCTATTAGACTCTATTGTTAGACGAGGGATTGTGTTTTCTGCTGAAACTAAGCAGAAGGTAGTCGATGGGATCATCTAATGACAGGGCCATTCAGTCACATCTAGGGAACTTCTGGTTGAACTCCGTCCCTATTCTCTTCTGGGCAGGATGTATTGGTGGAATTCTAAGGGGCAGCCTGTGTAACCCCAGGGGTCTTATCTGTTAGGCTGTGTTTACTTACTTATTTCTTACTTACTTATTTCCCTTACTGCTCGGAGGAAGTCCTAAACACAGCTGTACAACAGGCCAAAAGGACATCTGTCTGTTAGGTGCAGCTCTTGATTAGATGGAATTGTCTGAAGGAGACATGGATTCCTGTTCCCTTGCTTATGAGAGAAAATACCTCCTATGACCTTCTGCTATGGAGTCTCATAATGTTCGTTGGCCCAGGGAACAGCAGATTTTATAGGTCAGAACTTACAAGGAACCACCATGTGGCTAAATTTTTGGGCTTAAAAGAAAAGGTACTGTAGGAGAGAGAGAGGACTTGTTCTTTGGGAAGGCTGAAATAACTGAACTACACCACTAAATATCACTTAGAGGGCGCAGCAGAAGGGAACTCCTTTCTTCCCATTTTAGCAATTCCCAAGTGTTTAGTAGTAGTTCATTCACTTCATGATAAAAATGAGGAGATTTGAGGTAACACATTTCACAAGGCTTGTTAAACCTTGACAGAAAAAAAAAAAAAAAACCCAAACCAACTAAAACTTGGCCTCTAGCACAGCATATTGTGAGCTGAAAGAAACAAGACTGAGAGGAAAATGGGAATTAGAGCTCCTTGGAGAGCAGAATCTCAAGGGTTTTACAGATACCAGGTCTTAGTCAAGAAGGACCATGGAGGGACAAAAAGAGAGATTCTGTGATAGCTACAAATGAGGTGTTCTGGAAGGATGAAAGTCTGAAGGACAAGCTGATGCCTGCAAGGACTGGCTAGAGGGCACAGTCAGTCAGCAGAGCTGATAGTAGATGCCTGCTGAGATAAAAAATATGGAAAAAATCAGATAGAAGGCATAAAATCTGCTGTGTAACAGTTAGCAGGTGTTATGCCAGCTTTTTTAACCAGAGGCAGACTTTAAACTGAGCTGGTTCTTACTGGGTTTTGTCATTTTTTGTATGATTGCTAGGAGTTTGCATTTGCACCTGCTAAATTGTAGCTGGATTCTAACTTCATGAATATCAGCATTCATCTTGCTGCTTCTCATTTGGTTCCCAGTAGTCTGCATTTGCCTACGTGTAACCACCACACACTCACCAAAATATACTACCTCAAAAAGTGATTCAGACCAATAATTGTGCCCTGAGGCATATAGTTGAACATTCACCTCAGAAAAATGAACAATTCTAGTAAGTGAGCTCATGTGTATCATATACAATCAATCCTTTTCAGAAGGCTTAACGCACTAGGACAAAATGTAACCCTGCTTTGTTCAAACTCAGTGTATGTTTATAAAAGTATCTGACTAATAGTCCTGAGAGCTGCTTTAATACATTCATGCAAGAAACAATGACAAAATTTTGGACAAAAAGTAGTTGAATTCAATTCAGTATATGCAAAGGAAAATAATTTGGAAAATGTTAAAAAAATGTAGTCAACCCATTCCAATCATAAGTATTGCAATTAGGTGAGTGATGTATGTTATAGCAGAGAAACTTAACTGTAGCAATGCCGGTGGTTTTTCATAAGTATGTTTCTTTAGAGTATTTGAAATGAAGACAAACCTCAGTGTTCAGTCTTTAATGGATGGTTCTGTAGAAATTCTGTCTATTCCATACACAGAATATATAGCATAATGCTCAAGCTAAACTTAAGGCTCCATAGGATTTAGAAAACAAAATTTGACCATAAATATGATGATAGTTTTATACTTCTGTTTTTGTATTAACATGCCAATCCATTCTATACATGGGACTGTACCCATAGCTTTCATTCACTTGCAGAGTTGGTTGCAAATATACATACATACATATATGTATGTATGTGCCAGTTCCCTAGGTGGTATTAATCAATAGGTGTTCAGGGGTTTTATGAAGGAAGTTAAGTATGATGACTGTCTCAACTTTGCAGGTGGGGAACTTAAAGTAAGAAGGGCCCTTTAGACTTACTGAGGGCTTAAAAGTTATTCTCAAAATTGAGTTGTGGTTTTTCTAAGCATTTTTTGACAGCATAAGACAAAACATATTCTGCTGGGCATTTATGCTTTGGTATCTTCAAAGTATTTGGAACAGGCTAAAATATAGTTATGAGATTGTGTACCAGGTTTATGTGGACAAATCTTCATAACAGCAAATGAGGAAGTTAGTAATAAAAATCCAGTCAATCAATAACAGTTTGTGCCTGTAAATTCCTAAGTGCCGCTTTGAAAGTGGCCACTATAATGAAAAGAAAATAATCTTGGTTTGATGGAAGCAATGGTAATCAGTTTCCTCTAGTAAGCTTTGGTAAGGAATGTTTGTGCTCATGTTCAGTGTATAATAGGACATTGTGGTATTGGTACAATCCTATTTCTAGCAGAGTTACTTTTAGCTGGGTCTGTGTCTTTATTCAAAAAAAAAAGTAAAAAGCAGAACAAGAACACTACAGCGAAGCATGAGGGCTCTTCAAAATTCTATCTGTCATCTTTAGTAATTGCTTGTGATTTTAGCTCTTTTTGCTTAATTTTTTGTAAGCTTCTGGATGACTTGCCACCTTTTAATGAGCTGCATGGGTGAAGTTTGTGTTATAAGCGAGCTGAATACAGGTAAACAAAAAAGACAGGGTGTTCCCCATGGATCAGTGTTATCTGTGGAAATGTTTGTTTTACTTGATGCTACTTATTTTAGCTGAGGATAATCAGTTTGGGCAGAAGTTTGTGGAAGAAAAAAGTATATTTTAAATGTCAAAATATATTTATAGTAGTTGCAGCTTAGATCACATGTAATTGATAGTGCCCTTTAGATTAACAAGTGAGATAGGATCATCTTATTTTCAGTAATCTTTTATGTTTAAGGTGTTTCCTTAGCGGTTTGTATTGCAGATTAAAAATAGAAAGCCTGTGCATATGCTTCTGCTTGCTAGGGTACTGCAGACTTGATTTCTGAGGTTGCTGACAGCTTCTGAAAGATTTAGGAACTGTCAGCAGGAAACATTCCCATAGAATCTGTACTGTGAACTTTTTCTGGAAAAACAGCATCATTTAGCAGGTAATATATCTGCAATAAAAATACAGTTATGCAATAATGACTCATTAATATGGTCGATCATAACATGGTCTTTTCAATTCAATTTAAAAAGGAACTTGTGGAAAGAAATAAGTTCCTACTCAGCTAGTTAGTGAACTTGGTTATTTCTTTTATATTGTTGGGTTTTAAGCTTTGAAATAGCTATTTGATTTGTATGAGAGATAACGTTTAGTCATGACGTTTGATTTCTTGCATAAACAGATTTCCATTTATGTTTAAATTAGTACAATAAGGTTTTTTCCTTTTTTTTTAAACCTTTTTGAATGTACTAGAAATTGCTGGAGTACTTTGGTATGTAACTGCTAATTTATCCTTTATGTCTTTATGATCTTGTCAGTGCTTCATGTCTACCATAGTTTTTCTAATCTAAAATAATCCCAGTGAAATCCTTTGATTGTCTGTTTGGACCTGATCCATTTCTAAAGCAGGAATGTAATGGGCTTTATGGCACTTACTTGGAAGTAATTTATCCAACAGAGTGAATATAGATACTTGTTTTAATAAGAATATGCTTTATGGTAAGTGGAGACGGCTATTTAATTAGCCAAAGGGAAAGTAGTTCATGATACAATCTGTTCCAATCATCTTGGACATTAAACAAAAAGTCAGACAAAGTTATTTATGTACATGCACTTTATTTGCAGTTGTCTTGAGTAACCTCTTGGTAGAACTTTACACTGTTATCTGGGGGGAAAAATGTGTATGTGCATTTCTTTAAAAAAAAAATGTAAACAGGAGTTTCACTTATTGCTGTCAGTGCTTCAAGTGCACATCTCTTAAAGCAGTTGACAGTGGCAGCAGTGCTCAGTTTATCCTGGATAATATGCTCTTTCGACATTTGGTGGTTTACATCTTTCTGGTGTGAAGGCTGATGTAGGATGCTATAAAAGCATTACACTCTGCTTCTTTCTAATATGGATTTTTCTATTGCCTTGAGCTGCCTATTGCATAGATAAATAAGATGTATTTTTGAAGCAGAAGGGATTCCTGTGTAGTGCTGTAGAAGCTGCTAAGATTTCAGGAGGAATTAAAACAGCATTTGGAAACTAAATGGGAACATGCTTCCTTCAGTTCTTCTGACTATACTGGGTACTGGACTCGTACTTAATACTTAGTATTAAAAGCTGCTATTAGTAGTAATTGTAGTTACAGACCTGAAAACAGCAAAGCAAAGGAGGAGCAGTGTGCAAGTGTTAAAGCATTCTGTTATTTATGAATAAGATGTACTTTGTTATTAGGAGTGTACTAAGTAAAATGCTTCATCTTCCTGCAAAAGTGTCTTTCTTTAAGGGACTAATGCACAACCTGTTTGATTTGATTTCATAACTTCTATGGACTCCAGTGGTCTTTGGATGATGTGTCAAGGAAGGAAGGAAGTCTCATTCACTAAAAAATAAGGTTGAAGCTATTGCAAATACAGGGCTCTTTTGGGGAAACATTTGGCTCCATTTCCATATATGAGAGATGCTTGCCTTATCTGTAGTTAAAGTGGCGATTACTAATTGTTAATGTCTCATCCCCACCCACCATTTTGTCCGTAGAAAATCTTCTGAGGTTTTTACATTTAAGCCGATCACCAGGATGTTCCTGAACAACTGATTTCATATGCAATTTGTCAGTTCACAGGAGCTTAACCAGCATTTTATGTAGTAAAGCCTGCATTGTGCTGAACAGACACAGTATTTTCTCAGCATTATGATAAGAGACATAGATATCAAGCATACTCATTCAAGAGGAATGCCTATGGCAAGAGGAGTGAAGTCCTAGGGCTAAGTTTATTTAGTGTAAAAAAAAAATATAAAACTTAAGGAAGCACTTTTCTTACAGCTCCAGCTTCCAACCCCTCATACAGTGAGTTGGAAGAGTTTTTGATATAAGACAGCGGGTAGTGTGTGCTGACACTTTCCCTACTCCCCCCAGACATGTATCACCAGCTGGTTTATGTGACCCTGCTTGTTCCCATGAAGTCAATGGTAATGCTGGAATACTAAGCAAATATGGCCTGCGTACAAGCACAAGTCATGACTTAGCCTGGAGTCTAAAAGCCAACAGACTCATGACTTTCTTCTCTGTAACAAGTCAGAAATGAGCAACTACTGGAAATTGTATGGATATCTCAAACAGATCATTTTATTCAGCTACATAATGCAAATAAAAGCATCACTCTAAAGGGGAGAGATGTTTGGTTCTGGTTATATTATAACAGAATTCCATATTAAATCAATTTAGCAGCTCATTTCTGGCAAATCACCAGTCAGTTACTCACAAGTAAGTATCACATACTTGCTGTGTCCAGTTCTAGCATGATACCAAATGTTAATAGAGAGCTCAAGCTCTGTTCAGAATCAGTTTTTAAATTGAAGCAAAAAATTAAAACAGCTATTTATTATATACAAATAGTAACCCAAAACCCAGAGTAAAACCTGTCTGAACTTCCTAGACCTGATTGTCTAAGGGCCATTTTCTGGAAGGTGCTAATTGCCTCCTAAGGGATGCCAAATGCTCTCAAATCATTGAATTCAATGAACCCCAATTGATGTATGTCAGTGAATTCCTGATGAAGTCAGCCCTTTGAGCACTACAGACTCAAGGGCTCTCAGAAGTATGCAGGCTGATTCCCTACATGGACAAAACAAAATAATGTTAGTACAGTGTTCTGTATGACAACCAGGAAAGTTAATAGATCAAGAATATCAGTTAGAATTTAGGTAGCTGTACTGCTCATTTTTGCCTTCTTTTTTGGACAGCTGTGCATTTTTAACTTTTTGCACTGTGAGTAGTCCCACTGGGAGCTATTTAATGTCTACAACTCGCAGGGCCATCACCTGAGGGATTTGGGACAGGCCAGGTCTGCTGTTCTCCTGGTCAGCTGGACAACTGAGCTTCCTCAGGAGCTGCTTGTGAAACCTGTTTTGTGGCTCCCATGGTTCAGGTGCTGCTGCAGAGGCAGCTCAGCTGTTTATGCAGGCGTTACGCAATTATGAATGGGCTAACATCAACCCAGAGTTAAAAGTGCCCAGTAAACCCAGGGTTAAAAGTGTCCTCCCTTTGCAAAGCTCTGAGATGGAACAATGCCTTTAGGGTACACACAAACCTTTTAAAAAAATACAGCAAACAGCACTTCTCTGGAGCTTTTGGGACTTAAATTACTTACCCCATATTGGCAAATTTAGCTTTTCAACTTCACTGTGAAGTTGATCATTACGTTATATTGGCAGCTCTTATCTATTACTGACATTTAACCACCTCTACAGTGAAATGCAGGAGCCTTTTCAAAGTGACATTGCCCACTCATGGGAAATAACAGGCATGCTTTACTGATCACAGATCATCAGATCCTCAGATTTAGATCTCGCACAAAAGACCTTCAGATCTTCTAACACCTGAATCCAATACTGACTCAGAAGGGAAAACATTGTCTATTGCATCACTAAGCTGTTCCTGCAGTGGTAAACTTTCTTGGAGGTCTCTCTTCCAAATGCTAAGCAGCCCGACTGGTCTTAGCTTTAAGATCACAGCCCAAGGTGGTATGGCTGCAGGCCATAACTCTAATGAAAACCTGGTACAGTGGGTAGATTGTTCCTGGATCTCATTATAGGCAATTGTTCCACTACTTCTGCTGTTTTTAATTCCTAAACCTAATATTTACCTCTGAGCATTCAAATTTATTTTGAATTTTATCTTGACAAATCACTAAGGGGTCTATTCTTCTTTCAATGCATGCATTTAACTCTCATTAATGTTCATATGAGTTATGCACAGAGCTCAGCTCCAGCAGGTTTTTCCAGCAGGGCTTGAGTCCCAGCCCTTATATGGTGTTTCAAAGTTTCTTTTCCTTCTGAACAAACACAAAATTCTTCTGCCCAAATGGAGCAGAACAGTGCTTCCTCCCACCCTCCACTGTGACCTTCTGGTCTGCTACACCTATCAGTAGTAAGGAGTCTGTCCCCGTTTCTTTCCCCATTTCCAGCCAGGCTTGCATATGCATACTGAGAATCTTGAGGGCGTGATTTAGCAAAGAACTCACTCAGGCTCGGTGCAAGCTTTTACTGTAGAGTAACTGACAGTGTGTTTTGCCTGAATCAGGCTCTAAATTACGCCTAAAACTCAGTAAACTGGAAAGGAAAACAAGTCCGGGCATATTGCACTCCATTCTGACGTTCTATGAACTCTTTGACAGTCTTTCAGTTATACTTCTCAAAGATGCTTTTGCTTTTTTCTTCATATTCTTGACAAAATGTTATGTATCCTGGACTGAGCACATGCTACCTAGAAACAAACAAACCCTGAAGGAATTAATTTTTAGACACAAGAACCCAAAGGTTTGAAAGGATGAGTGTTGTTCCTACTGTATTAGCTTCTGTAGCATGAGTTGAGAGACTTAGCATAAAGTCTTTGGAAAATTATGATTTCCTGGGGCTTCTGCACCAACCCTTTGACACAGTGCAGGGTTGTCAGAGCAAGCACTGACTGAAGCAATCTCAAAGAAAATGCTGGAAATAGAAGGGGCTATTTTGAAACTTTAAAATGCCTCTGCAGGGCAAGGTGCATTCTCCTCTGCCCGGTGAAAGGAAAATAAATCTCTTTCTAATAGAGAAGAGCTGTAGAAAACAGACCTGGAAATACCAATGTCTGCATTACAGAGGTCTCTGGATACTGTCAGGAAATAGCCAAATATGTTGCTTCTGCAGGTAGAGCTCACTGGGAAAAAAGTTCATTCTTCCACAGATTTTAATGTTTTCTTTGAGGCTGGAGGAAGGAAGACGGNTTTTGACAAGAGCCAAAACCACAGGAAATAAGATATATCTGAAATTGACTGCTGCAGGGAATGCTGGACCAACTGATGGTGTCTGACACAATTTTGGTCAGTTTTAGTGCTGTGGTTTGCAGAGAAGAATCAAATTGGAAGGAATTGTGTTGGTTCTGCGGCTTCCAGGACCCACAGGCCAGTACTATCTGTCCTGAGAGTGAGGATGCAAGATTTCTGGTCCACTTGGTTCCCTGATTTTGGAGCAGTATTGAAGACAGGCAGCCTGAACAGATTTCAGAAGTGGGAATCTGAAAGCCTTGGGAGTCAATATGGTGACAGATGCCATGCTGGAGATACTTACAAGCTACAGTGCAAACCATTTTCAGGCATGAGTGAAGGGTCCTTGATCCCAAAAGCTCTGGTTTGACTGAGATTGTCAAGGTTTCCAGATAAGTACCAATACCGAGAACTTCAGTGGAAGGACATACAGCAGTCTGGGAAACTGAGCTTCCCAATAGTTCAGCAGACAAGCTGGCAAGAAGACAGAGATGCTAAGACCTGCCTAACAGACAGGATGTCACCAGGTGTTGGCTGAAATACTCTGGGGACAATTTATAGATTTTGATGAACCAGCATTTTTGACAAGCAAATGTCATTGGGGAATTCCCAATAAACTGTAGTTTCCAGCAGTTTGAGATGGTTCAGGTGTTGTTTGGTTTAAACCAGGTCTTCTTATAAAATCCAAACGAATGTCAGTTACCATGTGCAAAAGTACAGTGTAAAAAGTATTTCTTTTGAGGGCATGGGTTACTTTCAGAAAGCTAGTTCCTGAGTAAATACTGTGTATTTTCTGTACAGAAGGCGAAGCGTTCTAGGATTTTGCCTCTTTTCACTTGCTAGATGGAACAACCTGGTCAATCAGTCAATAAAGGAAGGTGTATGTGTGTACCAGGGGGTAAATTAATAGCTCCAGCCTCAAAGAGGGAAAGTGCTAATTAATGCTGTGATTTCTACTTCTTCCTTGTGGACAGAGCTAAGAATTTCATGATCAGTTATAGGTGCTCAATGAGGGCTGCCTCTCTTGCACCCTAAGGAGCTAAACAAGCTACAAAGCCCATATGTCTTTCTCTTGTGGAGATTTCAGTTTCTCATATGAGGAGAACCCAATGTGTTTCTAACTCATCTTCATTCCCTTTAGTTTTGGGATTAAAATGGCTGTGACAGAGCCTGCCACTTATTTTTGCCTTAGTTATTTTGCCTTTTGGCCTTGTACCTCGTAGTATTTCAGTGTTTCTTCTCTTTCTTCCCTGTCACTCAGGTTATTTTCTCAACGTGCTTTTTGTCCTAAACCTTTGAGCTGTTTTCCCAAGGGCTTCCCCATTTTCTGTGTGCCTCACCAAATTGTGCAGTAAGGTAGCATGGTCATCGTGTTCCTGCTGGTTCCAGTAACAGCCTCTTCCTTAGTGTCAGACTGACTTTCACTGTTGCATGAGAAAGGTGGTGTTGCAATATCTGACACTGTATCAGAATCTCCTAGCTTTTTCTTTGTCCTAGTATCTAATGTTAAACTGATGTACTAAATCAAACATTATGCCTTACAGACAGGCAGTCCAGTATAAAAGTCACACATTTACAAGCTTTCAGGCTTAATAAAATTAAATCACAGAATCGTTTATCGGAAATAGAATAATTTGTTGGAAAAGACCCTTTAGAGAAGAGTAAGAGCTAACAACTGCATCTGGATAGCAGCCGTCATAGCATTATTTTTAATATACTATATATTTATATTTTTTCATCCTCTGGATAATTTTTCACAGAGATGGTACAGTGAAGTGTGCTTTCAGCAGCTATGAGAGTGGCTTTGATGCTCTCAAATGACAGTTTTACCTTAGAAGGAACAATAACCAAGCTTATATTTTCACTAATTGGTGGCACCAGCGAGCTCTACAGTTGGTGCAATATCTTTGTTTTAAAACAGTGAGCTCATTAGAGGCAGTAGGCTGCTTCCATCGGAATGGTTAACAAGCTGCAACCCAGAACATTTCTACATGTCTTTCCACCCCCTCAGAGACTGCCTTAGTCATCATAGCCTAAGAAAGTAAGAAAGATTGTTTGCTGAAATGTGAAGGAATTTTACCATTCTGTGGTATTGGAATTAACATATTATTATTGGATTCCAGGCCTTTATTACTTTAATGTCTTTATTTTGACTATGGTTCTAAAAAAGCAGATCTGTGAAAGAACTTCTGGCTTAATACACAGACATAAAACTTTGAAGGGCATTATGATGGAAACATGCTTGATTGAGAGCTGTGGGCATTAATATAACTAATTCAATCTAAACTTGCTTCAGTACCCTGTATTTACTAAAACAACTTGAGCTAAGCAATGGTTATATTGTCTTATACTGGAAGGAAAACAGTTGTTCATTGTATATCACAGAATCCTAGAATGGTTTGGGCTGGAAGGAACCCTAAAGATCATCTAGTTCCAATGCCACTGCCAAGGGCAGGGACACCTCCCACTACTCCAGGTTGCTCAAGGCTCCATCGAACCTAGCCTTGAACACTTCCAGGAATGGGGGATCTACAACAGCTCCAAGCAGCTGGTTCCAGTTCTCACCATACTATCAGTAAAGAAGTTCTTTCTAATCCAATCTGAAGCTACCCTTTTCAGTTTAGAGCCATCCCCCCTTGTTCTATCACTACTTGTCCTTGTGAAAAGTCTCTCTCCAGCTCTCTTGGAGCCCCTTCAGTTACTGCAAGGGGCTCTAAGCTCTCCCCAGCTCCTTCTCTTTTCCAGGCTGATGATCTCCAGTTCTCTCAGCCTGTTTTCCCGGGGGGGGGTACTCCAACCCTCTGATCCCCTTTGATGCCCCCAGTTGGCTCATTCCAAGAGGCCCACGTCTTTCTTATACTGGGGCCCCAGAGCTGGACTCAGCTCAATACACAGCCCTCTCTCTAGTGTCCCACGGGAGCAGAGCAGAGAGGCAGAGTCACCTCCATCCACCCGCTGGCTGCCCAGGATAGGCTTGGCTTTCTAGGCTGCGAGTGCACACTGCTGGCTCACGCCTTGTCATCCAAAGCCCCCAGGTTCTCCTCAGGGCTGCTCTCAATCCATTCTCTGCCCAGCCATGTTAGTGCTTGGGATTGCCCCAGGTGCAGGACTCTGCTCTTGGCCTTGTGGAGCCCCACGGGCCCACCCCTCCAGCGTCCCTCTGGGTGGCCTTTGATCCCTTCCCTCGAGCGTGTCGGTCACACCACACAGCCCAGTGTCATTGTCACCCGTGAGGGTGCTCTTGATCCTGCTGTCCACGTCACCGACAAGGCTGCGAAACCGAGCCGGGCCCAGCACTGAGCCCTGAGGATCACCAGCTGCTGACACTGGGCTCCACGTGGACATCAAGCTGTTGGCCACAGCCCTTTGAGTGTGGCCACTCAGCCAGTTCCCTATCCAGCACGCAGTCATCCATCCAATCTATGCCTGCCCAGTTTAGAGACAAGGATGTCATGTTGGGGTAGTGTCAAATGCTTGGCACAAATCCAGGTAGACGACATCGGCTGATCTTCCTTATGCACCAAAGCTGTGACCCTGTCATTAAAAGCCACCAAATTTATCAGGCAAATTTGCCTTTAATGAAGCTATGTTGGCTGTCATCAACCAGCCTCCTTATATTCCATGTGCCTTAGAATAGTTTTCTGGAGTTCTCTGCAGAAGCTCTCATAGTTCTCTGTGAGAGGTGAGACTTGACTAACCTGTAGCTTCCCAGGTCTTCCTTGTTTTCCTATTTTAAAATGGAGGTGGTGTTTCCCTTTTTTCATCCAGTGGGAAATTCACTGGACTGCCACAACTTCTCAAATATAATGGAACTGTGATTTAGAATTCAGTCCAATCACCCAGTGGTATAACAGGAGCTCCTCACACCTGGGGCGTTATATAGTTAGATAGCTGAATCTTTAGGCTACTGTGATGTAGGCCCATCACTTTCTGCATGCAGTATTAAAAAACCAGCTGTGTCCATAGCTCCATGTCTAATCTAAGTCTACATGACCAGATATTCCTTGAGAGATCATAGGAACAACCACTGGAGTTGAAATAAGACACCAGAGCTTTTCCTTTCAAGACCATTATCCTCAAGGCTGGGAGGAGGTCTTGCCTAAATTTTTATGATTAAGACTGTAACAGATGGCACTGGTAGCTGAAAAGATTGTCAGGTGTCAATAACTGTAAAATCTAAGTAACAAACTACCCAATACTTTACTGAAGAGAAGTCTCAAGAGCTAATTTATGGGAATTGCAAAGGATTAACTGGCTGCCATCAATCACGCACTCGGGTATAAAATCTGCTATATTCAACAAGTGCCATGAACAATTGCATTTGTACATCTCAAATGTACCTTGGGTACCTGAGATTTAAAACCATGATTACAAGCTTCACCTTTCCAGACAGTGACACTTGGCTCAAGCTCAGAACTCTGTTACATTACAGGACTAGCACACAGACTGCTCACCCTTCTACATATTAGTACTTTTTGAGCTTAATACAGCCTACTGTGTTTTGGGGTTTTTTTTGATTGTTTGCTACCATTGTATTAATGATGATCTACATATACTACTTCTGTAGTCCTAGTTCTCTTGCTAGAATCAGAATATAAGGTGTGAAAAGGAGACCATCTGAAATATGTTATTTCTATGCCACTGTGTGCCTCAGTGGCAACAGAAAGGATTTGGATTACTTGCCTGCTGTTTTCTGTTACTCACCTTGGAAGAAAGAAGAAGGTAGCATGGTCTGTGTCCTCTTCAACCACAGCCTTGTTTAAATTCTTTGGTGTGTTATTGTAGCTTGCCTTTTTCCCTCTTAAAAGTCTCTCTGTACTACATTATAAATACCAATAAAATGTTAGTAGAAAAAAAACACATAAAATTCATGTTATTTGTTTTAGACGTCTACAAGATACAGTCAGTGTAGGAGGCTGGAATTTTTTTACAAGGGGGAGTATTATTTTCACTTTTTAATTTCACATTGACCGATATTTTTACTTTGGGTAAAATAAAAACATACATTTTCCTGAGCCTTTACCAAGATAAATTTTCTGAACATTAGACATTCCAGGATATATAGCCAACTCCTCCTGAGAAGCCAACGGATAGATCCCTTTGCTTTGGAATATGGTTTTCTCCATGTCTTGTCAGCTCTTGCCTGTATCAGCAACATGGAGCATCGTGGATAAAGCAAATCAGAGCTTTAAAATGGACTGGTCATCATCACCTGCTCATGGCTTCTGTCCTCTCATGGTTTAGGTCAAGGATTGTGGGGCCCACGAAATACTGACCTTTCTGCTCTTTGTGCCCCCCTTTCCCCAGTGTAGTGTGTTTGGGGTGCAGCTGTTGCACGCGCCCCAGGGTGGCAGATATGCCAAGGCACTCTGGTCAGGTAAGGAATATTGGGGTGGAAATTCAGCTGGTTGGCCTGGTGGCCTCTTTCCATTCCTGGCAGTGAGTCACTGTAACCATGTTTTTAAATGAAATCATCTGTTACCTCTCCTCCACGCCATATGATTAATACATTTCATAACAAGCAGATCACTGTTCATTATTCCCCAATGTTCTCAGATGCTTCTTTTATTTTTCTAGAGGTATCTAAGCCATTTTCACAGCACTGAGGATGCCAAGTAGGCCAGCTGTCTTGCAGAGATGGTGGCTAGTGTGCCATATGAGTGCCAGTGCAGTCTTTGAATAGTTTATTTATGAACGGGCTATATTCCTATACATTTGAAAGAAGGAAAATACTTTGTTTTGTAAATTGATTTATATGTTTAATAGTTACAAATACATATTTTTGTATATTGCTGTGTACCACTTGGATGACACTGTAGGGGCAAACTGTCTTCTCTCTGTTGAAATTTTGAAGGCATTGGTATTTCTTAGCCCTGCAGTTCTCTCAATTAAGGATGTGAACAAGAAAAATTATTATACTCAAACAGATTTTTCTTGCTGTTAATATGCAGTTATATATGTATGTAGCAATTTTGATCCAAAGACCTCTCAGTATCTTTAGGAAAATATGTCACAGTAAGTTAGCAAGAGTTCCCATCATAGTCTTATGCCTTTCTTATGGAAGTTTTCACAGCAAAATTTTTTAAAACTTACTTTTATTAGTCTGGATAAAGGCTGAGCTGCGCCATCTGATTCTCATTGTAGCCTGTTATGTAACAGGGTCCTGTGCAAATAATGTGTAAACGTTCCATGGATAATCTTCCAGAGGCACTGTGATATTCTTGAAGGACTCTGAATTTTTCCTTCTTTTACTGATAGCAATAGACCAGGTTTTTTTGCCTTAGAGATGACCAGTTTTAAACTTCGAACTTTTACTGAGAAATTCCATTTTGCTCTACTAGGGAAGCAATGATTTAAGCATCCTACTTATTAATTTTCAAGAATTCATTATAACCCTTTTTCACTTGTTCACAAAAAGGATGACTTTATAGAATACTTGGTGACTGTCATTACATTTGGGTCATGAAACTTACTGGTACTTAAACTTGTCTGTAGTGCTAAGCAGTGCATACTTCATCTTATTGCAAGCTGCCCTGGAAACATATTCTGAGTTGCTCTTACAACTGCATTTCATGAGCTGGTCAAAATTTGAGTCCCCATAACCCAGCCCCGGTGTGTTGATTGCAATGTACCTGTCTTAACCTTCTGTATCCTGTACAGCCAGGCTTTCACACATGTTCTCCCAGGGAGGCATGTTGTAGTCTGGGAAATCATTGGTAGATTTTGGTTAATAACGTTCCTCACCTTTGCTATATATCCTTGTGAATTACTTGCAGATGTTAACATTGAATATCTCACTTTTGGTTTCAGAGTTTGTCCATTTTGAGATGACCAGGACGGTTTATATTTTGAGTAATTTTTTTCATCCTCATTCCAAACTCAAGTGGCTCTACCTGCATTAGTTTCACTTGTTTTGTATTATGTTTTGGGTTTTTTTAATTTGAAATCCTACAAACTATAGGCTTTCTTATTTTTAGTAAATGTGTTGCTCTGGGCTGTGAACAAAAGGCCCAGATGTTCTGTCTACATGGACTGCAGCAGATTTTGGATTCCCCTATACAAAACCAGATATTGAACCATATGGAATTTCTATAGTAATTTTATAGAAATATTACTATTTTGGCAACTGTGTTTCTCTTATGAATGTCAAAGCACAGTTATTTGGGAATTTACAGTGAAAAGTGTGTTTCCTAATATTGTAACAATCATTTTTTATATTCTCGAAGTTGAGGTCCTAAGGTGACTAGCAGCTTTCATACCAAACCAAATCAAGTCTATAGTGCAGTGCAAGCACTGGGTTCCTCTGTGTAATGTAGCTAAGGAAAATCGCGTGTGCGAGGAACAGTCTCTTTGAAGGGCTGAAATATCAGCATCTGCAGCACTTGGAGGAGTAGACTGTTTGTCACAGCCAGAAGAATGCAAGAGAGGGTCTGATTTATACTCCATGTAGCAAAATAACCACTTTCTCCATTGTGAACATTGTAAATATATAATTTAGTGACAGTGGATAGTTTAAAATTCACCTGCTATTAGTTGGTTACTGATTCTGCTGTGTTGACCTGGTTGCTTGGCAAATTGAAAAAAATACAAAACGAAGAAATGGAGCTGTCTGCACTCTGGAAAGAACTTTAGATTTGTCTCTGACAGTGATCCATGGCAGACACTTGAGATAACAAGTGTCTTAATTTGTCCTACATTAGGAAGGTGTGGGATGATTTTTCTCCCTTATAGTATTCAATGCATTGATAATACATAATGTTCTGAGATTGGCTTAAATTTGGAAGAGAGTGCTTTTTTTTTTTTTTTTAACAGTGCTTTTTGTTCAGTGCTCAGTTCTCATAGCTGACTTTTTTTTGTTTGCTTCTGTAGAACTTGCATGAGTTTTATATCTTGGAAAATTTTTGTGCCATATATATCCAGTGGCTATAAATGGTACCAAATATTTTGAATTCTCCAACTTTTAACTTGATTAAGGGTTTTTTGGTTCTTTATTGATAAAACATGGTTTACTTTCTGTCTGCCATTCATTAGCATGCTTCCAATATGTCCTACTCTTGTTCATTTCCCTTCTAGAATAAATAATCTTAGTGTTTTCAGAGCATTCAAACAGTCAGGTGGTTGTTCATTATACCTCAGTCACCCAATACCTCTCTTTTCCTTTCTTCTGGCAGCTCTAGATTTTACTGGGGTTTCATTTGCTTTCTTTAGGCCTTGCTCTTGGATTAAAAGGTTTGTGTTTTGTATGTTGATGTCCATTACCATTGTCAAAAATTGATTGTGAGTCCCTTTGCATAGCTGCTTGTGATGTCTCAGGATATCATCATTGTCCTGTTTTGTTCTGAGATTAACCCCTGCAGATGCTGCCATCTCACTGCTCCTAGACCTCCCAGAGCATTAACAGGCCACGAAATAGAAGCTGCCTTCAATAGTTAGCCTATAGCTGTACAGAAAATTGACCTGAATGCTATATTCAGCTTTCTGCTACACAGATTTTTATCTGTGATAAAAATACCAGCAGTATCTCTTCCTCACCACTTGGCTTCCCTAGTAGCTCCTCATGAAGAAGCTTGTCACAGACTCACTCTGCCTGCAGTTACCTTGTGTCAGGTGGCTTTCCTTGTCTTGTTGTGGTGAATCTCAAGGGACTGAGACCTCATTTCCTATTTGAATCCGTTTACCAACTTCACCTGGTCAGATATGTGATGGATGATTCAAGACTAATTCCTTGATCATTCTGAGATGGCACATATGCCCTGAAGGGACAGTATTGCCATGGCCTGACTCCTGTGGAACAGTGCCTTTCTCAAGTAAGAGCTTATCTTTTGCCAGCAGCTCAGCCAATTTATACTTAAGATCTTCTGGGCTTTTGGTGTAATGTTATCATCTGTGCCTGATGACTCATTGTTTTTATAATTATGAATTTGCTGAAGAACCTTTTCCCCGACGCTTCAGTTTTCCAAAGTGTATCACCCTTATTAGCTTAGCAAAGAGGAAGGAGCTTGGATCATGGTTCCCACCTAAAAATCTCTATGACATGCCTGGGAACATTAAATCGTGCCCTGCAGTTCATGATGTTTTCTAATAAAACCAAATTTAGAGATAAGACAATCCATCACAATTAGAATTTTCCCCCTTGAACTCTGGTTCTTTTTGTCCATTTAATAAAAGTAGAGCAGTATGTTGTGTCTTTTTTCCTACACTTTTCTCCATTTTCAAATTTATATGGTAATTAAATTAGTAACTGGGCCAAAGAAAATTTGGTGCATTTTTTTCATTTGTCATTCAAGTGAAAATTAAAATTTTGGTTGAAAAATCCCAAATTTTCACATTAAATATTACATTAAAGTTATGGAGTTCAGCTTTCATTCTATTTTTGTCCCTCAATCACCTAATATTCTTTCATTTGTTCTGATAAATTTGCTTCTGATATACATGTCATATATTTCTTTTGCCGCCTGTGAAATTCTTTGCTGGAATTTTAAAGAAAATAAAGGGGAAAAGGCCCTAGTGAATGGGATATGAAAAGTGCCAAGCTTACTACCCAGAGAGGGCAGTACTTAGCACCATTAAGGATAACAAGACGAATAATTCTCTGGTGGGAATTCTAATAAATGTAGTCGCGTGCTGTACTAAAAAACTCACAAAAATGGATGTGATATAACAAAATTATTCATAAAGAGAAATGCAAAAAGTTGTCATGCTGAGTGGTTACATGCAGTTATGTGGGGCACTAACAAGGTTCCCACTAGAAGCTGAGTGCTGGGTGCTCACAGATGTTTTCTAACTAGCATAGAGTGTAAACTGTTTTTATCTTAGAGTCTATATAGACAAAGCTGGAGTTGAAAGGGTGCTAAATCTTTCTACTGATTGTTAATAATTCAGAGCCAAATGGCAATAACAACTCATGTAGGTCAGTGTAACAACCACAGCAACTTCAGGGTGTTTGATGGAAGGTTTTCAGGCTACATGCTTTACTGCTCTTTCTCCTGAATTCTTGTTGATACACTATGATCATATTCTCACCCAGTGCTTTATAAATAAGCAATGAAATGTGTGCATGCATGTGTGTGTATGTGCACACAAATGTTAATGAAATATAGCAAACAAACTGAAATACTCATTGGAAAAGTTCCCTGTAGAAGCAAGGAGCTCTTCCTAAGCTGCTCCTGTAACATTTCAAACTGTAATGTTAGAAAACCAGAGGCTGAAACTCTGCTCATATTCCTGAAGTACAAAATGTCTAGGAAGTGCAGTAATTCAGAGAGTTGGCTAAGTATTGTTCCAGCAACTCACTGAGCTAAAACATCATTTACCCACAGCATCAATATGATCTGAGTTTTATACTATCATTTAAACATTTAAACAGCAACAGATTTACAGCACAGACTCGAGATATGGCTGTAACTAATACTGTAATAAAATCGATAGACAAATGTTTCAGAGAAGGGCACTTGCTGCTGTTCTCACTGATGTGTGTTTGTGTGCATAGCACAGTCACACCAATGTGCTTTAAATTCAATTCATAAGACGGAGTTTTAAGCTTGGGGATTTAAAGCATTCAGACTTCTTCAGACCAAAATCATATCAAGACATGGCTAGGAATATCAGTGGCCGTGTCTAGAGCCAATAAAAATTTGTGGAAGTGTTTTTCTACTGAAATTGGCCTTTGGGGATTTGCCTTTAAGATTACATTTTAATTGAAGTAGTGAGCCAGTTCTGCATGTGGTAGAAGCAAGAGGGCGGCTAATATTAGAGCTCCTCAAGAGCCCTGCAGATTCTGCCAGGTTAGTTAAGATGTTTCTACTGGACTTAGACTTCAAGATGTGGAATGATGAAACAGTTTGTGCTGTTTCATCAGTGCCTCACATCTTCAGAAGTTGATTTTACACTAGCTGTTAGTGGTCATGGTGCTCAGCTGGGATAGCAGCTATTTGTTTTCGCATCTCAGGTATTTGCACCAACCACCATAAGCATTTTGTCACTTCATAGCATCCTGGATTTGAAAAACCATATATAGAAACAGGATAAAATTGTAAAAGCTGAAAGAATGGACAGAACCTCTGTGGGACGCAGCAAACAAACAAACAAACAAAACCAAAAAACAAACAACCCCCGCCCCCAAACAAAACAAAACAAAAGTGTAAATATCAAGCATAAAAAGGATAACTTGGAGCATTTATCTCCAGAAGATGTAATGTGCTGAACATCTTTGGTCCACACACGTCAGTCACTAAAGTTGCTAAAAAGGTTTTTCTTCGTATACAGGTCTTTTATCCTACATTTATGAACTTAGAGTGCTAACCTAGAAATAAAGACTTGTATTGCTTTTTATTCTGAGGTGAATATAAACTCTAGTATTCAAAGCCTATTTCATGAGAAACCAGTTGTCTTTTTCTTTTATTATTTTTCCCAGATTAGCTACCCAGGAGGACAGTCAGAAATAAAAATCATTAGGTAAACTTAAGAATTAAAATGTTCTTCTCTCACCTAAACAAGGAATTATGATGAGCAGTTTTCATGTGAAATAGGGGTTAAAGTAATTGGATTTGCTTCTCAATGGAGAGTGTTTTTGCATGCTGCTCAAGAGGAGATAGCAATACCAGGAAGGTAATTTTAGCTCATGTGTTTTAGTCTACCTTTAGCACTGGCTGAAGGCACACACATGATCTGTTTCTATTGTTCAGCTGACAAGTCATAACTTGTGAAGTTACAGGAGCACAATCCCTTCTAAGCAGGAGCCTCTCTACTAAGATATCAATCTGAGGTCCTCTTCTAATTGCCAATAGTAATCAGTTTGTTCACGTCATAGAGGGTATCTCTTGTTGGCAGAGGGCAAAAGGGTTAATGAATAAGTGATGCCAAAAAACAAACCCGCATGTTGCGTTGGGAAGTGCTTCCGCAATAGTGTGTCATTGTTCGGGTGAGGAAATGTCACGTGCAGCTTCAGACTATTTATACTGCCTAAAATCAATTTTGAAAAATGTAAGCACTGGCCACAGTGGGGCCCTAGCAAGGATTTGAAATAAACCTCCCAGGAGGAGGATGTAATTATTTTCTCTTAATATCTAAAATATCAGGTTTAAAGGGAGAAGGTAAAAGCATTCATTCAGCACAAGTGCCTCAGTGTGTTTATTGAATGGAATCACACAGTCTGGAGGCCAGCACTGTGCTGCCTCACATGCCTGCTATCCCACTAATTTTGTTGGGATTAGAGGGGGTGTAGATGAGCACAGAATTTAGCCACGGGATTCTAAATCCACTTTGGCTGAGAAACCACATGTGGGCCTGTGTACACCTCCACGCACAGGCACACACAGTCTGCCTTGCGCCGCTGCAGGTGGAGATTGCTGTGGTATGCTTGTGGGGTGGGGTCCCCATGGCAGGAATGCCAAAAATCTTTTTAATCTTATTCACCTCAGAGAAGTTATAGCTGGCCTTGACAGTGGTATTTTTGTCTTCAAAATGTACTGCTATTTTAGAAACGAGTTATATGCACTTAGTTGAAGAAAGCTGTATTGCCGTAGTACTTTTCTTTGCATTTGTGAGCTTTCACCTGTCAGCCAGTTTGACTGTGTTCAAATGAGATAGCCACACACCAGCTTCTTTGAGCAGCAGCATATGACCACAGGGAACTGAACAGAAAGAATTTGTAAACTCTGCACTGCTGAAAGATATCCACAAGTCTTGAATTCAGGAAGATACACTTGGAGAGACTGTTATTGATGAGATATTTTTTCTAGCTGCAGAGACAGATGTAGAGCTGAACTCTGGCCATTTGTGGGTGTGAAACCAAAGTGAAAGTCCTATCCAGAAGGTTGTTCCATTGCTCTGAAGCTCTGTGAAAGCTGAAGGTCAAAGTGAGACCTCCTATCTTAAGAATTGCCATATTGCCTTATCTCCTAATGATAATGCTTGGTCTTTCAAAATAGTGGAAATCTCTTGAAAATTTTTTGCTTTTGTCTTGCTCTTTTCCATCATTAGTAGCGTTTGTATTCTCCTACTCTCAAGCATAGGGTTTGGACATCTGTGTGATGTTTGGGCCATGTCAAAATTAGTCAGGGCCTGAGCTCAGATTTCAGATATATCCAGGTAACTGGGAATCCAGATGCCATCTTTTGCTCTGCACCCATCTCTGATTTTACTCAGATATAGTAGGAGCAGAACAAAACAAGCCATGTCTGTCCAAGAGAGAAGATTTAAAAGTAAAGATCTGAGATCTACAGGAAGGTTGCTGCTATCTCTGGGCCATATTGTGTCATTGATTTTTAGGCTGATCTCTTAACTGATTCCAATTGGGACTTAGACTTAAAAATTGATGATACAGTATGGCCTTACGTGGTGAAGGGGGAAAGTGGATTTGCTCGCAGCTGCAGTGATGTAAATCCTGAGTCACTGCACTCAGATGGAGTTAGGTCGCTTGTGCTGGAAGAGCTTAGGGCCTGTTCTTGTGGGGTCAGGGAGAGGACCCACAGCACATCAGCTGCTTCAGAGAATCAGCCCATCTGCACCCTCTCTCCCCTCAGCTAATCAGATAATTCAAGGCAGTTTACCTCTCTATGGAAAAAGGATAAACAAGTACTGAAGTAACCACAGGGTAAAAGCATGCACAAAGGCAATTACGACAGAGCAGCCGATGCCCTGAAAGTTCACACCCTGTGTTACCCTGTGGTAACTTGTTTGTAAGCTGCTTCTCTCTGAACATAGCACCAGAGAGCAGGCTGCAGCCCTTTACATCAGCCTAATGACTGCTTCTCAGAAAATATTTGCAGCCTATTAAGCTCTTACAAGAAATAAAGAAAAGGGATGGGCCAAAAAAAGTCTTCCTTCCGGGGATATCGTCCCCACGGTTTTGAAGTAAAAGCAGCCTAAAAGTTCTCACTAGTTACTATCTAATGATACTGAAATATAGTCCAATTGCTGTTCTTACAATTCCAGTTTCTGTCTGCTAGGATTTGTTATAGCTGTCAATAAACAAATCACAGTAATAATTACAGCGATGCCTGCTGATACCTCTGTGGTTAACATTTTTCATTAGTTTTATTATAATTCTATGTTTATTAGGAGTTGTAACTTGGACAGAGAACCTGCTCTCTAAGATTAATTTACCCATATAATTATAAACTATTTCTTATTTTTTAAAACCAGGTATTTTTGCATTTACAAAATGCCAAAAAGTGCATGCTTAAGAATGGTTTACAACATAAGAAAGCTTTTTATTATTTTTATTTGATCATTTAAAAATCCCATTGTTTGCCAGAATTCCACTCAGACCAACAATGAAACAAGTTAACACCTCAGATGCTGGGACATAATAAACTGCAAAATGGCCCCAAGCATACATTTCTTTCCAGAAGTCCTCAGATCTTGACAAATGCGTGGAAATATTACTTGTGAACATATTGTGCTATTGGAAGTACTGAAACCCACAAAACAGAGAACTAACTTCAGCCTTCAAATATATCTATACAACTAAATGAGCTACATTCTGATTAATGTTATAATTTGGCCCAGAAAATTTAGGGCAAAGGCTGAATCTTTTGGTTGACGCATAACTGCACTGAGCCATCACATGAGTCTCAACCCTCCTTTTTTGTCTTACAAATCATTGGCCCTGAAGTACCTATTAAAGGCATAAATGGGTAATTTATAGATGAAGGGCCAAATTCACCAGTGCTGGGTCTGGAAGATATAAATAACACTTTCTTGTTTCAGCATGGCTCGTTGCACTCTGCCTTCTTTTGGTGTTTTCTGATGATGGAAGGAGATTAATTTAATTTGTGGTTGGGATTTCATATGAGCCTTGCTGTTAGCAGCTGCTGAATCAGTGCATTCCTCTGTTACTCTGGTCATTTGCTTCTTGTGTTCTTGCTGTCTAGCACACATTTTGGGCAGCTGTGGTACTTTCATTCCTCTGCTGCCACCACTGAACAGGACGTGAGCTTTGCAGAGATTGGTAGAAGCTGACTTAATGTTGGTTTGAATTGGTTACGGAATTTTAGCTTATATTTGTTACTTCTGATCAGTACTACTAAGTGACTTGACTGTCAGTCTCCTAATCAAAACACTGCTTGAACACGTATATTTGTTTAGATTAATAATATAATCAACCAATTGTAGATCAGGAAAAAAATCTGCTTTAGAAATCAAAATTGTGTTTTGATTGAGTTATATTGGAATATTTATGGAAAAATTTCTTTGACCAGAGAAACTATAATAAACTACATGCTACATTAAACCTTAAAAATGGACCTGCTTTATGTTGCTTCCAAAGGTCAGATCATAATCCAACAGTATCTGGTCAATGCTGATGGATAAATGGGCACTGTACTTAAAACACTGGGGAGCCTCGAGGCAGGAAATGATATTCATTTATAGGTACTGGTGCTTCGTTAGGAAATCATAGCTGTGAACCAAGATTTTACTAGTTCTTGTAATGTAAAAATCTGATTACTTTGATTCTGTTCGTTGGCGACTTTTCAACTAGAGGCTTTAGCAATAAATTTGAACAAAACAGAGACTGTTCAATTTCAAAGCTACTCCAGGAAAAAAAACCCCACCTCTGCTGGTGTTTTATATTAAAATTTATGCCTTCTATCATTCTAATAGATTTTCTCTATGATTTTTCCATGATATCATGAGTTCAAAATGCTATCTTTTCTCCTTAATATTGCGCTTTTTAGAAAAGCAATCCCTTTTCTAGTTCTGTCCTTTGAAGTAGCTCATAGCATGAGAGGTCCAACATCAGGAGTATTTAGACTAAACCATGCAGAAACCCCAATGGAAGTCAGCAGGTAAGCACAGCACCAGCTCTTAAAAACTGAAAAACAAACTGAAATGTTTTAGAGGGCAAGGATGGGGAGGGGTGGGGAGGGGGTGGTGACTGAGTCCTTTTTATGTATACAAAGGCAAATAGGATCAAGTTTTGCATATCATGTACTCTGATATTCTTAATTAGAAAAAATTAATGTGATTAATTTTCTGGAATCCAGGAAATCCTATTCTTGGAGTAAGTGTAGCAGGGTTGCTGAAATAACTGCCATGCTGCAGGGATGTTACAGATCAGCAGCTTACATGCAGTTTCAGTATATGCACATACATGTATTTACATGGACTTTTTCCCCAAATTAGGAAGAGACGTTATACCAGGACATGGTCACTACCTTTCTGTAACGAACTACTTTTTGGTACTATGTGTAAACTTTTGAATGTCTTCAGAAATCAAGTTTATAGTAATTGTATGGTGTAACTTGTTGAGGTATATTCTTTGAAAGAACCAGCAGATAACAAAGGGATGGTCCCTACTGCTGGTCTGTAGAGAAAGGTGCTGTATTTCTCTCATCTGTGAGGGGCATGCATGTGCTGTGTTTCCAGTTACTTAACTGCATTCTGAAAAATAAACTATATAAACATCTCCACAGATGAGTTCTGTACCTTAAACACTGCCCTTCTTTGTCATGGATGAAAAGGAAGTTACCCATGGAAGTAAGTTTTGCAGTGTAAACTTAGGTATAGTACACAAGAACCTTGAACTAATCTGTGAATGCATCCATTGCTTTGAGTTATGATAGGGCCACACTTTACTCACTGAAGTTAGGTACTCTCACTCCTTGTTAGTAAGATGCCTGAAAAGCTTACACTGTATGTGAATAGCTTAGGTCAAGGCAACCCATTTAAAGAGACTCTGTCCACACTGTGAACTTGAACCAGTTTCTCATACGTGACAGAGGATGCAGAACTGTACATGTTCTTGTCTCCGTTTTAAGTGGGTACCCATGCCAGCAGCGTTGTAAGTACCGTGTACAGTATGTCTCCATCATATTCTTTTTAGGCCCAGTTTCTTGTATTCTTGTGCTACATGAGAACAATAATTATGTTTTAATAAAGTTTGCAATCAGATGAGGATTATTTACATAGACCACATGCTTGTAGTTTGGAGTTTTTGTATATGCAGATAAATCAGAACAACCTCTTTCCTATATTTCCATGTGTGTTTAATTTTTTTCTTAATGCAAGAAATATAAAACAAAGAAAGTGAGAGCTACAAGAATGATTAGACATCTTGTAAAAGGTTTCTTAGTGCTGCTGCTGACCTTCTCAGTCTGTTCTGCTTTGCTTTGGTATGTTTAACTGCCCCGGGAGGTCATTATCAGACAGTGGTGACTGTTTTGTCAGGTCTTATTGTTTAATTAGATCACAGTTTATGTCAAAATTCTAAAATTCTTTTGGCACATGCCAGAATTTTCACAGTTTTTAGTTTTTAAGTTGAAATATTTCTCAAACAATAAGCAGCAGCTACAAGGGACTAGACAAATTTATTTAATATTTACAGTGTGCACTTAAAAATTGTGCCTTGGGTTAAATTCATTGAAATGTGACATCTTATTTTCAAGAGTATCCTATGGGTAGTCCCTTAAAACTTGTATTGACATTAATATAAGCCTTAAGAAATAGGCCTGGCGAGGCTCACATTATCTATAGTAAAGCTAATTTTTTCTACTGATCTTGCCTCCAATCATCTGAAATGGTATAAGACTGTGTAAACAAACCCTCATCTACAGAATTAGAAAATGATGTTTTTGATATGCCTTTCCTGCCCTTGAAATTATATGCCTGAAGTATGCAATCTGTGATGTACCATGTTCCAGTAATGGTAAGATAATCGGAACAAATTTCTAGGCTGGAGGTAAATGCCAAACAGCCGTACCACAAATTTGTTGCTTGGAGGACCTACTTGTTCCTGAATAAGACAACCTACCTATCCTTTTCTTTGCCATATTTAATTAGAAATGAGTGGAAAAGAGGTTTATATTACTCATTTCTCAGCATTCTAGTCGAGAATAAATTTTCAGTTGCCATATTCTTATACATCTTATACAGAGCCAAATAAATAAGTGCCTTTGGAAAGATGCAGTGCTCAAACCGAGCCAAGAGTGATGATGTTCAAAGGATCAAAACACTAAATGACCTCATACAGGTCCTGTGTTCTGGAAAATGTATCTCCTTTTTCAGGAGTGTATTATCTCTCTCAAGACCCTTGGTGTCTCTGAGCAAAATGGACCCAAAAGCCCCAAATTTCACTCTCAACTAGTAAAGCTATTTTGTGTCTTAATGCTTCAGTGTATGAGGCAGGAAATCAGACAGACTTTGGGGGTAGTTTGTTTCTCCAGAACTGTCGCCCTTCAGTATCTCAGTATCACTGTTCTCCAAGCATTTCTCTGTTGAATATTTACAGTGAATGACCCCATTGCCAGGGATTGCCATGAGCTCTGCACCATATCAGTGCTTAGACATTTGGTAGAGCAGTGTCTGTGCTACACCTTCAGAGCAAGCACTATCACTGTCCCGCCCCATGTAACACAGGACCTGAATCACTCACAGAGACAGAGAAATGACAAATGTAGAACTCAGACAAGAGCAAAAGGTCGTGTAAGGTAGGGACTAATTACTGCTGCTGTTGGGAGTAAAGCCCATGAGTAGAGGAGATAGAAAATGAGGCTGCCCCAAACAGGCTGGAGCTGCTTTGGAGTGTCTCTGAGGAGGGAGAATTGGCTTGAGAACCCTAATATCTCCTACCTTGTCTTCCTTGAAGGCAAAATAGCAAAAAACAGTGACTGGTGCACTGAGGAGACATCCAAAAGTGACCATATGCTAGCCTGTGGATTGGGTTTGACATTTCTAGCACTCATGGAAGCTGTGAGACCTCATCATGAAGGCAGTAAAGCAAACAGGGTTTCTGCCAAGAGCAATCATGAGGGGACTCTGTACAAAACAGGGAACCAGGAATGTGTTCTAGTCATCTTAATCAGGCCTATTTTCAATCGTAAACAAGATCTAAACCTACCTGAGGCCTGAAGGGACAATCAGCCCAGGTGTGAATTGGGCTCCATTTCCCCTCCCCTGTATTTGGTCAAAGCAAGGGGCATTGGGCAAGCCAAACCTGCCCTGCAAGCGGCCTTGATGTGCTCAGGGCATATCCACATGACTTGTCAAATGGCTTCTGCTTGACCAATGCTGCCCTGTTGTATCTGAGATGGGCAGTTTTATAGCCTGGACCTGAGCTGCATTCCTCCCAGCATCAGACACAAACTCAGTTGTGTCTTCTGTCAGGTTAAACTTTTCCCCATGCTGGAGAAATTGCAGTCCTCTACTGTCTGGGTAGAGAGTTGCAGAGAACTTTATCAGCGGTCCCTCTGGGTCTGCATTCAGCTTTTTTTTTTTTTTCTTGGTCTGGACCT
>VWZN01020688.1:146650-227657 GCA_013396955.1 Regulus satrapa | reverse complement strand
TTAAGGCTTTCTATTACTATTTTATTATGAATACTATCTGAGGGATAAGTATGTATATTGTGTTGCAAGCGGGTAACAAGACAATCTCTGCCCTGAGATACCGGCAGTGTAATACAGAAGCAGTTACTGTAGATGTAAGGAATCTGATTTTCTTTTCCTTTTAGATAAATGAAGTAGCAGTTAATGTAGTAAAAAGTATAGTAAACAAATGCAATTAATAAGGCATCTAGATCAATTTTTAAAAAAATTTCAATTGCCAAATTTATTCTGATGAAGTTTTAGAAATTGATAAAATTATGCAATGTGACAATATTTATACTCAGAATCAATATGTTGTATAATGTATAATGTACTAGTATATTTCAGGCTGAGTTCATAAGGCTGCAACTGTTTTGTACAAGATACTACAGTGCTATGTGACTTTCCTGAAGAATAGTATTGACAAGCAAATAAATGCTGTTAGTGGTATTAAAAGAGCACATTGTGTACAGATATTTGTAAACAAAGTATGCTATTAAATTATTACTTAGTATTTATTCAATTATTAAATAACTCTCAATTATCATATACAATTGGAACTTTAGTGCTAAACTGCTGTATTAGATGGGAGCAATGTGCAATTATGGTTCCCCATAGTTATCTATAAGCTCTTTTCAGAGAATTAGCTCACGTCAGCCTTCCCCACAAGCAGCTGATTGCCTGAATATCTGTGGATTCATTGTGTCTAGCACACAAGCTCTCATTGCCCAGAGCCCTTTCTAGGTACTAATAACACCTTCCCAAAGCATTATTATGATGTTTGATACCTGCTTATGGTATTTTGAGCTTTCCCAATGAGGCATTTTCAAAGCTCACTCTTAGCACGTTTTCTGGCATTACAACCGGAGCGGGGCTGTGTTTATGGTGCAGGCATTAGCATAGTGGCACACTGATGTGAATGGGCCCACCGTGCTCATAGTGGGGTGGCAGAATGTTACAGCACCATTTTGACTTTGAAAACTGCTCCTGGCCCCACTGTTACGGACAGCTGATTGCTTTCTTACAGAGAGTAACAGGAGTTGCTGCCTCAGGTTGAAGCAAGATGCAACCAAACCTGCACACAAGGAGGCTCTCTTGACCTCTGCCTGGGGTCAGAGAGGCTGGAGTCCACTGGAGAAAACTGTTGAATTTGAACTAGTTTGGCCTGCACATGCTGTAATGTATGATGTTTATATAGATCTTCAGCAAGTAAGATGCTATTTAAGCTGATGGTAAGTGGAGAGAAGAGGGTGCTGTACAATCTTTCTCTTAGACTTAGAGTCTCACCCGGTTTTGTTCTCCTCTGCCTGGAGGGTGGATTGCAGATGGAGCAGTTGCCTGACATTTATAAAGAAACTTCTGTTTAGTATTCAACAATGCTGTTAGTAAGTTCTTAAAGCTGCCTCTATTAACTTAGCATGTGGTGGCTTTCTGTGCTCTCTCTGCCTTTTCTGTATGTTCTGTCTTGGCTCTTTGCAACCTGCAAACCCTAGTCATCACTGTAGCTTTATATATTGTAGCAGTGGATTGGAATTAGGTATCTAGCCCACACAAACCTCATTCTACTGATGGAACATACTCTTATAGCCTTGGCTTTGATGTCACTATTAATCAGCACTTGACTTTCAGTTAGATTTCTAGTTTGCAAATGTGGGGATCCAAACAGATATTCAGGTTTGTTAAGGATTGTTTGAATGGCTTCAGGCTGTTCTGGGGTAAAGCAAATGAGCAAACAAAATGTTCTCTTAGCAAAATGAGAAGCTTTTAATTTTCCTTTAGCAGGTTAGGAATTTAGAGCAACCTGTTTACATCATCATGAATCACCACTGCAGTGTCTAAGGTATGTTTGGGTTGTTATTACTATAGGATCTGTACAGCTACTGAATGAACAGGCTTTTTTGTACTGAATGAGGATAGTGGCATGAAAAGTTTGCAAAGGCCATTGATAATACTGTCAGTGGGTGACTGTTCTCAGACACAGTATTTTAGGGTGGTATGGGAGGTTTCTCAAATTCTGTTGATAGACTTTTATCTCTGAAAAGTGTGTACACAGTCCCTGTCCTTGGACAACTAAGCTCTAGTCATGCATGCTCTGTTCCCTGCCCTGCTGATCAGGCTTTGCAGAGTGGATTCCATTAGCAGGGATTCCAGAACAAAGTCAACAAGGGAGTTTCCTCCCCTTTGGTGTAAATAGTGGCATGGCAGTTACAGGAAAGATGAGTATAAGGCAATCTCAGTACATCCTGAAGGAGTTAAATTATGAAACCTGAGTTGCTGACTGGCAACTGCAGAAATATGGAGGAATTTATCTTATATTTCTCTTATGAAAGGCTGAGAGAGGTTAGCATGTCAATACTTCATGTTTCAAGCTTCTGTCAGAAAGGCAGAAGGAATAAAACCTTAAGTTAAAAGTATCCCAACATAGAGATTTGTCAGATATGTGATTGCAGATCAAAGAGTTTTTAGCACATCCCAAATGTTTGGGAGACGCAGTCTTAAAAGGACATGGCGGAACCAGCTTTTGAAACATTGGAATCTGTTGCACTCCACTGGCTACCTGCACTGTGGGTTATACTGGTGTACCTCACGGGCTGCTAAACCAGAGAAGGATCACTGGAAAGAGAACTTTTCACTGTAGTTCCTTTCTCTTTCCAGTTTGCTGCTTTTTCACATTTACTTTACGACTTCTTCATTTAGTATTCTCTTCCAACCTCTTAGAGTATGAGCTGTACTAATTTAGATATTGTATCATCATATTTAGAGGCTGTATGGAAGTTACACCTTACTTAGTTCACCTAAGTAACTAAATCGCAGTGAACATGTCTAAGTGAGTCTTAAGGGGATTTGAAGTGGTATGATGTGCACAGTGAGGGGTCTAGGAGAAGAGGTAAGCTACCCCAATTTAGACTTCCTCCAGACTTAATTGGCATTCTTCAATGTACTTAGACTCCCCTCGGTTGTTGGCCCAGCATCTTCTCATAAGTCAATTTCTACTTCACACTCTGGAATAAAACAGAGTAGAAGCACATGATTTTGAATGCAATCAGACCTATTATCTGGTTTGATCATTATTTTGTAGAGATTTGATTGCTACTTATGATCTGTAATAGAGGTCATTATTTTATTACATGCTTTCTGGGTATGATTAAGTCACTTAAATAAAGGCTTTATTTCAGTTTAAGTTAGTAAAAATAATATACTTGTGATTTCATTTAAATAAATCTGAATTTCCACGAATCTACATGCATTGTATTACAAATGCTTTTTTGTTTGAATATAAAGATATAAGTAGATCAGTGAAGTATAGAACTTAGTGTAAACCAGAAATATCATTTTTATAGAAAAAATATTTTTGGTTTTAAATGTTTTATAAATTAGATCAAATGCTGCAATCCCATTGTTCATGAGACAGGCTTTGAGAGTGAAAGGTGTAGTTTCTTCTTGCATATGTGCTCTTAACAGGAAAGGGAAAGCAGTATTGCTCAACAAACTTGAGTGCTCCAAAACTAGATATAATGTTGTTAACATTTACTTTATTGAAAGTTATTTGGTGAGATGTGTAATTGCTCAACTGCATTTGATTTGAGAGTTAGGTTTTACTCGCCAGTGTTGTTCCCTCAGATATTTTTCCTCAGGTTTCTTAAGCACCTGTAGTGAACTCTATCAAGTCTTTAATGCTTCTGGGGAAAACTGAGCCAAGTATTACTCAGTCTTGAGTGAGTCTTTAAATTGCCTGATAGAGATATTTGTCCATCTTGTTAATTTGAGGATCTGAAAGAAAAAGAACAAAGAGTGGGTAGTGAATTAGTTGAGCAGCTCTTCCAAGAGGCAAGAGAAGTGTATGTCTCGTGAGATCACAAAAAAGTTGAAGTTATGCATAAGGAAAGAATTAGGATGAGAGAGTGGGGTCCTGGATGGAGAGACTCTGGACCTGAGAAAGGGTGGCATTGGTTGCTGGTACATGTTGGGCTGGATAGCTTGGTCTCTCCATGCACTGCTACCTCTTGATGGGACCTGTTCTGCCTGAGCCCACACATTCATCCTGCATCAGTGCTATGGCTGGTCAAAATAGTTCAGCAACAGAAACATACAAGAGATGGGACCTCTGGCCAAGCTGTTTCATTACCAATTCTCAATAAAACACTCAGAACCTTTCAACCCTCATGTGGACTGAGGACTCCAAAACAATCTACAGAAATAGCTTTCTTACAGACACTGCTGAACTGGTCCCAGTGCATGAAAGAAAGGTTCCTTTGCCCATCAAGCCACAATAACTTCTCCCCATACTTATTTACGTCAAATTTTTGTCCCATTTATGTAGGTTTATATTATTTATATATATTTATACAAATAAAGTATTTGTTATGGTTACCTATTACATGGGAAGCAGGCAGGCCAGGCACAGCTGCTAATGATAATAAAAATGTTCACCTGCACAGCAGGCAAAAACATCATGAGATTAGGGAAGATCAGTGAAATACAAATCCCTTTGAGAAGCAAATTGACGGCTCTCCAACATTCTGCAGAACCTTTCAGGATGGTGGGTCAGTTTGGCAATAGCAAGATGTAGTGCAAATGTATCTCAGAGCCACGAAGTATCATATGTAGCAGGTTCACAGCTGACTTATTGTGCTCAAACTAGAGAGCTCATGTACCCCTCTTGAGGTATTGTATACCTCAGGAACTTTACCTTTTTATTAAATGTCCTGGCTCCAAGTTTTGGGGGTTTGTTTGGTTTTTTTTGGTTTGGTTTGGTTTGGGGTTTTTTTGGTTTTTTGGGGGTTTTTTGTGTTTTTTTTTCTAATGGACTGGTAACAATCAGAGCTCACCAGTTGTTTGAGAGGCTGTTATTTGTGTCTGTAACTGAAAACTTGCTGGGAAAGCTTTATGTAATGGTAGGAGTTCAGATGCATTGCTGTGATATGCAAATAGCTATTTGTGGTTAGTTAGGGAAATCAAGGCTGGAGATGGCCTTTTTTTTCCATCTTAGATTCCAAATGAGGTCATTTTGCTCTAGGAAAAAAAAAAAAAAAACAAACCAAAACCAAACTGGTTTGGGGAATATTGGGATTCTACTCTTTTTATTTTGGTGCAATTTTTTTTTAACTGAAGGGGTTTGAACTTGGAAATGTTTGATATCCTTTTCCCCTTTTCCCAACTCTCCTTTGACTGAAGATTGTCCCATAATTTCTGTGTAGCTGCCACAACTGGCTCTATGTTTGTACTTCAAGTGCATTTAACAGACTTCTTTGTCTTGGAACACCATCCTTACATAAAGACAGGAACTGAACTACTAATTGCATAAAGAGTTGTTTTCCATTAAAAGTGCCTTTTCAATTTGCTATGGAAGCTGCTCATGTCTGTCTTTCCTGTGTACCATAACTTTCTCTGCACATGGTTTCTGAGCTAAGGATGCATCAGAATAGGTGGCTAAACCAAACAGATATTTCTTTTCATGGACCTGCCTCAGAAAGGAGCATAACAAGTTGAGATTCCATTTTTGAATTCAACTTCTCCCTCCTGGAAAAAAATCACTCAAGTCAAAGTATCACTTTTTATAGTTTCACTAACTCTTTCAGGAGTTTCAAAGTCAATTCGGCTCTAAGATGAAGTAATTATGGCAAATACTATAAACCACAAGCACTGTAAACTCAGCATGGACTGCTATATCACCATCTTGGAATCATATCAATCTCCTTTTACTCTAATTTGCTTTACCCACAGTTTCTTTGGTGGCTTTTTTCTTACCTCACATTTGTCTATTCATCTAATAAAAGAAATGAGAATGTGGCCTGTTCCAAATCCATAAAAAGATAGGACACTTTTGGAGCCATGGAACTTGGAATTAAAGTGGCTTTAGAATAAAAAATAATAAATTGTACATTTTTCTCCATGTTGTCTTTTCTAATGGAAGGCAGTACACTATTAACTTAAGGCTATTAGTAGATGAGTGTGCCCCCCAGCAGTGGGGATTCAGTTGTGCTAATTTTTTATTGTATTTTTTAATTAATTTTTTTATTACGGCCAGACTTGCTCATCTTCTATGTGAATGCATAGAACTCATACAAAAGATTTTTTTTGAATGAGGCATCTCTAAGAAGTAGGCAAGGAAACCGTGGGTGTTTTCTTTGTAAGGTTTGGCAGGTAATGAAAGAATAAACCATTTACAGTGCCTCATACCTGAACATTTTCTTAATGTTTATAAGATTTACAGGGCAGTTGTTGTTGTTGTTTTTTGGTTTTTTGGGGGTTTTTTGGTTTGTTTTTTTTTTTGCAAATGTATGCTCATCCCAGTTTTGCCCAGGCCTGAATATGAAATGCCAGACTACCACAAGAAAGCCTAGGCATCACAATACTTTTCCAGCTCAAGTAGCAACTGAAAGTCTCATGAGACAGCTTACAGAATTCCAGCTCAAACTTGTGGAACTGAGATGTTTACATAATATATATGAGGTGGGGCTATATATATACATTAGGTGGTTAGCTCCAATAATAGCAACATTTTCAAAGTTTCTCAGCACATGCAGCCATTGGGCTTCAGACCCCTACAGAATGGTGATAAAAGCTTTGGTCCCACCTAACTGTGAGAAGGGGAAGATTATTTTCTTACTGCCCTTTTGCAGAGTTCAAACTCGTCTTTATTTTAGACCACAAGTGTCACTGCATATTGTAATTATTATGACTTAACCTCTCTAGGTGGTAGCAATTCAAGGCTTCAAACCGCTCACAATAGTTAGCTTCAGGAAATAATCAACTTTTCACATTGACTGTTGGAATAAATAACATGACACCTATAGATGTGATACAGGAATAAAACCCTACCCCTCACCTTCATAAGGAATGATGGAATTCTGGTCCCACTAGTGTGTAAACCATATCACTGACAGAAAATGAAGGAGACCATGATAAATGCTACCAAAAGTTCCTCTGCAGTTAAACATTTATGGCTTATCATATATCCTTCTATTTTTCTAATGCAAACTGTTCTGAACATGAAGAACAGCTTTGTAAAGCTCAGTATTTTCAAGGAAAAAGGATATCAGTGCTTAAGATCTCCATACTGAAATATCTTGGATGGGAGGGGAAAAAAAAATTTTTCCAGGGCCACTGTCCACAGAGAGATAGTGGTGATAAGCAGGTTTGCACTCTGATCTTGCATGAAAGGTCATTAAAAAACACTCACTGACTGAGGATTGCACACTCCAAGAGCAACAACATGTATTCCAATCTTAAAATACCTCAAGATGGAACAAACTTTGGGTCTGCCACATATGACAGGGTGCTTCATGAAACTTTGAAAGATACAGTTCTTGGAAAACCAAAAGAAAACAACCAGTGAGCTTACAGGACACTTTTTTTTAAAAAAGAAAAATCAATTAGCATTGTTTTCTCAAATACTTGCTGACCACAAAACAGTGATTTCTCATTCCTAGTGGATGAAGTTAGTTCTAAGAACTTATTCTTTCCCATTCTAAAATGTAGCAGAGTACAAGAGATGTTTCTGGGACTGATTTCCCCACCACAGAACTAGTATATTTTAAAAAGAGGGAAAGTACACGTTATGAGGAAATGAGAGAGGGCCCAAAATGCCTTTTAATTTATTTTTATAATAAATATCATTAAACAGAATTTCGAAGCCATATATTTTTATTTTTTATGCAATGCTTATGTTGCAGAAAGGAGCCATTTTATGAACGATTGAAATAAGCAGTTGCTAACAATGAAGTCACTATTTTATTGAAACCTGATAAACTTTCCTGGACGATTTGAGATTTTTTAACAACATTTTTCAAGGCTGAAAAGAAAAAAATGGAACCTTAATTTTGGCAGAAATGAAAAATTATTTGTGTCAGCCTCATTTGGACATGGAAAAGCCATTTCAAATCATTCATGGCTCTACCTCTCACAAACTATTTATTATGTACTATAAATTATATATAACATGTAGCATAAAAATTAAATAGAATTGTTCTGGAACCATAGATACAGATTGAGAGTTAATTAAATGAATGCGTGGGGAAAAATCTGTGTGAGATACAGGACTAGGGGTTCCCTGCTGTACCTATTTAATGAAGTCTCATCCATCTGATGGCTCCTGGACCCACTCTTCAACACTTCCACAAAAATGTCACAATCTTTATGGGGGAAAAGTGTGGAATGTGCCTTATCTGCATCAAGTACACCATTTTACAATTCCAATCCAATTAATTAAGCCTCTATTCTTCATGCATGAATGGCTGTCTCTCAGTTACACACCCAAGGCAAAGCTCCAAGGGGGCCAGGCAGCCAAAAGAGAAGGTACATTCCCATCTCTCATTTACTTAAATGCATATTTTTGGTAAAAACAAAATGTTTGAAATTACTTCAAATAAAAGTGTGTATAGTTCTCCAGGGCCAGAGCATCAATAACTTATAACTCAGGAAAATGAGCTTTTATTATTTTTATTTTTAATGCAGAGTCATAATTAAAGCAGGGAGGAGAGGACAGCCTCCTCTGTGAAAGAGAAAATTAGACTCAGTGTGGTGAGATGGGAGGGTAGAAGGAGACTTCTGATGCGTGATTAAATGAAGAGGCAGTATGGTGAGGGCAGATGAGACACAGCACAGTGGGAGTACAGAAAGCAGGGTGAAAGAAATAAACAGAAGACAGGATGTTAAAGCACCATAACCTGACTGCACTCCTGAAGAGTTAAAAATGAACTGATCATCTGTCAGGAAACCACACAAGAGGGGGGGTGATTCAATTCTAGTCCAACCTCCTGGGCAGGAATGTTGCTCTTCTGTGATTAAGGGAAAAGAGTAACTATTTTCTTCTTACTGCACAGCCCTGCACCGTTATTTTTAGCACTCGATTTCTAAATGTGTTTCCTATAGATCATCTGTCATTTTAGTGTTAGAAACAACCATGCTATTTTTTTCTGTAATCATATGGAGTCTTTTCATCTATGCACTTGTTATTTATACTGATCAAAACCTCAGTCAATTCATTGTTTTGTCTGGATACCCAAGATCCAGCCCAGGGCAATACTTGCTCAGGTTCTCTTTTCTACTGCAACTTCACCCCAAAATAAAAGGACTGTGTTAGAAACAGCAACACGTGCAAAAATTATGCTTGCTGCCTCAGAACCACCCAGATGTCAACGAGAGGTTACAGACAGGAATGACCTCTTCCAAAATTCGCCATGGCAGTACAGAGTATTGCAGCTCCCTCTTGTTGGTACCCACAGCACAGTATTACAATAGACAGTATTGCTCTCTGTGGGAAGAATCACCTCTGTGCTGCCCAGAGGCAGGGCGGTCGTTGTAAATTGTCAATCATTTCAGTCAAAAGCCCCACCATGGCCAGCCCTGCCTTGTCAGAGGGCTCTGAGGGGGGGGGCCTTGCTGGAGCTGTGAGTCCAGCTCTCCCCTCCTCTCCTTGGTGATGGTTTCTGGGCCAGTATGAACAAAACACCGGTGCAAGCACATCCCTGACAGGTGCTACTGGGACAGGGGATCGCTTCACCTGTTGCGGTTACGCCTTGGAACTTTTTACACTTTTCAGCAGAGGTGGAATTTCCCAAATGAAGTTATATTTTCAACTGTATTGCAAGTTTGAGGCATTTCACCCATTTGTATAGCCCTTCAATCTGTCATCATTGATGCTAGAAGGGAAATACCTGAAATAGAGAGGGAAAGCTGACAAGTCCTAAAATTAAAAAGTTATTGATTAAGCCATTTGACTTGTTCTTTCATTCCAGTATTGTACTCCAGGAAACAAATGTTTAATTTATTTTGGATAAAGGGATTCAATTCGTGATAATGCCATGGAAATATAATTTCCTTACAAATTCAGATTTCTCATAGGAAAATGTTAATGAGTCTTTTCCATTACACTAAAAATACCATGTCCAAGAGCTGGTTGAATAGTGCCCAGACAATTTTTTTGAGAATTTGTCAGAACTGTACTTCATTCAAGAAAATTCATATCCCGTTGTACTATTTGCCAGCATTTACATGAACAGTTTTTGTTTAGGTAAAGGTTGGCTGCTTCCCTAAAAATTACCAGTTTATTCAAAAACAAAGAACAGATAGAGTATCAGGTCATTAAATGGCCAAGCACAATCTTCTTTGCTAATAAGAAATGTTTTACTTTGCAAACAACCTTTAAGATCCAGATTGTTCATTAAAAATGCAAACATGCTTGATACTATACAAAACATAATTTAGGTATTATTCATCTGCAGAAGAAGTATCAATGCCTGTTTGCATTGATAAATGTGATTATTGAATATATTGCCAGAACTCTTGACTTGGTCCACAAATACTTATTAAAGGGAAAAAAAAAATCAGAACATTATCACAATTCCTTCCCTGCAATTAATTAAACAGCATGTATTGTTTTAGAACATAATTTTTTTTCTCACTCCAAAATGCTTTATTTTCAAAACACAAGAAAATAGACCTTAGTATTTATCCTATTTTGATGCAATGGCAACCATTACAGTGTAGTAATCAGAGTACTCAATCAGAATTGGGCCTTCTCTGTACAAAGTGCTGGTAAAAGACATTCATTTCATGAAGTACATAACCTAAAGTTATTTCAACAAAATAAAGCCTTTGAAATTGTGAGAACATAGTTCTTAAACTCTTCCCTAAATTACATAGTACAGTTCACCAGCAAGTGCTGCATTCTCTATTAAAATTTGTCATATTATAATTTCATAATTAGTGGATATTTTAGGCTGGGCGAATTTCTAGTTTTTGAAATTCTTATAACATTTTTCAAAAATAGTTTTACTTTGTTTTTTAAATGAAGTTTTTAAGTACTGGGGGAAAAACTTCTAAAATGTGATATGAGTCTCACCAATGCAGCAAGTTACACGCCAGTCTGTAAAAATTCTGAAACAGTACCATTGAAAAGTAGGGTTTGTAGAATTTGTTCTAACATGTATGTTTGGTTTAGATGCCCCATTATAATAATCTGGGAAATTTAAATAACTGATTTTGTAATTTTATTATTACTGCTAAAACTGATTATAAAAGAAAGGGACAGTAAAATATCATGGTCTCACACAAGGTAGATTTAATAATAAAATCTGATTTCAATAAGCAGGGAGGTGGCTTACCCCAAGTTCTAGGATTTAGCCGTGTAGCTCCTCTCCACATACACCAGGGATGTGAGTTCACTCCCTCTGTGAAGGCCCATGTTAAGAGCTCACCAGTTAAGGATGTTCTCATGCTCCTCCGACTGCACAGCCATGAGCTGTCACAGAAGGAAGGTGGGCAAGACCAGTAGAAAGCAGTCAGTCCACGTCATTCTATTCTGCTCTGCAGTCTCCTCTGCTCTGGGAAAGAGAGCTGCTGGATCAAACACAGCCCAGCTCAGCAAGCTCCCAGTTTATGGCTGGCTGTGGGCTGGTCCTTGCTCTCAGCCCAGATTTGCCACTCTCCTGTTAGCTTGCAGGGAGGAGGCATCAAACCCATTTCTCTCACATTCTGCTCTGAAGTGAAAGGAAAATATTTTCCATATCACGAGAGTTTCGTTCTCAAGAGCAACACATCTGGACAAACCCAGCCCTAGGACTGAAAGAAGGTTCTGGATTCAAATAGTAATTTTGGGTGAAGCTGCAGCTAGGGGCCATATAAACTTGATAATAGCTGCCCATGTGCTCAACTGAACTTCTAAATACAAACCCATTAATCTCTGAGACAGTTCAGCTTGGTTTTCCCGTGTCTTTCCAGTGAACCCCAGAGTAGTTTTAAGTTTCTCATGAATTTTGGATTTGGTTATAAATGTTGTTACCATTTTTCTTGTGTATTGTTTTATTTTCTATGAACTTAGCAATTAATTGTTGGGGGTTTTAGTAAACCTGTTGGAGGTTTCTTGAAAAGCTTTTTAGCTATGTTTGTTTTTAGAGCCAGTAAATCCTACTGTGGTTTAAAAGACAACAGATTACTTAAACTAAGATATTTATTAATGTGTTGAACTGTGTTGCTGTTCTGATTTATTTTATTTCTTGAAGAGCTGTTATAAAAGTTGTAGATATTTAGCGATATTAATTAAAAATTGTAGTACTCATCAGGTCAAACCAGTAGTTTCCTTTACCTACAATCATCCCAAACATATTCTTATTCCTTTCCTTCTTTCTCACTTAGCCTCTTCATACTGTCAGGATTGATGTCATCATTTATCCACTCCAGAATGCTATATTCCCTAGAAACTAATTGGTGGGAGGGGGAGATTGGCAACAAGAAGCCAAATTTATTTTAGCAATTTTGGGTTTTATAAAAAACAGTATGTTTCATGGAACAGTGGTACCTAATATTTCTTTACACTAGTAGTTTTCTCCTTGTTGACTCATCCTTCATTCATTCTTCCTCCCCTCACCCCCCCCTAGCAAAATAAGAAAAACAGATTACTGTAAATTTTGGCACAGAAGGATATTTGCATCATTTTCTTAGAAGTCACGTGCTTTGGATTTCCTCTTGTTTATGATATATTGAAATGTCTTCCAGATGTTCTTAATTATAAAAAGTTTTCAGGAAAGCAAAGTAATCCGTAATAAAATTTCCTCTACGTTTTTTAAAATAGCCAATAAATTAGTGTACTGTAGCTTATCAAACTGCCACATAATTCTACATTTGACCTCGGCGCAGTAAGGTCTGGCATTTCCTTAAGACATGTTTGGTCAGAGGCAGAGCAGGCTTCCCTAGGCATAGTTTCAGTTCCTCTTGCAAGGGAGAGTGTTCCCTTCCTGGGGCTGTGCCAGCCGTGCGAATGGCTCCGACCTCCTACACAAACACAGCCACCTCTGCTGCACCAGCCTGCAGGGAGCAGATGTGTGACATGGGCTATGCCCAAGCTGGCATTCAGGACAGAGACAAAGAGGAAATATTTTAGCTGCTCTTTCTGTTGCTGATGCTGTGCTGCTTGAGATTTTCATTTATACGTTTTGGGCAGGTGCCCAGATTGCTGTGGTAAAATCTGGAAGAAAACATAGTAAAAATAAGATTTGTTCAATTTTCAAGGACATATATGTCTGGGGGGGGAGGGGAAGGTTTTAATCATAAATGACATTTTCAAATGATGAGTGACAACAGCTCTGAATTCTTAAAAATGTTTCTAGAAACTACCCCTTGTATATGTTCATCTGTTTATTTGTCCTAATGATACACCTGGTGAAGGTGATTACTCTAAACATTTCGTGTGCATTTGGTTCTAGCCAGGTATAGGAATTCTGTGGCTCCCTCAGGTGAATTTGAGGCATTTGGTCTAGAAATATTATATAGAAACTGTAAAAGTGGGAAAGCATACAGCATCATAATGGACTAGATTGTCTTGCCTGTCAGAATCAGTTCTCTTCCAGGGGTGGAAAGGGAAGGAATCAAGCAAAAAACAGGTTTGTATATTTGGGGGATTTTTTTCCCAGAGTGTCTAAACACAGCAGGACTTGTAATAAAAGGAAATTACTGTTAATGTAGATATTCCACATTCTCAGGTGGCATGAATGTTGTCTGAATGGTGAAAGTGAGCTCTGTTGGCTTGCACCACTCAAGGCTCTTGCCTTTTCTCACTAATTTTCCTTGAGTAGTATTTAATCAGCCAGATTTGCAAAGAACAGTAAATAACCATTCAAAACTCCAGGCTTTTTTTTTCTCTCTGCATTAAAAGATTAAAAGAAAATCTTTCACCTTTGCTATTGAATCTATTTGCATTTGTTGCAAAAGCAGCACGGTGCAGAATTTGGACCCTGTTTCAGCAGAGAGGAGACAGAATGCTAAGATGTTAAGACGAATTTCCTTTGTGTGCCACTTAAAAACAGTAACTGATGATAATCTTGCCATCAAACTGGAAAATGACAATCAGTGATAAGCTGAATTGTTTAAAGACTCATGGAAGTAAGTTACATGTGATTTAGAGCTTATCTGTAGAAGGATGGTGGAAGGACATGAGAAGGAAGGAGGCAACTACACACTGTGTCTGCCACTACAGCAGCAGCCACGGTTGAGGACTTTGACCAAATCTTGAAAGGGCTATAGGATGCTAGTGCCATCACCCCCTAGAGCTATTAGATGTCAGAATGTATTAGTTTTCATTCTTAGATTACTTTAAGATCTATAGATGCATTTATTTCTTGAGAAGAGTCAGGTGGCACTGCCAGTGTTGACTTGACATCTGTTCCTCTGCTGCCTGCACTCCAGGAATGCTGTTGTTCCATACTCAGGCAAAGTTGTCACTGAAACCAAGGGAAGTTTAGGGTTGAGTTCAGCTGATATCAAGGAGGATCACTTACCTAACAAAGTCTTATTTGCTGCAGTAGGTTTCTGTGGTATTTGACTCATATTTTCAATGTTAAGGCAGGAAAATCTTTTGCCATTCTGATGCAGTGGCAGTGAAGACCCTTAAAGACAGCAGTGAAGTTGAGATGAACCACTTTTTTAGGAAACAACATATTATTAAATGTTTGACTGCATTTGTTTTTATTTGCTGAACACTAGTAGTACCTGTAGTGCTAGAGTTATTGTGGAGTCAATATAAAGCTGGGTCTCTTCCCTCCTGAATATTTCCCACAAAGGGAGTGAGTGGATTACATTGTGAAGGAGGATTTAAAGTGCTTTCTGGTATTTTTGGTGGGCTAAAGCTGTACAAGCCACATACTGGGGGCAGTGAGGGAAGCAGAAGCAATGCAAGTGTCCTGGTCTCTGGACGTATTCAGCGGTCTAAAGCACCTAAGAATTGGCATTTATTTTCACATTTAATTTGCCCTTTACAGCTGCAAAAGGCAGCAGAACAAAGGAGCAATGGGCCCAAGGTCTTCCAGCAGTGTTTGTGGGAGTGCACTTGGAGTTCTCAGCCTACCTGGGAATAAGGCTGGGGAGGAACTTGTGGGATATTTGCTGTCTGGCTCATTCATCAAGGAATATTTATTTGTTTGCTGATTGATTTTATGAAGATTGTTCGGACTGCACATGCAGTTCCTTACTGCTCAGTCTTTGTTCAGGGTTTATAAGCCATGACGTGATGGCAGCACAACAGCATAGCCTGCCTCCTGCTCTTGGAGCTCTTGGTGTACGGCAGGGTGCTGCAGGAGAGACTAGGAATAAGACACAGTATTGTGCCTTTGTAGACACAGTTTTCCTCTGGTTGGTTGGTTGGTTGGGTTTTTTTTTTTTTATTTAAAAGGTTTTGAGGCATATAAATAGAGCTGTGATATTTCCATTGCACTGTACTAGAAAAGCAATTGCATTAAGGGGACTATCCACACAAAATTACAAAATCGGATGCTGGCGTAGCTTTCTGTGTGCAATTAATTCCTATTAAAAAAGAAACAAAGACGCATACAAGAACTGAAAGGAGTCACCCAGGAGGACTTCAGAGGTACAAGTATAGACTGAGGAAAGCTAAAGTCCTTGGGTACTTGGATTTGGTGAAGAGTGGCAAGAAAGGCTCCTTGCAGGTGCACTGTCAGCACAAAGAAGGCAAAGAGAAATGGGGGCCTGCTGCTCAGGAGGGTATGAAGGATAAAGAGCAAGGCTCTTCTCAGAACCATGCAGGCAAAAATACAAGTGACAAAAGGTACAAACAGAAATACAGAAAATTCCACTTAAACTCTTAAAAAAATAAAAGATTTAATGGTAAGGGTGAAAGAACACTGAAACAGATTGCCATGAAATGTCTTTGTCCTTGGAGACATTCAAAACAGGACCAGACACAGCCACGAGCAACCTGTTCTTGTTCACCCCACTTTGAGCAAAGGTTTGAACTGAGCAGTCTCCAAAGGTTCCCCTCCAGCCTCAATAATTTTGTGATTCTGTGAAATTCTATAATTTGCAATTTTAACAAATAGCTGTACTAACACTTTGGACTAAATTAATTTTTCTGTAAATCAATCGAGTATTTGTTATCAAAACGCTGTCAACTTAATTTAACCTAGACTTAAGTGTTCCATAAACCTTTTATTGAATCAGAGGTCAGCAGTAATGTGTGCAGCTTTTGCTTCCAATGAAATCGACCTGTGGGGCTTTTTTTAATAAATAAATAGTCTTTTCTGAAAGTGAAACTGGCTAGAAGCAAAAGTGAAACTTGCTTTATTGCTTTTCATTGTTCAAACAGGGAGAAAAAGCAAAAGTAAATGGATGTCATAGGTAGTTCTAAGTAAATTGAATTAAAAATATTAATTTGTTTACCATAGCAACGCCACTTCCATTAATATGATGAAGAAATTAGAGTGTTTACTGTTACACTTATTACGCTGGCAGAGCCCTTTTGATCTTTTGTTTGAGCTTTCCGTAGCTTTTCTTCTTTTCATCATGATTACCTTACCCAACTTCATGGGTACCTATTACCCAGTACTTCATGGCTGCAAATACCTGTAAGATACAAGTTGCTGTAATTTGCGGCAGTAAGAGGTAGACTTGTGTAAATTATGCAAAGAAAGGGAGTAATTTACTCTGGAATGAATGCAGCCCCGTGCTGTCATTGGCTTCAGGAATGATGCTCATTTGTGCCCGTGTGTGCTGAGAAGGGTGAAGGTTGAGTTAAAGCAGATCAGGCCTGCTTTATTTTACACACTCCTCTTGTCTGTTTTGCTGAAAATTGTGCCTGATCCTGAAGTCCACTTGTGTTGTTGGGTTCCTGACTTGCACACGTTTCTTTTGCCGCTCCCACCCATAAGAGCCGTGTTCCATCCTGCGCCTGGCTGCAGCTGCTGGCCATGAGCTGTGGTTGGCTCCTGGGAACCAGTTCCTGGTTTTCCACCCCTTGGTTTGGTTGGGCTCATTTTAGGTAGCACACTCTGCAGTGCCAGTTAAATTCATGTACGTTGCATAGCCTAGTGATACCTCACGGACTTAAGAGAGAATCCTGCCTGCCAGGCGTCTCCCCAGCTGGGTGTGGATAGCTGACAGCAGTTTTTAATCACTCCTAAACTGAAAGAGAAGAGGTCTGTGACCTGCTGCATTCCTCACAGTGTACAGGAGTGTGTCTCTGTGTCGTTCCTTTGGTTGCAGGCTTTCTCCATGCTCTTTATACATGACCTATAGATATTCCCTCATATACTTATTCCATGGACTCCCTCTTCCTTCCCTTGGCAGCAGTGCTGATACTTGGCAGGACCTTTTCTTGCCCCTCTTATTAGAAGTGAACTCCTAGTACAGAAACAGATTATTTTTTAACTAATTTACTATGTACAATTTTATCTTATTTGTTTTGTCTTTCTTCCAGTTCCATCTTGAAATGATTCACCGTAAAAGGTTTATTTAAATTTTGAAGTTCCTTTTTAAAGCAACCTCCGGTTTAGCAGTGCAAGATGCTGTAGTCTTCTTAATTCTTATATGTTTCTCTTCCTAGTTTCCTCATGGAATAGGTGAGAAAAGCAATTGCCTCTGCTGCTTAATGCCTCACAACTCAAATCACTCCTTCAATGTAATTTTGAATCCCAACCCAGCTGGTAGTTCTTAGATTTTAGGTTCAGAATATGAGATCAGCACTTTCAAATGAATCACTGAGAACAGTACTTCTGTCTTTATTTTTTTTTTGGAAGGTTTTCCTCATCTTACAGATGCAGATCCTGAGAAATGAACATTCTCCTAGAAGTACCAAATATTTTTCTCAACAGGGAAAAATATTACAATTTTCCTTTTTTTCCCCCCTGTTTCTTTGAAGTGCTTGTCCTCTTCTATACTGCAACAAGGATGTATAGTATATGCTGCCTTTGTCTGTAATTTGCCTATTAGTCTTGTTCTTATTTATTTGTGATTTCATCAAGATTTAAATTGAAACTTCTGTGTTTTTGTGAAGGCCTGTCTTTTGAGGAGCACTTTTTACCTTTTTTAATGAGCAGTAAGTGGGGTAAAGATTGTTCTTTCGTCTGCTGTCTGTGGACAGTTGTCTTCAGAAACAACTTAATGGATAACATCCCAGCTCTCACCAGGAAGTTTGGGTTTTAATAACCTGCCTGCTTATGAAAACATATTATCAACTCTGAAGACAGAAGCAATGAAAATATTTAATGAACTGGGATACATTTTCAGCTTTGGTCATTAGCACACAGCCCCTGATCTTCATCCTTAGTTTCTTATTGACGCTAGCTGGATTGATGAAGGAGAGTGTGGATTGATTAAATAGGGTATAAAGGCAGTTACGTAGTTTTCTTCTTTAAATGTATCCCCAAGGGTGTTTGTTGAGGGCCATGCTGCTTCCTTCCACAGAGGCAGGCAGAGGCTGTAAGGTGGTGGTTCCTTTGTTGGTTCCTCTCAAGGGCAGAAATGCTTTTCTGGATAAACTGGCTGAGGAGTGTTGCAATTTAATGTGGATAGTTAAACAGGAAACTACCGAGAGAGGCTTTTGAAAAAATCCCCTCTATATGATGATTACAAACAAAAAAATGACAAAATAAATATAAGAAGCATCATTATTTGCTTCTAATATTTCACCAATAGTAGTATTCACATCTTAAAAAGATAAGAAATACCATTATTTTGTAGTCAGGTCAGCATATTTCCTTACTAGCATTGAGTTGACTAAGAGTAAGATTTCAGTGAAAATTCTTAACTTTAAATTGTTCATAGTGAATATATAGAAAAGCATCTCTTTTTGAATAATATTGCACACTCAAATAAATTTGACATACTAAAATTATTACTGGAAAGAGTTCAGTCTTTTAAGACATAATCAGTTGTTAGAACCCTTTTGATAATGTTTTCAGTAAGGTACTAAAATGAATCAGAGTGGCAGATATCTCACATTGGATGTGGAGATTTTGTTTAGTTTTTTTTTCAAATCTGAATTTCCTGTGGAGAAAAGGAGTCCAGCAAAGAAACAGTGAAAATGAAAACCAGCAGGAACAAAAAGAGAAAATTTTGAAAAATTGTCAAGCATCTTCATTCACAAAACAGTGAGTTCCTGAGCCAGGGAGATTTGATACTCCTCATTTCTGGGAAAACGAATGTGGAAAGGAAAGCCAGGTCTGTAGTCTGTTGTGTCTTTCCAGATGGCTGTTGCATCTCTACTCCAGTATGATGTTCAGATGAGAACTCTTAACCTGTATTCCTCAGAAAGTGTCTTAATTGATTTAAATAATACTGTCACTGTCAGTAGTGTTTGTTTTCACTAAAACAGGTGGGGCCACAAAGAATCAGCCGTAGTTAACAGATTTGATATGACCCCTAGCAGTGATGCAATGACAAGTTGCAGAGGATAGAAGCCTTTTCAGCTCATAGAGCTGTAAGGAGAGGAAGATCTGTGTACACAGTTTACTTGGTTCGCACTGAAAAGCAAATGATTGAGAAAAGGGCATGAAAATAGCCATATTAGACCCAAAAGTTCATTTAGCCCCATCCTTGTCTCAGGTAGCATCAGAAGTTGAAGAACATAGCTATTACCCTCTGAAATACTATTCTGAACACAAACACACTCTTCACTCTTACTTCTTCACACTCTCAGCCCTGCTGAGCCAGAAGAGAGGTTTTCCTCCTTGGGAGACCTTCACAGTCTTTTCCTTAAGAATCCAGTCACAGAACTTGTTTAAACCTTGCATCCACTGTGGCGTCCTTCTTCAAGGTGTTCCACAGCTTGACTGTACGTTACACTGGTTTGAGCGTGGGATGTGTTCTTGTTATTTTATGCTTCTGAGCTCTTGTATGGGAAGAAGCAGTGAAGGGATCCCCTGTTAATGTTGCCATGCCACTTCCTATTTGATAGGTGTCTGTGGTATCCTCCCTGTGGCATGTTCCACACTGAACCATGCCAGCACATTTGACTGTTTCCTGTCCAGTAGTCATTCTGCAGCTTATATTATCCTTGCCACTCTTCTCCATGCTTTTTCTATTTGTATATCCATTTGAGAAATGGGATCAGAACCAGATACAAGGACTCTGGATTTATGCACTGATGCACTTATGTTCTCTGCTTTCACAGTGACTCTTAACATTTAATTTGCTGTTTTCTTCTGTCAACTGTTCTTTGAACTGAGGCTTTCATTATCTGTACATTATCTGTATTACTTATCCAGCTAGTTTTTACCTACACTGTGCTATCAAGATCTTCCTCTTGGTGCAGTAATGAGCTTTGAGACCATAATTTTAAATGTATAGTCAGAATTGTTGATTCAATGTTTCCCTTTACATTTGCTTGCATTAAATTTCATCGATCAATTTGTCACCCAGCGATTTGTCTCATAAAATCCTTTTGCATGTCTTCATAGGCAGCCAATGTCTTTGCTTCCTTTAGTCCTGCTAGTTCCAGCCCCTGGATGAAGTATCTTAATCCCCAGCCTTACTTCTGGAGCCCCTTTAAAAGCAGGCTTCCAAAAGCTCGTGCTGGATGATGCTGACTGATGGTCAAAGCGTTAAGTTGCAGGGTGAAAAGAAGGTGTTGGAGTCAGGCTCCTGAAGGTGGAAAGCTGACATACTTATGTATTGTGTAGCTTTAGTAAGTGATAGAAGGAGTTAAAACAGAGCTCTTGAATAACTGTGCAGGGTGCTGAAGAATATTTTTCCCCAGTTGGCCCCCTCACCATATGTACAGTATTATTACTGTAACTATATTGTACTATATAAATGTATGATATAGTGATTTATTCACTTTACAGTGACTATGTGATCAATCCCCATTACTAATTAATTCTCAAACCTTTACAATGGCAGTATATGAAGCTCTGTACTCCAGAGCATTACCTGCTCTTTAGGAAAGAAGACCTGGTATGGTGTATGTTATTGGCCACTGGAGCATGCCTTCATGTGTCCGTCAAGCTCAAGTCTGGAGACAGCAGTCTGGGTTTGCATCCCCTGACAAATGGGCTTCCTGAGTAGCTATAAAGTCCCAAAATTGTTTTCCTGGGGTGAGAATGAAAATTCAGTTTGTTGTGCTTTATTCCAACTGTTTCTAGATAAAGGAAAACAATAAAGGGTGGGAAGAGTGACAGTCATTCTCATTCAGTCATTCAAGTGAGAGTCATTTCTCATCTGGATTCGAACTAATGGTTCAGATATTGAGACTGGTGATGCTGTGGTGTGTTCTGCCATTGGTACAGATGGTGCTGTGAAATTCTTTACTATTTTCCTTTTGATTTTGAGACAGTTCCCCATCATGTTGGCTTACCTGGCAAGTGAGTAATTTTGATCTTTGATCAAAAAGAACTGTGGGAGAAGAAGCAATGAATGGAAGCAGTGTTTTTAAATGATCATCAGAGTAAAATTAAAGCAGCTGTTGTCTGTGACCTACCTGGTGTTCCAGTGCCTTCAGAGGCACTGGACTGTACAGAAGATCTTCCGAAGGAAGCTGCTTCCTGGGACTTAGGTTTCACTATGGATGATTTGAGGAATCTTGCCTTTAGGTGGTAAGAAGCAGGCACCTACACACTGTGACTGAGAGAAAATCCGTTCTGTTGGTTTGACAATTCAACAGTGAGTTCACACTGGGGAGGAAGAACTAGATCCTGGTTACTATTCCAAATTTATTATTTTCAAAAGAAAATGAAAGATCAAAACAATCCAGCTGCCAATGAAATAAAATATAAGTAGTAATTTGTCTGACAAACTTGTAAATCTGTTTCCCCAGACACTTTATTTTGTCAGTGATTTAGCCCTGACAAACTTATTTCCTATTCAGCTTTTTCAGGGGCTGGACTTTATTTCCCTATTTAGCCTCTTTTTCTTAAAAGAGCTATTGGAAATATAAATGCATATGATACATAGTTTGTAAGAAACTGGGAAAGACCCAAAATGTCCAACTGCCAAATTGGAAAAGTTTGCTGGAAGGCCAATTAGCCACAATGTCACATGTATAATCCCAAGGGAAGGTAAGTAGGAAAGGTTTGGAGCACAGTGACTAGCCAGAGAAAGAGACAAGGGTGGTCTAGTCAGTGAAGCAGAGCATCCTTCTCAGGAATTGCAGCTTAAGTCACTTTTCTGCTTGAATTCTTGGATCAAAATTGCATAATGCAATGAGAGAGACTTACGGCTTCTGTATCACGGAGTCCCTGACTCTGCTTCCCAACTGAGGAGGGAAAATCCCTTCAGAGAGAGCACCTCCATCCTGTCCTGTGTTATGAGGAACAACTTTCTAAAGTTCTCTTAAGCAGTTGTTTGGTTTATGGTTTCAGTCTATATATATCTGGAGGCCCAAATGCTCCTACAGAGATTCTATACAAATGCTTATCCTGAAATTCTTGTGTGTCCCTGAAGGGTTGGACAAATCCTGCCTTAAATCAGAAGAATTCTTCATGTTCCTTTTTTGGGGTTTTTTCCCCTTTGCCTCTGGAACAACAGAATTATTATTACTGCTGTGATGACTTCACACTTCTACAGCCAATGATGCAACGTTTTAAACTTGGCTTGCAGAGCAATTGTTTTGCTCCTCTGAATTTTGTTTATTACTGACATATGGATACAAAAGGGTCTAATTTGGTAGCTAGATCTAATCAGCACTTTGTATATAAAACGCATAAAAACCAGACATCAATAGCAGTCCATCTTAGTGTGTCTGCATTCCAGATCATTGTGTAGCAGTAAGTTAACTGTTCCTTTCATTTCTCCTGGAGCCCAGCTGGTCTTGCTTAATTTCACACTATTTTATATTCTGTTTATTACTGAGGCCAAGAAGTATTTTATTTTAGCTGTTTGTACATGTTAAACAAACATGGGATCCGGATGGAATGTCTCTGGCAGAAACATGCTAATTCCTCATACCCTCAGAGTCCATTCCACACTTGAAGGAGTGGACTCGGCCAATTAAATTAGGCACCCAAACAGGAAAACCACAGAAACACGATTACACTTTCAGCCAAAGCTAAATGGTGCAGCATGAAAGTCGTGTTGTTGTTTGGCTTTTTCACAATGAGGCTTGTGTGAACAGAGACAGCTGGCAATGCCTCTGTCAGAGCCTGCCCTTGGGATGCAGGAGAAAGGGAATTCCTGCTTCATGGAGCTGGCAGAATTGGTTTAGCTCTCCTTCATGAAAAGATCATCATAGGTATGTGGTAACAGAACAACACCACATTTCAGTTTCGAGATAGTATCTTTGGTATCCAGAGACTGGAAAAGTCCTAATGGAATTTAGGCTTCATTTTTCCACAGACTTCTGCCCTGGTTGAGGTCACCAGGCCCTGAGCACTATTCATGACATTCATGAGTCACACAGAGCTGCTGATGAGATGGACTGTTTGTAGGAACATTTCAAATCCAGTCCTGTTAGATTTATAAAGAAAGGGCACTGCTATAAAACTCCATTTAAAATAAAAGAGTTTCAATGTTCTCATTGAAATACTTGTGGTGCAGACAATTCTGTGATGTACCTCCAAGATAGTTGGAGACACCTTTTTTGGTCTATTCAGATGTCTGAACATCTTTCATTCAGGGAGGTAGAGACTTAGACCCAACCTGTGTTCAAGCATCTTCCCAGCCAGTTCTGATGTTTCCTCCTGAGAGCCCCATGCCAAACCATTACTGCCAGCACTTCCTAAAGTATTCATTCTTTGCTTAGGAAACTTAGGCATTAACACGAGTCTTGTATCCCACTTCAGTGGCTGGATGTCCAAAAGTCAGGTGCACCGATGAACAACTTGTAGTGCTTCATTTACATGGTCCTTGCTAAGGTGGTATGTACCTTTGGAATCCTTAAGGGAAGTCAAAATCTGAAAATAGGCCAGCTCTTTAGGGAGTGACAGTGAATGATCCTTGTGACTGTGGTCTGTCACGGTGAAACACAGCTGTGCTACTTGATTTCTTAGTAATAGAGACCAAGCTATTTATTGTGTTCTTATGCTGCCATTGCTGGACTATAGGTGGACTGTGAAGTAGTGCTCAGTAAACTGACAGTTCTCAGACTGTGTCCTTCGTGGTGACTGTGATCTTTTTTTTCCACTTCTGAGGAAAGCAGTTTGGTCCTTGGTTACCTTAAAGACACAGCTTCACCCTATGGGATGCTGCAATGATTTAGATTGGCTGCAGTAACCAAGCTAACAGCACCCTCATTTAACTGGGAAAGAGTTTATTACTGTCTTCTTTTAAAACTCTTCAGATCTGAAAATTATTTTTCAGCCCTTTGGTCCGGAATAGACCAGGCTTCTTGCTTTAGCCATGCATCTAATAATGGCTATTTCTCTCTTTTTTTTTTTTTAAATTTATAAAAGAACTGATCCAAGTTGCATGCAAACATTTTTTTGCTTGACAGATTTCTTTTTTCTGATGGTTTGATGGTATTGTAGGTATGGATTACTAGTTTAGTATTGTTCCCTCCATAAAAATTTCTGGGACATTATATTTAGAGTAAAATAACTCAAGAGTGATCAAAGGTGTGCAACTCCTGTTCTCTGTGAACTGAAATTTTCTTAGCCTTTTCTCACGCTGGTGAGAAGAGAAGGCCAAGAGATGGTTGTTTGCCTAATGAGGGCAGGATACAGCTGGGAGGAAGCTTGAAACGCCATCACAGAGTCTGCAAACAATCTAGTCACATCAAATAGATGCCCACTGTTTGCCAAAAGTCGGTGAAATAGGGAGATAATGAGGAAAATGAAATAAAGAAAAAGAGAACCTTGTTGTTGTTTAATGCTGTGACCTTTTGTGAGATGTGTCGTTTACAGGAGTGTTTGTGTGAGTATTGGCCCATGCTGATTTTCCAGTACTTAGCTGTGCGATGGCTGCTTACCAAAGCTGCCGAAGCACCCTGTGGCCGGCCTCGCTCTAGGCTCGATAAGCTCCTGCAGGAATGCTGCAGTTAATGGATTCTGGAAAAGCTGATATCTATCTGCATTTGAACGAGCGCATTTTGGGCTAAATATTGAGAAGTCACAGGTATGTTATGCAAATCCTGGGTGTGCCAGCCAAGCCTGTAAAAGAAGCTCATTAGGATTAATCTCTAGCAGGGTGACTAATGCCAAGGGAATGAGGTACTTCCCTCCCTGAGTCAGCAGAGATTTGACATAGCTTTCAAAGGGGCTTCACTGGAATGCAGTCGGTTGCTTTGTGCAGTTGTATGCTCATTTATTTAATTTGGAACTGCTTGCTTTAGACCAGAGAATACTATACGAAATTAGGAGAGACACAGCCAGATACTCTACAAATAGATTTGAACTAAAGTAACTCAGTTTGGGAGACATGAAGTACATAATTTTCCAGTGTACATTAAAAGCACTAAAGACAGCAGCATATGAAATCTGTCTTACCTCCTGCTCTGCTCTTTGAGCTTTGCCAGATTTTTATGTTTGAAGAACCATAGTTACAAGTGAGGCTTTTGTTACAGCCTATCTCTGTTTATTTTTCACAGTGACTTCTACATGTAATAGCAGGAAAATTAGTTGCAGCTCACAATTACAAAATGTGGTATTTTAGGAAGGAGTAGCTGAAGAAGGCTCTTTAGCAGTTCTGGAAAGTCTTTCTTAGGTGAAATCTTACTGGTAACATTTGTGTGAGGCAACAGGATTTTTTTTCCTTGCAAGTGCTGTAGTCAGCTAATAGCAATCAGATTCTTTTGAGTGGTGTGTAATTGTTAGCCCCATAAAAAGAAAAATAAATTGCTCGTTTTATCAATAAAGCTATACAGAGCCAAATACCAACACAAAGAAAATTTCAGTATGATTTGAAATGTTTGCTCTAGTTTCATTCCCAAGTAATACACTAATTTCAGATTGAGAACTTTATATTTTGCCTCTGCATTTTCTTAATTTTCATCTGCAATACATGTTTAATTCTGGATAATTTATCAGGCACGGTGAGGATATTTGGAGATCCTTTCTAAAACTCCTAATCCGGTTTTCAAAGAAAGTTAACGGAAAGGGTAGATTTTCTTGATAATCCTTTCAAAATTAAAATATAACACAAAAGCACTACATTTAGTGATATTAAGGGTCTCACTTAAATCAACTAAAGCTGGGAAATTCAAAGTGAATAACTAACACTCTGTTGTAAACTGCCCTCCTGTATTGCAGCTGATAGTGTGGAAGCAGAGGTTCAGAGAGCAGTTCATATAATAATCTTTAGAGTCTGGATATTGCCTGAGCCCCAGTAGTTGGATGGGCAGGACAGATGTCTTTCAAGATCATTCTTTCTCATGAGAGATGCGTCATTTTCTTTTCATGGTCATACTCAACATGATTTTTCTCTGAGCAGTTTATGCTTCATTCCTTGGTTAACAGCAAGGGCTGAGTAGCACTCAAGCAGTTTCCAACAAATAGAGGGATCTGAAATTTTATTCTGAAGCCTGATGAGTTCTAATCGGAGCCTTGCTTTCTCTCCAGTCTCCACTTAAAAGAGACCCCAACTAGCCAGAAGTATCAGAAGAATCTGGATTTCCCTGTTTTCATCTGAGGTCCAGTTTGACCTTTTTTCCCTTGCAAATGGTTCAGAATGCTGTGTTCACACACTTCATTAGCTTCAGATTGCCAGTATAACAGATAAGCATTTAGTTAGGCACAGCAGGATTTCTTGGGGAGAATCTATTGTAGAGTTCCCATGATTCATGGTATTCATACATCATTCTGGAATTTTATTAAAAATTTTCCAAATATTCTGACATGCCTAAGGAAGGGGAGATATTACAATGTCTTAGTGCTATTTCTTGGAGCTGAATGGCAGATTTTTATGTAGAAAGGGAAAGTTAGTATTCTTGGTGCTTCTTTTCCAAATAAACTAAAAATACAGTTAATTTGAGGCATGAAAAACCTTTGCCTTTCAGCCACTAACTTTAAGATTAGCCCATATTTTACAGAACTCTTGCAAGTAGAACCTGCAGTCTTTGATTAATGTCAGAATCTCTTTCCAGTCTTTCTCTGAACACATTACTTGAACATTTGCATAATTGTTTAAAGTTGCACATTTTGCTGATAGTGCCTGTACTAAATGATACAAGAAAACACAGCATTACATTATATTACCAACAGGATCAAAACAGAAAGTGACACTTTTATGCAGTTGTGTATTTTGTGAATCAGGGCGGTAATTGGAACATATTAACGATTTCCTTGACTTCCCCTTACTGTGCTCTGCCCCTGCTCCCCCTGCAACCATCCATATAAACTCTAAGGATATTTAACACATTTTAAGCTGTCCAGCTCTATGTAGCTCCTTGTAAAGTAATTTGGAATGATGATTCCTACTTGGTAAAACGTGCTCAGACATCAACTCACACATACACATAGCAGCACAGAAAGCATGAACCTGTTAAGGATTTCACCTTTTAAGAAATGACAGAATAATTACAGGACAACATGTCCTTCATGAGTAAAAACAACTAAGCTAAAGTGCTTTCAAGGCTGGCATGGCCTACTTCTCTTCTAGCAAGCTGCATAAATCATAAATTGCTAAGGGATGGATTCATCCACTGAGTGATAACTGGAGTCTGTATAATGGTGTATATAAATGTGTGGATAACACAGACGAAGGTTGATCTGACTTCAGTTCTTCAGTGCAGCTTGGCAACAGAACTGAGTTGATAGAACCCAAACCCTGACTTCATTTTCAGACGCAGAAAATGTAGAGGATGAACCATGTACATCCTTAATGAAGGGTAAGTAAGTTGCTCCATCTTCAGACCTCTTCAGGAGGGAGTTGTGATGGTTGGTAAATTGGCCTAAGGCAAAACGTAGTGTTTTAGAAGCACTCAGTCCTAGAATTAATGTTCCTGGATTTAGAAAAAAAAAGAAAAAAAAGGTGGTCTATAATTTAAATTTACCTGTCTATGGGTGAATAGATGTAAGAATTTTGCCATTTACAACATTTAAAAGAGAGCATGACTTAGTTAAAAATGAAAACAACCACAAACCAGGAATGTCATCTGGCTTTTCGAGTTCTCGCTTACCTACCAGTGTCTTCCTGGTGAACAAGTTGATAAACTTCCTTGTATGTTTTTGTGATGTGAAATCTTTTGAATATTGTAAATAATCTATATTAGTGGAATGATGTTACTTTGTCTGAGCACTTTAACTGGACATATTGCACATACACTCTTGTATTACTAAAGGCCAGGTGAATCCTGAAGAACTGTGAGCAAGGGTAACTCAACCTCTGAAGGTTATCCAGAGATTTAAGCTGCATGAAAAATATACTTGTTGGAAATACCTACTCTTTACAGGCAAGGGTGCTTCTTTTTCTTGTGCATAATTTTAGGGCCACAGTTTCAAAGGTACGCTTAATGGGCTTCTCTTTCTGTACAAAAAAACCTTTGCCCCTTAATACACAATGGCACATTGGTTGATCTAGATAGCCAACATTTGCATGCGTAGGCAGTAGATTCTGTCATTTATGCTTGTAGATAATAGAATTTACATGCACAAAACTCATTTGGATTTGGCCTCAGAACAGATTGAGAGGACAGGTATTTAAGATTTGAGGGACAGATGCACAGTAGGAGACTGCCGGGGTAAATGCCGGTTGAGTCTGCAATATTGAAGTGGGGATGCTAAGGAAAGAATGAAGACAGTGCTCGTCTGTGTTTGAGTTGTGCTGAAAGCAAAAGGAGTTTATACAAAGAGCAAGACAAGAATTATATCAAAGGTCACCTTTCATTGTGAAGAGAACTTGAAACATGAAATTTTCTTTTCTGAAATATGTTTTTGCCCTATGGTCTCTGTCCAGTGATGGCCTTTAATCCATCTTTCATGAAATTTCAACCAGAGCCTAGTACTTCATGTCACTGATACCAAGTAATTTAACAGAGATTGTAGATATGTAAGGGTCAATCCTTCGACTCAGGTGAGATTTTTAGGCTCACTGAAGTAAACGCAGCCATGTTAGTTTTGTGCCAGCAGATAAAATGTGCTTGGATAGATAGATGCTTTCAAAATTACTATAATTGTAGAATATCCCTCTATTTGACTTTGGTCAGCCAAGAATAACATTCTGGTTCTGAATTTTGGGAACGTCATTTACAATATAAAAGGAAGTTGGTACCCAGATCTAAATGTTTACATTTGAAATCCCAGTGAAACAAAGCTTGGCACCTCCTCCAGGGCCGTAACACAGGACGGTATCATCTGAAACCAGACTTTGAAAAGCCTATTACATTTTAATATCACAGTAGTCACTCAACCTAGCCACTCTTTGCTTAAATAAGATCTCACTGAAATAAATATGAGTCATGCTGAAGTCAGTAGTATTTTTCTTGTGACTCTGTTTTGGTGCACAGACTGTGTAATATCAAGGCTTCTGCAGCAATGCACTTAAACACAAGTGGGTAAAATATGGGGAGAGCAGAAGTCTTAATTTCAAATTTCTTGGGTTTGTCAGATTACGTTATATAGTATCAGATTGTTCTGTGAAAGCTGAGGCCACAGGAGTCCCATTACACTTTTTGGGCAGGATGCTCAGATGATGTAAATTGGTGTAGTGCTGCTAGACTAAGTGGAACTGTGTTGATTTCAGTGGCTCAGGATTTAGCCCAGTAGGCCTGAGATAGCTATAAAACCTCACTGTGCATTTGGAAAGTTGTAACCCATAAATGCTTCCACAGTGTAGTTCTTTATAGTATCTATAGGAAATCCACTTTGTCTCTGTGGCTGAAAAACATGAGCTAACCAAGGTCGACTTTTTGTCGTTCTCACACCATAACTGTTAATACTAATAAGTGGAGGTTTAAGTGTACTGTCTCTTAGTGGTTTGGATCTTTTTTTATTTTGAGGTTGGCACTCTGAACTCTTTGTATCTTAGACTGTTTTTATGACTGCACAAACAGAAAGAGAATTTCTCTAGCAGGGCCTGTCTTGGTGCCGAGTAGAGCATCCTTCTTCAGACAATGCCGGTGTTTACTTGCACAAAAGGACCAGGATAGCTCTACGCATGCACGCAGTTAGTCAGCCCTAAGTGTCCTTAAGCACTCACATTCCCTTTTCTCTTGGTAACTAATGAAACAACATTTTTGGAAGAAAGTGTTGTCTCATCGTGTTAGCTGTTCCAGGGTCTAGCCTGAACTCCATGCACTCACTGGCTGTGTCCCTGCTTAGGCTTTAAGAGCTGAGGTGGTTTTCAAGACCATCATTTCAAAGTGTTTTGCAACAATTACCTTATAAGTAGATTTGTTTCTGCAACGGGAAGGAGATCATACTAAATGAGCTATAGAAGCAGGCATTCATGTGCTTTTTTGTTAGTACACAGCAGCTCTCATTTTTGTAAACACAGAGATAATATAAGATAATCCATTTCTTCAGTTACACAAACAGTTCAAAAGAGATTTGTAATGAAATAGCTTCTAGCAATCTTTAATATTTCATGATCATTTTTGGGGGGGTAGGGGGAAACCCCCAGCTTCAGTCCCCTGTTAATCTTTTTCCCTTGAGAGGCTTCAGGCTCTGGTTCTGATTTCAGTGTGTAGGCTGTCAGTAGGTTTGAGCTTGAGTGTCTTCAGAAAGCAAGGAGAACAATAGCGGCTTCACACTGTTTGTGCTTCAGCTCCAGAGAGTAACGCTAAATTGCTTGCATTGTCACAACCACATGCTTCCCTCGATGATCCTAACGGGTCCCTGCAGATCCAGTGGGCATCACAACACTGGCTGCATACATTTTTTAAGATTGTTTCAAGATACCATGGAACACATCCAGAACCCCGAGTGATGTTTTCTTTGGGGCCCCATACCATGCAATGTTTAATTACTAAAAATAGCAATAGGCACAACAGTTTAATCTTTTACAGAAATATTTGGGGAATGAAGGTTAGGGAACTTGTTTTAGAGCATTATTTCCCACAAGGATAAAACTTATATAATTATAGCAAAATATGAGAAAGGATTGTCTGCCTTTGTGTTCTTTTGCGTTGAGACAGTGGGCACATTGTACCCTTGTTAAGTGGACATTGCTGTTTCTGACTGGTGTATTTTTCTTAGCGCTTTCACTTCATACGCTAATCTTTACCTGTCTTGTAAAATTTAGATTGGGTGTTTGATGCCACTTTCAGAGTGATGTGCAGTTTGGATTTTCTTACATTTGCTCAGACATAATGAATCCAAATCATGGCTGGTAGGATTTGTAAGCACATTGCGATCTGGAAAATAATCTAAGCCAGTAAGTGTTAAGGCTCTCCAGAAAGTATCACACTTGAATTCAGTGAACACTGAGGGCATGCTCTACTCTAACTTGGATGACTCCTAGACTCTGCTGAACTTTTGAGTTAATTAGAGACAATGACCACTAGATTTTTTTTATTCCTCTTTTCTCTTGAAGCTCAAATATTTGTCTTGGGACACCTTTTTATATTGACTTGCCTATCCACACTTTAAATTACACAGCTAGTAGCAATAATTAGATTTTTATATTACTGAAAATGGATTTGTGTGCTAGAAGACTCAAGAATGTCAAACAAAATGAATTTTCAAAATGAGCCAACAGCTGAAGAAATGGAAGTAGCCCTAGTGACCCAGTAACATGTATCTACATTGCTAAAAGTTTTTTGAGAACTTGGAAAATTCAAACTGCAACTGAAAAGCACTGTGTATCCCCAGGCAGCCTTAATTTGCATGATCAGCACTTACTCAGCAGAGTACCATGGGTATGTGAAACCTTGGTGTATTAAATGGGTCACATTTAACTGTCCTTGAACAATTTCTCCTATGTATTAAACATAAACAAGCTTTTTGTCATATTCAGCATCACTGTCCTTTTTTCTCCACACTTTCTTTGATACAGGGTAACTTTTCTATAGGAAATTTTAGAGACACACAGTGAATATGTTATGCCACTTTCCTTCCATAGTGTTGCTTAAGAAGTCTGCAATTCTCTCATTTTGTGTTCCTTATGGGGTTTTTGGGTGGTTTTTTGTTTTGTTTTTTTTGGGTTTTTTGGGTTTGTTTTTTTTTTTCCCCCAAGAGTTGGATAATTCCATCTGAGCAAAAATTTAAATTAAAGTTTGTTTTTTATAGCTGAGAATTGTTGGGCAAATTGCAGTCTATCTTAGTTTTCTAAATAGACTTTAGAGACAGACCATTTTTCTCTTGTCATGTAAATGCACTGTCATATAAATCCAGCGAGCATGGGTCAAGGTGTTTGTTGGTAACTGGAAAGAATATGCAAGAGACTATTGGAGTTCACAAGCTGCAGAAGGAAATTGGTAGCAGAATTCAAATGTAAAGAAAGATGGCAGGAAAATGGGTTTTTTTTCTCTTTCACAATAAAATCCAAACAAGTCCTTCTTCAATGCTCTTTGGTGTTTTCCTGTGATTTATTAAATACAAGGTTTCTTCTTTATGTTACAGGAGATACTTTTCTGCCCATTAAATAGGTTTACTGGATACCATTAAAATTTTTCTCGAAGGTAGTGAGTGGTTTTACACCCTGAACAGTTTTGAAAAGAACTCCGTGAAATCCCTCTCTGCTATGCCAAAATGTAAATCTTGCATTCAGTGAAGATAAAGAAGAGAGTGGGGAAAAAACCCTTTTAAGTTACATTACACAAAGAAAGCTTTCAAAAGCCTTGGTTTTAAGCATGCTACTAGCTTTGATGTAATTAGCTTGATGTTAAAACTGTGGTACACTAATGTTTGAATGAAAGGTACTGTAATTAAATTATAAATTCTATTTGCAGTGCATTTCTGTTTCACAGATTTGTAAGTTTACAGTCCTGCATATGCAAAATATCTCTGTTTAGCTCACCCATTTTCCAAATCTCATATAGTGTGCAAGCCGAATGTCAAAATTAAGCATTATTTTATGTGAAATATGGGGTGGCATGTCAGCAAAAGAATCAGGTTTGTTCAGGATTATTTGAAATTTGGCCCACTCAGTGTGAACATCTAAACACATTAAAAGATTCAACCCTAGGGGAAATGAACACTCCTAATACATACAGGACTTAATGAGCCCTGAAGATAAAAACTTGAATTTCAGTGTCTAAGTTTTAAATTAAGTTTAAGGTTTCTTTTAGAAAAATCTTCCTTCTTGCAATTAATTTTTTATTTTTACAAAGGCATTAGCACTATCCACATTCTTTAATAGAAGGCTCATAGCATATGCTTACTGACAAATTGCCTTTAAGGGGTTTTTTTTGAATATTACTTTTACAGGGTTCTTAAATTTGACTGTCTTAAAATAGTCAAATAAGGTGGATAACTCCCGTCAATGTGTTTTCAATTGGAGATCATGGCACTTTCAGCCAGCAATTCTGAAGAGATAACTTTTAATTACAGTAATAAGAACCACATGGGCAATGATTGATGCAAACCTGATGTGCTCTTTTACTTTATTAATCTTTTTAATTAGTGACAAAAGAAAGCTTTATCTTTTAAGAAGAAAAGATGAGTTGTGATGTTCCGTTGCACTTTTGTAACTTAAAATAATTTGTTTGCTTACCAGAAGTTTTTTGCTTGGATGCAAAAGGCAAGAGGAATTTGCACATTTTCTATTCCAGTTTGCTTACCTTCAGCACTGTATGGTGCCCCATATGGCACCAGACTGTTGAGATGATGGAACTCCTCCATTAGTTTTACTTCAGTTCTACAAATTTCTTATAAGCAGAGTTTACCAACTCAATTAAAGAGCAAGAAAATGAGAGACAGTTAAACACCACCACATGTCAGAGCAGTAGATTGCCAAAGGGTAGCTTGTATGAGATTGATAAGTTGAGAAAGACCTGTGAGATATCTTCTTCTTTAGCTCTCAGCTTTAGGAGCTGAGACATCTTAGCATCTCTTAGGTCCACTGTGGCTATGGTTTGAAGCAGTTGAAGTTTAGAATGCTGTGAAAGACACACAAAGAAGGTGACGTTGATTCAGATGCTAATGAGGGTCTTTGAAAGAGACACTGTGAATATTTTACCTGATCTGGTTTCAAGGATTCGCTTCCCGTAACTGTACAGAAGGTTTGGTTCAGTTCCCGCTGGCTTGGGACACTTTGAAAACTTACAGGTAAGGTTTAGTTTGCACATGTTTGCCTGGAGTTTTTTGCCATGCAAGTACTCGGAGTAGGATTAATGACTGTGGTGGGAAAACAGCATTAGAGGCTTTTCCTACTTACTAGTGTTCAAATTCTTTCATATTATGTAATGTCAATAGTGTACCAAGTGAGTTACTAACAAGAAGAGGCAAGGTTTCTGCTCTAGAAAGTTCATATTCTAACTAAAAATATGACACCTCAGGGCTTTATAAAGAGGCATGAAGACAAATTCTTGGACAGGGAGGGAACAGAAAACTTGTGCAGATAGCATGTCAGAGGCAAAGCCAATCTGTGATATCTGTATTTAGTGGTTCAGATAAGAAACCTGTAAATTAACCTTTATCAGCACAGGAGTTGGTGATTCTTCGCCCAATGTTCTGCAAACTAACAGTGAAAGAACGGCACATGCTTTTGGAGACCTGAAGTTCTGTAAGCTTCCTGCACTGCTTCAGCAATAGCATATAAATAGCACAGATTCCAGCCAGTGCTGTGGCTTGGTAGACTGTGCTCACATGTTAGGATGCTGACTTTGGGCTTGATCCAAATGCCTTTGAAGTCAGTGGAAGACTTTCAACTTCAGTGAGTGAACTGTGGAGGTGTTTCATGGTGCTTTCTTGTGCCAGCCAATTTAGAAATGTCTTTTGTGGGAAGAGAGGAGGGGAGAAGTTCAGTTTGCTGTATCAACTCAAGGAAGGTAAAAGGAATTAATTTTTAAATTGATATTATTTTTAAAGAAACTTTTGCCAAAATATGTTTGTGCCTGACTGGGTTTATAGTAGGCGATGGCAATGGAGAAAGAATGGCAGTCTGTTAGAGCCGTCTGACTTTGTGAATCTTTATTTGTGTGGTAGAACTGGGTGCACAGCTCACCATTTTTAGAAATATTAAGTTGGATGTGGTCTGTTTTAATGCCATTCCAGCCAACTTTTAAGCAGATCTGTTAGTACTCAGTGCAAGTCCAGCTGTGACCTTGTCTGCAAATTAGTTCCCTGTGATTGCTTAAGTGCTGATACTTGCACCACACAACTGGAAAAGTTAGGCCTAAAGAAAAAATATTAGGCTTGCATTACGCATACTAAGAAAATAGTTGTTTCAGCCAAGCCCATTCATCCATCCATCCACACTGGGTTTGGAGACCCAGTAACTCTCCAGAATCCCACTCTAATGTAGCAAGAGTGGCAGGAGGGAGTGGAAGTGCTCAGAAAGCCTTCATTTCTTTCAAACCATCACACTCTAGGAGGATGTATGGAGAAAGTATGGAGGAAATATTGCAATTTGGGATTCCTAGAAAGATGCACTGGCATGTATTCCCACTCACGTGTTGGTCATATCTAGATTATTGAGCAATTGAATTTAGTAATAATGACCATGATTTAACCATCTGTCAAAGATAAGAATTATTTTCTTTAATGCTCATGCTGCCACACATGCCTTTATATGGTGCCCACAGCATTCCTTTGTTTGTCAGAGTGCAAGTGTGGCAGTAGACCAAAAGTTTACATGGAGAATTGGGGATACATTCCCTTCCCCTTTCTGAGAAATAATTATAATTTTGCTCATTTGTTTCAGCCAGACTTTAGCAATATCAAAATTGTTTCTGCAGATAGTTTTGCTTTTGAAAAAGAATGACTTCTTTGTGCTGCAAATATATTTCAGCTTTAAAGACTTTGGATCTTTTAAAATTATCTTTAATGTTACCTGAGAAGAGATATACACTGCATAGAAGACTTAATACTGAAGTCTATTGAATTTTCTACTTAAATTGCCCTCCATACTCCACTTCAGGCCATCTTCTAAATGAGGCTGTGTATATTTTTTTAAATGTTGTACTACTGTATCTTCAGAGTTCAGAGTAGTTCCAAGGCCACTGGCCAAACTTCCTTCCTTGTGTACTTCACCCATTAAAAAAAAGATTGAATACTCAATATCCAGACCGAAGCTTATAAAGAAATAACTGTGACAACTAATTTCGAAAGTTAGCAGGATAATTAGGGACTTCTGTGTGGTGGGATTACTTTGGTTTGTTTTTCCCTCCTTGGATTGAACTGGTTTCTGAGATCTGTTCTTCCACAGATTGCTAGTCTCTATTAATTTTTCTGTAAGTACTAGTTAAAAATTACAATGACAATCCCATTTATTCAATTTAGAGAACTGACTGGATCATATTATATGAATGTAACTACTTGGCCTGTCTTAAAAATTATATGTTATGATTTGGGGCAAGATTTTCAACCAAACCTATCCATTTATTTGCTGAGATTTTATTGAGAGAGCCTTCACAAAGGCTTTCTGTAGTCTAGGAAATGAATGCCTGTAGAATGTTGGAAAACACAGCTTGTCCCTGGGTAGTTTAGTTTGGGGTTTTTGTTTGTTTGGTTGTTTTTTTCTTTTAAAAATGTTGCTTTCCCCACCCCCTTTCTCCTTTTCAGTCTTTTCTGATGATTTTAAGTTCTCCTAACTGCTTCACTTCAGCCTTATAATTGTAGAAACATCCATATGGAACACATCAAGATGCTTAATGACTTTCATGATTTCTTTGTGAGAGGAAGAGGGAGCAGGGGAAATACAGGTCATTGATTGTACAGTAAACTCATTGGTATAACTAAAGTGATCAGTCTTCTCACTCACCTGTCTCTCACGGTAGCTGCCTCCTTGCTGCTTGCGGGTTAACAGCTCATGGTACTGAGGAGAAAGCTTCCTCATCCTTGCCATGGGCCATGAAAAGCTGGGCAGCTAAATGGCTGCGGACAGTTTTGCTAACTTGAGGAATTTTTGTAGCTCCATGCATCAACTTGGTAAGAATCACCTCCTGTCTGTTTGGAGCAGTTTCGTGTCCCTTCTGCACAGTCTGGACTGATGATCTAAGCCCAAGCAGCTAGCAATAACTTGCAGTACTTTCTTGTCCCATAGTGAGAGATTGTAAATGTGCTGTCATCTGCATTTTGCAGTCTTCTCAGTGGCCATCTAGAACTACCCTCACACTGAGATCAGACTTTCTCCCATTTCCCCTTTCTAAGGCTGCATTGCTTCTAATATCTGAAAAAAAATCTGAAATTGAAAGAAATACAGGCAACACAAAGAGAAATGGAACTTTTCAATATCAGCTGAAATGATCATATGATATGAGGTATGTTTTCAAAAGATTTCTCTTATTTGTTTCATGAAGAGTCACATTCCATGAGTGGTTAATTTGGGCCATACTGTGTCTAATATTTCAACAATAGTTTGTGCTAATGTATAAGTAGGTACCTTTGTCGTGCAGGATATTGTACAATGCCGTCTTTTAAACAGTTTTTATCTTGCAGCTTCAGCTTCTCCCCACCCCCCTTGAAACGTAGGTGGTCACCCAAAGTAAACAGAATTCCTTCTACTCCCTCCACATCTGCTATGTGTTATCTGGCACTCACCCCTGACCCTGATATTCATCATAAGAATAAGAATTGTGTCCTATTCAGCTGCTTGTGTGCACTTTAACTCCGGTGATCACTGGCTGTTGAAATAGTGTGTGCTGGGAGGAGAAATTGCTGAGACATCACCGGGGTTCAGACTGGACTCTCTGCTTTCTTGGGCGCTTTCAGATAATTAAACAGAAGTCTAGGGATAAGCAGGTCAGCACAGTATACCAGGGGACAAAGCTTGATATAATTCAGGATTGTAGTGGCTAGTGAATGTAACAAAACAAGTTCAATGTTAATTCTTACTTAGAAGGAATTTTGAGTTCTGTTTGTAAGCCGCTGTATCAAATGATGTTATGCATCTGCATAGAGAGACAGTATGCTCGAAGGAAGCAGTGAGATAAAAAGTATGCTTGTGATGCAAACAACAGTTAGTAATTCTGTTCCTTTCATTTCATAACGCTACCCTCCATGACCTGGTGATATCATTCAGGGAACAAAAGTAGTTTCTTTTGTGAGCAACAGTTTTAAAATCTAGTCTTACATGTGAGGGTGTGTATGTTAGGATGAATAAAGATCTGGTCTCTGCCACCCCACTAAACAGAACCCATCTGAAATGTTCCTTTTTTCACAAGGATGGACGGAATTACTTTTTGGACACTGGGGGAAGAAATAAAACTGCCAATTTTCTTGCCAAGGGTGAATCAATTAAAACTTTGGGAAATTTACCAGTTCTTTGACTGCTAAAGACTTTCTGCTACTTGCGCTCTTCTTTCATGGCAGAGGTATGAAGGAGGAACCCTCTGCTGGCCCCTAATCTTCAAACTTGTATCTTAAATTGAATTATGATGATAGTCATAGAGCAATGTGAGCTAAATGTTAATTTGGCCTGTGGGATAAACTGCAAAAATCTTAAGGGTTTTTAGCTGCCAGCTGTATCTCCCTCTCTCTACCCACCCATCCCAACCCAAATCCTTTCGATTTTCAGAGAAAAGTTTTGAGAACCAATGGTGTGATGAGACCAACCACATTGGTGGTCAGTATGGCTTATCAACTGCCACTCCTCCCCTTTGGTGCTAGAAGCCTCAACTCTGCTTACAGAAAACCAAAACCAAGATCTGCTTGCGCCCACACTTTGAGGTGATTTCTCTCAGTCCAGCAAAAGCTGCTCTTGCATGTGCACTTTTAGTCAGAAGGCCATCATATGGATTGCAAGCACCTAGTAGTGGTCACTTACATATACCAATTATCAGGATATGAATAGATTTTTTTTTCCTTTGAAATTGTTTATGCTTCTTCACTTTCCAAGTTTGTTTCCTTGAGCATGTCTGTTTTTATATTTAGCAAAATTAACAAGGGATGAAATGGGTGCTGAGGATGTTAATTATGTAATTATACGAGCAAAGACATACTGTGTAATGGGCAGAGAAGAAAAATTACAAAAACCTTACATGTGGAAATTAAATCCCATGTTAGGTTTTTGATTAAGGTTCTGATTTTTTACTGAGTTGCCAGTGGTCACTGGTGATCTCAAATGTAAAGGTGGAGAGTTTTATTTCTTGTTTGCATTTAAGTATGCACATGTGCATCTGCTATATAGTCACATTAGTTGGTGGTGCTTATCAGCAGATTAAAATATGGGAGGCAGGATTCTCATCCAGGAAATCATCTGTTTGAAAAAGATTGTAAAATTAAATTAAAAGGATCATATGAACCTTAGTGGTATCTAAGTGGTTCCAGTTTGTGCATTGTTAAAAATCATGCAGTGTCCTTTGGTGCCCTTTTCATCTTGTTTGTTTTAATAAAGAAGACCAGTTAGTTTGAAAGGTAGTTCCCTATTGGAATTGACTTCTGATCACCCTATCACTTCACAATCCTTTACATCAGGAACACTTGAAAGTATATGCACATGTTTGTGGGGATTTTTCTTTTCCTCTGGAGAGATTCAATTATTTATGCTAGAATTATTCTTATTGTGAGTTATTTTTATAATTGAATCAAAACTGTGTTGGCTGATACAGCCCCAAGTTACTGTTATGATCTGAAAAATCCTCAAAATAGCTGAATTGAATAACTTTGTCACTTGTTTGTCATACCAGTTATGACAATGGGTCATTCCATGGATGTCTAAAATGATCTTTAGCCACATTTTATGAAGCCAGAACTGTAATCCAATAACAATTTTCTGGCTAAGTGCTTCTCAGTTGCCACTGGGGACTATCTGCATCACTGTTGATGCTCTTAAAATGAGTTTAAGTTAAAAGGACACAAATTTCATTTTTCTTTTCTTCTTTTCCTGAGAGTAATCTAAGAAAATAATATTTTAAATAATTGCATTCTGGTTCCTGAGGGATATAAGCATAATTGCATTGAGGATACCTTTATTTTTTTATGCATTTATTTATTAACAAAGAACTACATTCCATCTGTAAACCAAATGATTGGTCCACTGGCACAAAACAATAAAGTAATGTAACCTCTGGTTCATTAAATTGGAATATAGGGATTGAATTACTAATTTATATTAGTTTGAATTTCATGTTATAAATTATAAGATTCTAATATGCAAGGTAAAAAATATTTCCCATTATGTCGGCTACCTATAGTTCCATCCAGGAAAATTTATATAAGACTCATTGAAGGTGAAGAAAGGAGAGGTACTGAAAACCAAGATTGGCATGATTCATCTGGTGCTATGGTGGGCACTTCACGGAAGGCATGGCTGAAAAAAACCCAAACCAAGAAAGCACAAACTTGAATTTAAACAGAGAATATTCTGTAGGGGTCACTTTTAAATATGGATAGTGTGAAATGCTGGTTTCTGAAACTTGGCAACAGGAAGGCCAGGTAGCAAACGAAATGAACAATGAGAAAGAGAGATGCTTCATAAACTTTTAGTGGCTTCATTTCATTTCTGTGTCGTGTCTCCTGCAATCCACTCTAGTGTCTTATTCACTGTAATCTTGAATTCAAAAATTTCTTACGAATTTCAGTCTGCTATTAAGTTCACTCTATTCTGATCGTTTTAGTTGGATTTCTGTGTTTAACAGTCTCTGGAGCTGTTTGTAGAAGCAAATGTAAAACCCATATAAGACAATATGTTCTCTTCAGTGCTATTATGCTGACTGGATTCCTACTGGGACCTGTATCAGTCCTGATATTAGTCCTCTGATATCACAGCTGAAGTATGAATTGGCTCTTATTTCAGCCCATAAGACCACAGAGGAGTCACTTTCTGTGACCAGTGCGTGCCTCGGTGTTACACCTCTTCAAAAGTTGTGTTTGTTTCCTTCTTGAGTAACACAAAGTGTTTCCCAAAAGCTGCCCTCAGGTTTTTTTGGGGAAATACTAGCTAGGCTTTCAGATTCTTAAAAAGAATGGGTAATCTAAGCCACCTGTGTGGCAATCTGTCATGAATATTTAGGAACTGAAAATTGATTTAATGAATCTGAGATGATGTGATGTTTCCAGAATGTCGGCAGTGGAGCCACACTTACTATGAACTTAAGCTGCCTCCTGCCTTCTCCACCCTGGGCCGTTGTTTGGAAACCAGATAGTCACAGCAGGGTGTTTGTCTCTATTCTGTACCAAATCTCAGTTTTACCGGGTTTTAAGGAAGTCACTACGGAAGTAGTTTAATAAATCTATGAAGCAGCACATGACTTGCGTGTTTCAGGTGGAAGATTAGACCGCCCCGCCATTAGGATGGGGCGGTTTGCCTGCGGGGACTCTAGGCTTTCTCTGCAGAAAAATTAACAGTTATTTGATTACTCATTAATTAACTTACTTTGAATCACCATTAATTTTGGTACACAAAAGGAAAGATCAAGGTTCTTCCAGGTTAAAATTTGCACTTGCTTCATGGTAGAGGAGATTTCAGTCCCTTCTGAGCACAAGGAGAGGCCTGCTCCTCTCCACCCTGGAGTCAGGTGAAGGCTACAAGCCCTCAGGCGAGTCAGCAGCAATTGAGGCTCTCAGGTCAAAGCAAGGTCATCTTGGAGCAGGGTCCTCAGCACTGGTCCTGACAAGTTTTGAACATCTCTAGTGACAGCAATTGTACAGTATGTCTGCCCTACATGTTAGTTTTTTACTGTCCTAATGATTATTTTTGCCCCCCCCCCTTAACAATATTTAATTGCAACAATCCTTGTTGCAACTTGGTATCCATTATTTCCAATCCTGTCACAGGTGTACCTCTTTAGAAGATATTTGCATGCTCTCTCTCTCTCTCTTTTTCTCTCTCCTTCTTCAGACTGTGTTTGAGGCCAGTTAAAGTTGCTCTTGTTTTTCTGAGCCTTCTCTGTCTTGCAGAGCTTCAGAAATTTCAAGAAATAATGTTCTGTTTTTTAGTTGGACCTTTACTGAACCTCATTTAAACTTGATTGATAAAAAAATTCTTATACTCTTGTGTAAGAATCAAGTATTTCAGGGTCTGAAATCTGGGCACATTCAGGGCCTCTAAAGTGTATAATCTGGATTTGATAAACCTACTATTGAACACTGGTTTATGAAGGGCAGGCCTTTGCAGGTCATACTATCGCTGTGAAAACTCGTGCCACTTTGAGTGCATTATCTCACTGAAACTGTGCGTATTTCCCCTGAGGCAATGGCTGAACACCATGAACCTTGATTGTTTCCAAAGGCTCAGGGAGGCCCAGACATCCTGAGCTCTAGTTTACGCTGATTGTCCATAAGGTACTTGAAGCTTATCTTTCATTGACTCACAGTATATAAACATTTGCATAATATGAAAACTGTGAATGGAAGAAAGGTGCTAATTATCAAATATGAAATAGATTTCAGGATGCTCAGACATTAATTTTTCATTACAGATTTGTCCTTGCTATTCTTGAATCCTGCTGGGACAATGATACTAGAAGGTTTTATGGCTACTTGGCTGGAAAAGATATTATTTGAATAAGTTTAATTACTAACTATCTGTTTTGTCTGTGTTTTTTTCTAGAGTTCTTGAACAGGAGGTAATCTGACTCAAAGCGTATTTGCAGCATGGGTAAGTGACACGACTATTTATATGATTTTTTTGTACAGTATTTATTGAAGTGAATTTGGCAGTCAGAAGATCAGAAAAGCACAGTGTAGGTTGTGCTCTAGAAGTACTAGGAAAATGAGAAATACAGATTTGGATAATACAGCACATAGCTGTAAATCATTCTGATATTGACAGACCACTTCCAAGACATAAAAGTGTATCAGAAATGAGGTCTTTTCCCCTAGCAGCTCTTCCTTGGATCTCTCCACTGAAACACAAGCTTCCGGGTCGGTAAGTCATTCTCACATGCTGGATGGAGTTCAAGCTGCTGTTTCCTCAGCTACAGTTTTGTGTGTGAATTCCCTTCTCTCTTCTGTGGAAATGTACACCCCTACCATCTCCAGTCAGCCGTCTCCTGCGGTATAGTGTAAAAGATGTTTTCTTCCTCTGCCTTTAGTACAAAGGGGTTGATTTATTGTTATTTTTAAGGGGTTATTTCTCTAATTTGGGAGTAATGAGACAAATTTCTTGGAAAGTAAAGATTACATTTCTCCATACTATGTAATAGAAGCTATTTTTTTACAGCATGTTACTGAATTGTGTGCTTCAGAGGTGGCTCTGTGAAGAAATAAGTATCTGATCCTAAGTTTGGGTTTATGTGAAACAACAAAAGTGAGTTGATAGACAAATATGCCCTGAGATATTTTCCTCTCACTGATTCTTGACAGCAGCATATTATCAGATTAGGAATATTTTAATATCAGAGTAAATTACTGAAAATTCATACTGGACTCTGTGCTTCAGGGAGCTTATACTAACATTGCTCAGCCCACCTGGAAGGACACTGTTGCTAGCTGGTCATAATTATTTGTATTAATCCTCTTGTAAGTGTCACATTCAAATCACAGCTCCTATTTTCTCTTCCCATTCCTCGCATCACCCTTCGTGTCCAGAAATGTCTGACTCCACTGCTCCTTTGAAGTGGCTTTGCTTTTTCAGCTCCAGCACAGGCGTTTGTGCATATGCAGCTCCCAGCTGCATTCCACAGGCCTATATTCCAGGTGTCTGTGAGGACTAAACAAAGCATTGCTGTCTATACCACAAAGTATATGAGAATGCATCAGGAAAAGGAAAATATCAGCTGCCTGATAACAAGGAGCCCACTGTGGGTGAAAAACTATTGTAAGGGATTGTGGCAGGAGGATCTAGAATCTATGCATTTTAAGTTGCCTTTTTTTGTTTGTTTATGTATTTTTACTTTGCCCTGACAAAGTAGGAGTTTTAAGCCTATTGCTGGGACCCCAGTTACTTCTTGTCTGAGGCATTGTATTTAATATTGTACTGTGGTATTGTGGACAGGCTGTGAGGGGGCTCTGTGTGAATTCAACTGCGGTGAATTCACTTTTATAGCCAGGTAAGTGAGCTCTCTTCTGTCCCACATATTTTGCTTAGAGTTCTTTGGTTCTCCACCAGTGATCTGTTGGTGGCAGAATGGAGTTCAGTTTTGACAGAAGAAGTTCAGGATGGGAGATTGTCGGTTAGGAGTTCTGTGGCCCTTTACTTTCCCTGAAACTGCCTCTCTGCTCTCTAATGTGCCTATGGGCTGCATCCCTCACATCTGCTGGGGGAGATGGGGTGTTGGGCACCTAAAGGCTGTCACAGGCTGCATGCCAGTATAGCTGATCTGTTCAGCATCACACTTCAGTTAATTCAGGCAAGGTCTTCTTTTGAGCCTTACATGGTGTTGCACGACAGGTTTCAGGGCATTGAAATTGTTACTCAGATGACTGGATTTGGTATCAAAATACAGGTGAAGCACATAAAGAAAGAAAAGACAGCTAGGGAGAAAAAAGTGAAAGGAGAGGACAATGCAAACATTACTTTAAAATTTGAGGGGGATTGCTTTCTAGAGTGAGTAGCCAGCACTAGGGTAGATGGAGGAGGAGGTGAAATAAGTTGGACTTGATATACCCATAAGAACAGTTATTAAAAACTTCAAAGAACCAGTGGTATCTGCCATAGTACACCTAAACAAGATTGTTTCAGCACACCTAAGAAAGATTGCATCCTCTTTCATATTGCAAGTAACATCATCATAGTCAGGATTTTTTTAACCCCTGGTAATCTTAAACATAAAACACTGTTCTGCACACTTGTTTTATGAAGTCTGGATTTAGAAGGGATGTAGGGCACTGGATGTCCTTTTTACTGTGTTGGTGTTGGAGGAGCTGCAGTTCTAGTTTTAGCTCCAGCCCCTCATAAGCCATACTTGCCTAATGTCGTTCAGCCAGAAAACAGCCATTTCATTTTTAGTTTTTTAAGGAAATTGAACAAGTGGAAGTAAAGCAGACAATAGCAGTTTTTTCTCACTCACATTTTTAGAAATGCATTTGATAGCATCACTGTTATAGTCAAGAACGGCAGCCCTGTGGTTCTATCATTTCTATTGAATGGCACTGCTTTAGACTAACTGGTAGTAGGCTTTTTTCCACTTACCAAGCAGTTTCTTCAGATAACTCCTCAGTCATCAAAGGCTCCTTCTTTGGTTGCACCACAATCATTGTGACAGTTCCAGGTAAGAGTATTTGGCAGGGATAGCTCAAGGGTTCGTTCTTTTCAGAATGTTTACTTTACCTGACATATCTTTCCTGGGTGCCACAGTGATTAGTCATCTGTATATTATTTAAGGGATGCTAAGGAATAATGTTCTTTCCTAGAAGAATGTTCTTCCCTAGAAACAGCTAGGGGGTGTATAATAAAAATAAGAAATAGTAAAACCTCCTCAGCACTGGAGATGTGCTAGGAGAGATGCTTGCACAGCAAACAAAACACTGTGTAGAACAGTGTGAGCAAGTTTATTCTAGATAGGGCAGAGAATATTGACTGTCATCAAGATTACATGAAAATTCTCACAAATTAAACAGGATGTTTAAAATTAATTTCTTCACAAACTTTAAATACTTGAGTTGGTAACTTCCTCATTGGGCTTCCTCCTGGAGGAAGAAATTTGGAAAGACTATGATTGAAATGGTTTGGTTGTTTCTGGAAAGGAATTGAATATGTATGGTTCTGTGTAAAATTTTAAGCACTTTTTCTCCCCTTAGTTGCGCCTTTCTTTTGCTGCTTCAGCATACCGTCAAAATCTACTGTCAAAGTGTGATCTTCTTTCCTTGAAGGACTGGTTCCCATTGAGAAAGATGCTATTGTTGCCTTATTTCATGAGCTGAAATGATTAAGGTCTGTAGAGTGACTCTAAATATTCTTAGTGATGCTATTGAGTCACAGGTTTTTCAGTAGAATTCCTTGCTAGAGTATGTGTGGAGGGCTGGATAGATCCAAATTTTTAGAAACATGTTAATTTACAAATAAAAGCTGAGATTATGAGTTGAGATGTTAAAATCAGGGTGAAGTCTTCTGGATAATGCAAGTACAGCACTCACTCACTGAGCAGTTCAAATATTTTGTACAAGTATATAAAATCCAATATTTTATTTTTTTCTCTTCAGTTAAGTATGTGCCTTCAGGCCCTTTTTATTGCATGCTTTTCAGAACTTGCTTCAGAGACAGAACTATTAATTTCCTCCTAGGTTTCTGCATAGCACTCAACACTACAGTGCCTCAAAAACCATTAATGAAGTTATTTTCACAACACCCCCATGAAATGAGGAGGAATTATTGTCCTCAATTGACAGATGAAGAATGGGGCAGAGAAAATCAAAGTTGAAAGCACCTACTAATTTAGGAATCCAGTTTGAGACATCCTGCTCTATCTTTTTCACATTATTTAACATTGGGTAGTAACCCAAAAGCACAGCTCCCTTTAATTTCAGCTGCATTTATGAGTGACCAGCATTTTGAGCAAGGCAGACCCCAGGTTTCAAGTCAGGCATGGAGCACATGAGGAACATACAGTTGATAGATGACCTTAAGTGAAAAGCTTGGCTTTAGGAATCTTGTCCTGTATCTCATAGACTGTCATACAAAAAAAACCCCAGTAAACTGTTTAGTAGTTTTCTAGTAGTTGTGTAAACTCCAAACTCTGAGGCAACTTTTTAACTACCTGAAGTAGGAAATTGTTGGGTTTTTTTTTTCCCCCCCTATCTTTCTCACTCATTAGATAACTCTGAATGTCAGTAATGCATGAGCAGTCCATCTCATCCTTGGGCAGCAGCCTGCTGCCCTGAATCGATTCATCCCACAGACAGGTCCATGCCATGCACAGTGTAAAACAGTGATCTTGTGAAAATTCAGTTTGTAATTATGTAAATGTACTGGTTTTAGCTGGTGTAGAGTTAATTTTCTTCACAGTAGCTAGTACGGGACTGGTTGCGTGATGTATTTAAACAAATGCCAAGCTCTTGTCCTGTCTTTGGTCATAAACACTGAAGTTTGAGATGTGTCACCAGAAAGAGCTCCAGCGTACTAATGAGAGAAGGAGTATCCTGGTGTAAAGCGGCTCTGTGTATGTTTCTGTAGGCAGATGCAGTATGAGCAGGGATTATTGCTATTTAACTGCGCCCATTTCCTCCCTTTCCCCATCTCTTACCCCTCAGTGTTACACCTACATCTCCAACATTGTAGGGTAAGGAGTACTATGTTTTGCTTGTGTAGAATTTAGTGCAGTGTGGTCTTGATCAAGGAACTTCAGTTCGTTTGGTAGAGGCTCTCTTAAGTGAATTTAATGTGCTCTGTACTTTTCAATTTACTAAAGTACTAGTATTTTATTAAAAGAGAACATTAAATTGACCTGCATACCTGTATCACAGGACCGTTGTGAGGACGATTAATAATTAGATAGTGTTTATAAAGCACTTTTTATAACTGAAAAGTGCTATAAAGTGCTAAGTATTATTATTGCTGCATGATAGAGATCACAAAACACAAGTGAATCAGCTCTAGGTTTAATCCTTATAAGGCAAAGCATACCAGGGGCAAAATAACATTGCAGTTATTTTTCTTACATCCAGCACTTCATTAACTACCACACAGGGTTATATAACTCTGTGAGAGTCTAACTTAGTAAAGTTTATAATCATAGCAAGAAAAGTTCTCACGGGCTTTGCAGGCAAGACTTGTACGTACAGCCTTTAAGGTCACACAGAGTTGCTCCAGCTATGCTGCATTAGTGCCTCCAGTTGCATGTAGGGACATCACTGCCCAATTTGGCAGGCTCCACATTAACTCTATCACGCAATGCCTCTGTCTAGGTTGGATAATACATGGCACTAAATACAGCTTTCCCTAGTGTAAAGTGGCATAATGCCATTAAATGCCTACAGATATCCATATCTTCTCATGATTTTACTATGCTTTCTCTCACCAGCTCTTTTCCACGCTCCTTAATCTCTTCTTCTACTCTAAATTTTTACTGAAGATGTGTGAAAGACACCCCGGCAGATCCATCACTTTTTTTCTGGCTCCAGTCAAGTCTTTAATGTCTTTGAGAAAATCAGTCAGCATTTTCTTTCCTCTTTAGTTCTCACTTATGCTTATCTTGCTGCAGGTGGCCTACTACTACTGCTGCAGTCATTGCTTTAACTGAGGATGCCATAAACACAGAATATTTTCTCATATTAAATTCTGGTCTTGCCTGTTTTCTTCCTCATCCGCTGTAGGACATTCTTGAGCCAAAACCTTGAGAAGCAGCATTTGTTACTTGCTATAGCTACCTACTGAGAAGAGAAATGTGAAATAGACTCCCTAAAGAAGTCATATGCTGAAACTACAGAAGACGGTCCATTGAGAAAAGTCCTATGCCTCTTTCAACTGGATTTAACTTCTCCTAGGCACTTTTTGGGGGGAGTTTTTTGGTGGGTTTGTTTGTTTCAGTTGGGCTTTTTTGTTTGGTTGGGGTGGAGTTTGTGGTTTTGTTTGGTTGGTTGGTTTTTTTGTCTTTTGTTGATTGATTGGCTGGGGGTTTTTTTGGTTTTTTTTTTTTTAATCTTGGTAGGGCTGGGTTTTGGTTGTGTTTTGGTTTTGGTTTGTTTTGGTTTGTTTTGGTTTGTTTTGGTTTGTTTTGGTTTGTTTTGGGTTTTTTTGGGGTTTTTTGGGGTTTTTTGGGGTTTTTTTTTTATTTTTTTGGTTTTGGTTTTTTTTATCAGGGCTGGGTAGAATGAGATATTTCTTGTTTGGTTTTCCCCTCTCCCTTCTTCCTATAGGAACTGCCACTAGATAGCCTCTTAAATTCTGGTTGCTGCTATGTGGATTGCCTCCCTCTTAAACTTTACACTGGCCACCCTAGTCTGACTAAAGCATTCCTCCATCTTATCTCTTTTAAAAAGGCAAACAAGTAAGTGTACACCAAGGTACTGTGTTCCTCAGTACAGTTCACAAGCAGACTACTTAGTCGAGTTTAATTAATTTCTTTGCTTCTGAAATGTGCAAAATGTGTTTTAAACTGTCCGGTCTTATATGAGAAGTGCTGAAGAGAAACCAGTTTCCTTGAGTACCAAGTACATGAGCTTCAGGGGAACAGTTCCTGTATACATTGGACATGTGTTTGTCAGGATCTAAGTGCAGCTTATTGAGTAAAGCTGCAAAGCACCTGTGCTGAGAGAAATCTGCAGTCACAAGAACTCACAAAAAGATCATGCATACCTGTCCACATAGTTGAGAAATCCTCAACGTAACCTGCTTCAGGGAGTCTCTGGAAAGTTATATCGTGGTCGTTTCTAAGAAGGACTCCTGTCTGCATTCATGTCCAGACACTGCCTGAGGCTCTGTGGCCTAGAACAGATGGAGGCTGGTGAGAACCACAGCCCTGTGACCTGCCCAGGTCCACAAGCACATTCATAGGTGCTAGGTAGGCAGCTGATGGTGCCCTGTAGGACTTGTCCATGAGTAGACATGTTGGCCCTCCTGTGGGAAGGAAGGCAAGCAGTTTGACCATAAGGCACAGCCCCAGTGTCTCTTCTACGTATTGGTATTGTAACTTTGAGATGTGAGAAGTATTAGAATGAAAACATAAATGAATAGGCAAAAGACTTGATTTAGGGACCTACCAATACATTTATATACTTGTGAGTTTGTGCAGTGGTAGTATTTCTGTGTGGGTGACGCAATGAAGAGAGGGAACTCTGTAAAGGAAAGGGAAGCTCCACCTTGTCTAAATTGGAACCAGCTGACTAGAAACCAACAGGGTGGGGAGGGGATTATTTATAGTCAAACCAGCAAAGGGAGAATTATTTATAGCCAAACCTGGAAGCAAGGTGACAGGTGGTGAGGAGCTCTTGGGTCAGACAAAGACATCTGCTGGGAATATCAGAAATACAAAGGTAACTCTGTATCCAGTAGTAAATGATAGGATAGAAATTACAGCTGACCTGGAGGAAGACAGGTTGCAGAGGCATATTTGAGGGAAGGGACCACATGTCAGACAAAGGAATTAACTAAAAGCAGGCATAATGCCAAAAAGAAAACCTATGTACCATTGAGAGACCTAAAGTGAAAAGCAGGTGAACTAAGTGCCTGGGGATGAAAGAGGACTGACCTTCACCACATAAATGTGACTCAAACAGTTAATACTAATGCAATATTGTAGTACATGACTATTAGCTGGACAAAATAGATCAGATGTGGAAGTATTTCAGTCTAGGGCTATAAATGCCATAGAACAGACCAGCTATGAGGATGGGGTGTAGATTTCTGTGGTCCAACCAGATACTGTTTCTCAGTGAGAAGGTATACATTGACTTGGCTGAGAACTGCTGCTCTTGTAGTGAGTGCAGTGTTACAAAATACTCTAGAAATATTGAAGTTTGTGTAAGTTTTTTGATGTGGCATTATTTTTAATTTAGAAGAAAATTCACCCCCAAAAAAGTGCCTTATACTACTTGTTGCCTGCTCAATGAAATTATGTTGAATACATGATTCTTGTTCTCACTAATGTTGCTTGTTGTTACTCTGGCTTTATGTAACACAGTCAGAAGTACATAGAGACAGACTATTTGAGTGTAAAGAAGGGGTAGTGTAAACGAAAATTGTTCCCTGCATGTTGCCTTCCCTGCAGTTGTGAAGAGTATTAATGATGTAGCGTTTACCCATTTATATATAAAATGGCTTTATGTGCCAACAGGCCAAAGTTCAAAGAAGCAGTTTCTTGACAATTCACAAGATTAGGCCAAAGATCAGGTCTTCACACAGGAACAAATGGAGAGCTCTCAGTCATACATTAATTGCCTCAAGGTATCTATCTATACTTAGTAATAGCCACAGTATAATTAGGTTTCATGTCTGTGTGAGAGCGAGCACAATAACCTTTGTGATTCAACACTGGGAATCTACTGCTGGACTCTAAACATTCTAAAATGTGCTTTTGGGATGTTTGCAGTGTCTAAAGCAAGTTCAGTGGGCTAGAAAAATCTCTTGCACTATCTTGTGTTCTGGTTATTTTCTGTTTTAAAAGGAAATAATGAAAAAATATAAAGTTAAAACAGAAGAAATCTATATATAGTCAAAGGAAGACTACTGTAGGAAAGACTTGGATTTTTAATTCAAAGTGGGGAAAGTTGCAAAACTTTCTGACTGTTTTGTCATTTGAGACTGAGGAAGTCTCAAATGGAGAGGAATTTCTGGGAGAGGAAGGGGAATGACTTGGCAAGCAAGTAATAGAGAACTGGTCAAATTAAATTTCATGCAACTTTTAATTAACATATAGAACTTATTGGCATAAGATATCACAGGAGCAGAGAACTTAAAAGGGTTGAAAAAGATCAGGCATTCCTATGGATAATGAGAGAATCTACATTACATTGATTAGAATAAAAACATTAATAAAGATATAAAACTTTATGCTTGTGGGCAGTAGCCAAACATATGGATGGGGTTTCAGGGAAACTAATTTCTTGAGGTGATTATTCCATAGTATTCCCTTTGGATTTTTCTCTTTTTTTTCTTTCTTTTGTAGCAAAAGGTACTAATGCAATTGAGGATCTGCTAAGAAACTCAGTGTTTCTTTGCATTTATGCCTGTGTAGGAGGGAAGAAAAAGGTGGCACAAGAATAGGCTTCTAGTCAGTGCTTCTCAGAAGGAAATAACTTATAGACAGTTGTAGAGAACACAAGCAAAGTAAGCTTGCTGCAGCTGTCATTAGGGCTGACTCCTGACTTGTGTGGAAGAAAGACCAAATTTTCCTAGGCTTTCAGGCCTTCCATCAGGTGGTTGAGCCAGGGTGTGAATTCTGAGCAATGGTTACAGATAAATTGCTGCAAACCCATTGTGGTTTTGCCCCTGTCTCCTTCAAAATAAGTTTATCATTTGAAGTATGTACAGAGAGAATTCCTGCTCAAAGGCGATGGTTCCTCCTACGTAATCTGCCTCATGCCAGCACTCTGCAGGTCACAGGATGAGAGTGGTCTGTCAGTGGCAGTGCATGTTAGGTCTGTGCCCCGGGGGTCTCCGTGCAGCCCCAGCCTGCCAGGTGAGGCAGCAGAGCAGATGTGCTTTCCACCCTGCCCTCCATCACACTGGGGCTGCATCTAGCCACGTGCTGGTTTGCTTCCCTGACCTCTGTTCTGCAGGGTGAGATAGAAGACTCGGGGAATAACTGAGAGAATCTTACCAATTAGAAATGGCAGTAGGTTGGTGCTAATGTTTTAGTAATTTCCAAAGGTAATGCATTTAATCCTGCCTTTTGCTGTCGCTTGACCTTACGGCTGCTGTAGCCACTTCCAGGCACTGAAGTAATCTGAATGGAAATATGAGTGAAAAAGCACAGTAGCCACACTGTATTTGTTACGAATTTGAGAAGGAAGGAGAAATTGCTTCAGCACTACCTCCTTTTCATACTTCATATCTCTAAAAGTAGCCAGTTAATTACATTCCATGGTTACTGCTATTGTAATATGTGCTTATTTGAAGTGCAAAGATAATCATCGATTGTATACTCTTGACTACACTATTAATGGTTTCAATACCCTCATTGTGTTTACATTTTACTTTATAACTAACACTTAGCCATTGTGGTTTTAACATGTAGTAATTTAGTGAATTCTGTCTCCAAATAATGCCCTTGCCATTTCATTCTGCGGTATTAAAAGTTGTTTTTCTAGGAAGGTCTTGAAATGTGGGGCATTATGTATGAGTTATGCTAATTTGTTAGGGCAATGAATACATTAATTTCATTAGTAAATGGCCTCAAAGCAATAATTACCAGTGTAGGTGTGTCAGAAACGATCATGTTCAGTTTTGCCAGTTAATTATTAAGATTTTGTTCTAAGGGACCCAGATTTGACATCCAGCTTCAATTTAGCCATAAATAAAAGTCTGAAGTATATCAGGCTGAAGAAATCTAGCCAAGAACTTGTTTTGCTCTTAGAAATTCCTACATTTTGTCTAATTGTGACTGCCAATAAGATGCCAAAATAATTAGTGCCAGTGCTATGAGGTTTATACTAAACCTCCCAAAAAGGCATCATAATGAAAATAGCAATTGTGCTTTCTCATTCCTCTCATCTTGCCTTATGTTACAGAATGTTGAATTATTCAATGGCAGTATTACTTGCTAGTGCAGTATTAAATTTGAAATGGCTGCAGTTTATCGTTAAAGCTTATGGGTGGTTTTTAATGGAGTTTACTTCTAATGGCCTAATTAGGTTTCTAAGTTATAACCGTGCACTTCTTGAACTTTATATGGCTAGCTCCATGTAAAGGAGACAAAAGGAGGCTCCTGTTCACCTGGATTACTTCCCTTAGATATGACTCTATTTTTAATTATAGTCACCTGTTGAACGCATCTAATAAACTATTGTTTAGTCATAATAAGGTGCTTTTAGGTACCTAAGAACTGTATTTTTTCCAAAGGAAACTTGAAACTGAAGAATGCCAATGGCATTCTGGCTTGTTTCAAGAATAGTATGGCCCCAGGACCAGGGCAGTGATTGTCCACCTGTGTTCCAGCACTGGTGAAGGTTCCACCTCAAGTGCTGTGTCCAGTCACTACAAGAAAGACTTTGAGGGGCTGGAGTGAGCCCAGGGAAGGCCGGTGGAGCTGGGAAGGGTCTGGGGCACAGGGTCTGTGAGGAGCGGCTGGGGGAGCTCATCCAGGAGAAAGGGAGGTTCAGGGGGAGCTCAGCAGCCTGGCCGGGGTCAGCCTCTTCTCCCAGGCAGAAAGGGATGGGATGAGAATAAATGGCCTCAAACTGTGCCAGGGAAGGTTCATGTTGGATATCAGGAGGAATTTCTTCCTGGAAAGGGTTGTTAAGCATTGGAATGGACTAAGTATAGTAAGTAATGCTAACTGAAATAACAGCCCAGGGAGGTGGTAGCATCACCTGGGGTCCCTGGAGGTGCTCAGGGAGTGATTGGACATTGTGCTCACTGCCATGGTCTAGTTGGGAAGGTCGTGACCAGTCAGTGTTTGGACTTTGGCTCAGAGGCCTTTTGCAACCTAAATGATTCTTTGGTTCTGTGAAAAATTGTGTACATAGCTGAGATCTATTTCTCAATTATTAAAATGAGAGCAAATAAGAATCTCCAATGTTTAATTTTTGTGGTCTGCTTTGTAAAATAGAACCAAAGAAAGAGTGACAGAGACCCTCAGTTCTCATCACTGAAGCTACTTACAGCTTCTTTCCAAGCATATTTTATATTTTAAATTGTGAGGCTGAACTTTCTAGATCACTGTAGAATAATACTGGAGAAAAATAGGACTGATAATTGTTTGCTTTTTAGATATATCAGCAAACACACTGCATTACTCATTGTCAGTACAACTATGATAGTTGTATCATAGGAAAATGCACCATATAAGGAGGCAAAGGACATAGGATTCCCTGTTTCCTATCAGTGGACATGAATGACAGGTGCTCACAGCAACTATTTCAGCTCTGAAATATGATGTATGTTGAGTGCAGGACTCTAGCCAAGCTCTTCAGATTTAGAGTGTAGACCATCATTAGTCTGGTTCAGTGAAGAATGTGCTCTGAAGAGTTTGCTTGCTTACCTTAGTTCATAATCCCAAGCAGAATCAGTGAATAATGAAATGATTTCTCGATTCATAGATTTACAAAGAGTGGATGTCTAATTGTGGCTTTCTTCTTCTTCATGATTGATAACTTTCCATTAATTTAGATGATATTTGGTTTACCTTGGGAGAGAGACAAGCAAATGCAACTTGTCTCACAGTGAGTTTTGGTGTATATCTGGGCAGTCTTTACCTCCTTTCTGGTCAAGCTCCTGAGAATCCTAGGAAACCATGCAAGGAAAAATAAGTACTGTGCTACTACTGCAGTAATAGTAGGCCAGCATATCTGTTTCTCTTGTTGGATGGCTTTTATTCTGGACTGCTTCTTTGCTTCTCTGGTATTTGTTTAGAAACTCAGAAGCTGAGAGAATGAGTTCCTTTCTGTCTCAGATTGTGTCCTTCTCCCAAGATGCTGTGGGGAAAATGAGTCTTCCTTGTTTATTGGGCAATTAAGTGAAACATATTGACAGTATTCCAGCAAACCTAGAGTAGCACAAATCTATCAGAGTAACTGAGAAATACTTTTCACCACTCACTATTCGAGAGACTCTCGAATATGTAGACAAAATCCCTTCTTAAATTTTATTCCCAAAAAATGAATCCCCTGGGAAATCAAGTTTTATAAAAAGCTGTCAGTAGCAAAGAATGTTTTTTCTCTCCCCATGATCAAACATCCTAGTCTTTTACAGAATAGATTGCCTATTTACATATTCTTATTTTTCACCCTTCGTATTGAATTTAAACATTTAATGATTGATTTAGTATTTATTGCATAGTTTAATAAAAGTTTAGTGATATAACAGAGCTGCTTACAAAGATACGCCCCACTGGAAACTCATTTACTTACAAAATCAAATGCTAAGTAAAATAAACAGCTTGGCTTTCTACTGACATTTTATAGCCACCTTAAGGGAAAGGTGGGGATGGGGGTTGTGTTACCATGTGGGTTTAATTCATGAACTTCCACTCTGAGTGCTCAAAGGCAATACAGTAGTTGAGCCAACTTTCTCTGTTAAATTACAAAAAGAGACCTTTTTTTTTAAACCGAATACAAGGGATCAACTGCAGCTGCAAAAAGGAAATTTAGAATTATCATCATACCAGTATCAGAAGTCCTTTATATTTATAGCTTCATAAAAGTTCACAGCTAGAGTATTTGCTGCCAGCTCATAAAAGAACTAATGAAAATTTCTGCAGATATTTTTTTTGTGGACAGTGATTTCTTAATCCCTTAAATCCTGATGAATTCTTATATTCAAAACATTTGTAAAAATGGATGGAAAAGGACTTGGTGATTCTTTAATAGGGTAAACTTACTAAGGGACAAACTGTGCTGCAGTCTTATTTGGGTAATATTGCCGTATTCCAAGTGTATCCATTAACAAACACCAAGACAGCTGTTTGTGACAGTATTATTCAAAGAAAAAAAAAAAAAGAAAATATATGCTGCTTTTCTGAAGGTAGATTGCTCTATTGTTTGGATAAACTTTAAAACTTTATTTATAATCATAAAAATCATCATTGTTTCAACATTTAAAAAGTGTAATTAAGCAATAAGTTTCTTTGAGATACATAGTATTTGGCAGAAACGAAAACCTTGTGTTGTAATGTACCTCAAAGGGTGTTGTGATTCAGTAATTCACAGATTCTCTAAGCTTTTGTGTCTAAAAGCAGAAAGCTTCTTCTAGTCACATTATTAAAAGTAGGAAAATTAAATCGATGTTTTTATCTCCAGCTGTGGAAAGCCATTCCCAAGAGAAAAGCTAATGATAGTAACAAGTTAGGTGGATATTTATCAAATTTGAGGGTAATATGAGTTTTGGTGATTTCTTCTAGCTACTGATCATTCCCCTCTCTCAACCCCTCTTGTTGTCTGTTTGGAACATCAAGGCTGCCCTAAATTTGTCACTTCTGTATTACTGCTCTCTTCTTCTCTGTAGCCTCATCTACTCGGAGAGAGCCTGTCCCACCAAGAATGGTGTATTGTCATGGTTTAATGCCAGCTAGCAACTAAATATCACACAGCCAGCCACTCACTGCCCGCTCCACCCACCTTGGTGGGGAGGAGAACTGGGGCCAGAACCATGTGATCCTTGGGGCTGAGATAAGAATAGCTTAATAACTGAAAGAAAAATAGTAATAACTGTAGTGAAAGAAGAGAGAGATGGTCGGATGGACAAATGGACACACAAGAAAACTGCTCAGCACTTGCTGACTGATGTCCAGCCTGTTCCCCAGCAGGGATCAGCAGCTTCTGGCCGACTACTCCCAGCTGATATAATGGGCATGACATTCTGTGGTGTGGAATATCCCTCTTGCCAGTTCTGGCCACCTATCCAGGCTATGTTTTCATCTGCTTGCTGGCAGAGCATGGGAAAGTGTAGAATGCTTGTTTTAGGGTAAGCACAATTTAACAATAACTAAAACATTGAGTGTCTTGTCAACATTATTTTCATACTAAATTCAAATCACAGCCCTATACAAGCAACTAAGAATAAAATTAACTCTATCTGAGCTGAAACCATAGCCTGTGTTTTTTGAAGTTGCTTTTAAGTTCAGCTTTTATGTAGTGAGAAATGTTCTGGATTATGATAATAGTAGGCTGTCTCTTGGTGCCAGCAGAATAGAGAGGCTGTATTTCAGAACCAGAGTGTTTCTGATCCTACTGCTGTGAAAAGATTTCTCTTAGAAAGAGGTCTTTCTTTAATTGAACGTACTTTCCTTTAGGAGTAAAATGACTTGCAGAGGTGTGGCACTGGTAACTAGAGGAAAATCACAGCAGGTTTTGAACCTCTGTAAAGAGCAGAATCATTTAGGAGCTGCCCTTCTTGGGTAGAAGTGAGGAGAAGAGTGGAAAGGGATGTGGGAGAAAAGCTCTCTTAGTTTCACCATGCTGGTTCTTCAGGCTTCAGAGCTGGTGAATAAGGGCAGTGTCTGTATTTTCATCTGTATAGTTGGAAAACTTGTGGAAAAAGCTTGCTGGTTTTTTCTGCCAAAGGTCAAATAGTGCAGTGAAATCTGACCTCTTCCATAGATCCCTCTGACACACCTACTAGAGCTGAGCCATTCAGGCTGTCCTCAAAGCCTAAGTCATTTTATCATTTTGCATGGCATGTGTCTCAAGCTGTGAAGCTATTTGTTGAACTAGGCCATATTACTGTTTGACTGAGAGGAAGACAAATTATCCATATTATCCCATATTATCCTTTATTTCCATATAATTGTTTTTTAATATATGTTTTATAATAAATGCATGAAAGTGTCCTGAGGGTATCTTTTTGTTTGGTCTTGTAGGTGTGTCATTTAGAGTCCAAGCGAGATGGAAATGTTCAGGGCTGCTTTTTCTTCCTCTCACATGAATGGTTAACAAAAGACACCTTAAACTAAAATATCAGTCATTCTCAGTGCAGAACTCTACTTCCATGTAAAAGCAGGTGAAGCTATGTTTCCCATCGATCTCATTCTGAAAATATTTAGCAGATTGGATTAGGACAAGTGATAGCTTTGGTTGGACAGATGTGCCATTCCAACTCCACAGAACATCTAGCTGTTGCTGGGGGATCATATGTTCCAGGTTCAAAAGGAGCTGGGGGTGAGGAAAGAAGGAATATCTCACCTGTGTCTAACTGCTGCTTCCTATCTTGCATCTCAACTGCATGTTTATCTAAAGAGGCTGAACAAGTAGTCTTACACAAAGAAAAGGACAGTCTCCAGAAGTTCTGAATGGTCAAGATTAATGAGAAAACACACAAGAGTCTCCTATGGAGTGCTTTCCATTTGGCACTCTACCTAGGTGTTTTATGCTCAGCTAATGACAGCTTGTCTCCCTTCTCAGTGGCCAGCTGCTTGCAGCTTTCACTCCTGCACTTTAATTCATAGTGGCACTTTCTGATGTGTCTGTTTAGGATTGATTATTTGGGACGTCACCCATTCATACACTTGAACTTCACTGGCACAAATCTGCTAAAGGGAGGACTCCCTTGGGAATACCCAACCAAAGAGCACACACTTGGACATAATTGCTCCACACCAGTCTAATGGGAGGGAGTGAGGCATTAACAAAACATAAACTGATAGGGGAGCAAAATAAGGTTCTGGAAAGTTTTTCTGTTCAGTTCTGTAGAAGTAATGACAACCTATCTATGGAGCTTAATGAAATGCTATAATCCCCCTATAAAACCTCTGTGGGGAGCCACAGAAACTCTGTAGAAAGTTGTAGCACTGTATAATATATATCCATATGAGTATTCTTGTTTGGTTTTGAATGGAGGTGGGACAGTGGGTGAAATTAGTGGGATGGAAGAGTTGTCTGTGCATGCCTGACAGAACAGAGAAATAAGGAAACTTCATATAGTTCTTTCACAAGTTGTTTTTAAGCCTGAAATAGAGCTTAGTCTTTAGGGGGAACAAGCATCCTAATTTCACCAGATGTTAATGTTTAGTTCTATGGTCCCTTTAAAAACAAGCCCTGCGTAAAGGGGAAAGTCATATGAATACATTTTTTGACATTTTGTTTATTAGCATTTTATCTAGGCTAGTAGTAAATGAATAGACTTGTCAGCAGAAATCTCAGGGTGAAGCAAATAAAGAATCTTAATAGGCAGGGAGAAACAGAACTAATGGCAAATCCCTCACAAAAAGCTCTAATTTATTGGTTTCTCTTTCATGAAGATTCTGTTGTGGATTCTGGCTTTGTCAGAAGAAACAGCTGAATGATGACATGGATTCTCAGAAAAACTGTGCTGTCTGGTGGGAAAGAAAGGAGGAAAGAAAGTCTATTTCTTTTAAAACTTTTTTTCAAAATACTTCATACCACAGAGTGAAGATTTTAGCTTGGTTTGTTGGTTATTGTCAGACTTGCTAAGTCTGAGTTGGTAATAGTGCTGTGAGGCCTGATTCTTCTTGTAAGTGACTGACTGCAGTAAAACAATAAATGAGGGTTTCTCAGGGTCTCTGTTGTGCAAACGGTGCAGGGCACTGGGTTCAGGATATGCAGCTTTGTTGAAACTGCTTCTGGCTTGCTCTGCACACCTGTACCCACTGGGACTGCTCTCACGGTGCTCTTGGAGCCAGTAGAGTTGCTGGGAGTTACAGCGCTGCCTCATTTCCTCTGCTCGCACTTGTTACGCTAGCCTGCTCTCCCAAGCAAGGGAAAAAACTGCAAATTCCCAAGTTAAAATTATGAAATTTTCTCGGAGTATGCTTACTAGTTAGAAGCTGAACATTTTCTCTTGCTCTACAGAGCATTCAATTAAATTAAGTTGTGTAATTATTGTGTGTCATCTGCACTCCTTTCCTCCCAAGTCCATCAGTGTGATTGAGAGTGCACGTGTGCAACTCCTCGGCCAGGTGGGCATGAGGAGCTGTCATGTGTCACAGTACATTAGAACTAGTTGTGGACTTTTTCTCAACAGAAGTCATTATTTGCCAAGATGACTAAAACTTGTCTGACCCAACCCATTCGGCTTTCAGTTTTTTGTTGACAGTATCAGAGAAAGTGCAGTGTTCTCAAAAAAGTAATTGCTGAGTGACCTCAATAGGGCAAGTTCATCGTCGTATTCCTTCCCTTGCCTTGGACAAGAGAAAGGCGTAGAATGTAAAGATGCGTCCTTAAAAGTGCTTTAGGTCAAGATGGAAAAAGGTGGAGAGGTAAGGAATTAAGGAGAACAGTACAAATTAAATACATTTAGGGAAATAATCTGTTTCTTTGTTTAACTAAATTTCCTTTCCCAGTGTTGAACTCATTCTCTGAGTCTGTATTATCATCCCTGACCTTGTAAGAGTGTCATTGTGAAGTATACGAAAACACCCCCCAAAAACAAGCAAACAATCAAAAAAAAAAACCACAGAGAAGACAAAAATGCTGAATCATGGCAATCTAGAAGTTGTAATATTTTTAATTTGGTACTTTACTTGTATTTTATTTTATTGCTCTGTTGGAATTACTCCTGGATTTTTTGGTGGAAGGAAGAATGAAAGAACAGATTTAAGCCATGTAAAGATAGTAAGACAGTAGAACTCATTTGATTGTGTAGACTAGTTGTATGTAGTTTGTTTTTCTTTCTCCTCTATGTTCCTAAAATGAATTCCTTCCATAAATCCAGTACAATAACTTCTGCTTCAATAAATGCCTGTCAGGCTTTCTCTCGTGCTGGAGAAACAACCTTAGAAATCAAAACAACTTTTGTAGCAACTTAGGAAATGCACTTGTGCTTTCTCCTGCATTTCACCTTTTCTTTGCCCCAAATCCTGAAGGAAGAAGGACAAGACTCCAGGAATGTGGTCTAACAAGGTTGTAACTTACATTCTATTTCAAGGAATTATCTGATCATTATTCATCCAGCTCAGGTCATTCATCCTGTTGTAATCCACTGTGCAAAGGGCCGGTGTCAGCTCTGTACCCCATTAACCAAGTGTGGCACCGCTGCCAAGGTTTCACTGCTCTCCCCTCGTGCAAGGCAGTGGAAATTGACTCCTTAGTGGTCAAGGGAGTCAGAATTTCAGCTCCATTCTTCAACTCCTTTTATTAATGTTTTCCCCTATACAGCTGCAGTTTAGTTTTCTAAATGCAAGAAGCTCTTTTGAAAAGTTCTGTACAAAGAGTGACTTGCTGAATTGCAACTCTCCTTTTCTCATCCCCTGAAGGGGAAGGAAAAAGAGATAACACATTTGATGCATTTGCTCACCATGAATATGCTTCTCTTCGTGGTCCCACGGAGGCTGCGTGATGTGCATGGGGAGATTCTGAAGTGCAGTAATTTTGCTATGCTAAAGCTGTTGTCATTTTTTTGGACTCAGTCTTCTGGATGGAAACTGAAGGCAAAAGGAAATGTTGATCAGGCCTTTTGATTTAGTGGGGACAGGGAGGAGAATGGGGAAGGACAAAAAGACTTGACATCTACAACGCTCAGTGTTCTGACACAAATTCCTCTTTTAGGCCATGAGAACAGTTAAATTCTGCTCCCTTATAGTACCACTTTTTCATCCCAGACAGAGCTTCTTCATCTCTCAGGCTGGCAGAAATGGATTCTAACTTACTCAAGGCCCTTGACTACAACAGTGAAGACTGGATAGCTTGCACACTGTTGTTTTGTTGTTGTTTTTTTTTTTTTAATTTCTGAATGGGACATTAGCTTTATGAAATTAACATTACAGGCAGCCTTATTTATCCACATTAACGTGAAATTAATTTCATATTACTAAATTAATAGGGTGATGAAACATTTAGTTCCTTTCAATACACCAATCTCCGAAGATTTAATTAAAAATATCCTTTTATGTATTCCAGTTTCCCAGTTGTTTCTCTATGAAGCAAAATGTGATCAAGATATTCAAGTCTTGTACTTTTTTTTGCCTGGACCACTTGTGTTTTGGTGTGGAGATGTATAAAACTTACATTCAAGAAGTTGCCTTCTCAAGCTTCTTTTCATAATGTATTTCATCAGATGATCCTGATTTTCTGCATGACATTGTCTTTTCAAACTGACTTTTGACTGAAGTCCAATATTTGCATATTGAAGATGGAACTGTGTAGCTTAACAGTGTTTCAGCTTTTGTATGGAATTTAGTTTTTAATTATTATTTTTACTTTGGGGAATCTAAGAAACAAGTCCTTCCAAATTATTTTCTGTAATTTTTAGGTGATTTTGCTCTCATGTTTTTATACAGGGGAGCTTTCACCAATCTGGTCTAAAATATGCTGTAGTAATATGATCAGGTGATGATTTGTACATACATTGGACGGAATATCCTTTTCTTGCAGGCATGTAATGTATATTTCTTCAAGGAGAAAGCGATGATTTTCGTTTTATAGCAGACAGGACAGGAAGGGATTATCATTAGAAATTGGTGAGGATGGGGTAGAGTGCCAGCACTGTACTGCGTAGATGTATATTACCCAGCTAAAAGAGGTTACACTGGAAGAGCTGCCGTGCTGGATATCTATGGGAGGGCTGTGAGGGCTCATCATTTAGTAGCTGAGAATTAGTGAAGTACTGTTTAGTACTTCCTGCTGGAATATAAACAGCCTGCCAGGCAGATTTCATGTTTCTGTTCCGTTTTTCTACTCCCTTAATCTCACCACAATTAACTGAATCAAAGCCTAGTCAGAAGTGAAGCACTACCTTTATGTCACTGTACATACATGGACTATAATGAAGCACATGGGAATTTTCATGCTGGCCATCCCTTCAGTAACCAGAAACTGGTTTTGTCAGTGATTGAGGACTGTCAGAATAGTGGTCTCCTTGTTTGCATTCTTGTTTGCTCCCACGGCAGCCTCAGATGGTCTGGTTTTTCGGCTTCCCCAATTAACAGTAAATCTTGGTGGATGTAGATGGTTGATTCTCTTGACTTCAGCAATCTGGCACAATACAGCAAACTGAAAAGCACAGCAGTCTTTTTTTTTTCTTTTTTCCTTTATATATATATAGATTATATATATATAGATATAGATATATGTGTGTGTGTATGTATGTATGTATATATGTATATATGTAAAATTCTGTAATAGAAAATCATATTGCTTGACTCTTTTTACTCTTTGAGTTTAAATCTTATCATCCCTGGGCATGAATCTTTGGTGTCTTGGTTTCCACAGCATTCCGCAGGCCTGACTCCTTTCACCAGCATTTCTGCATGGGGGGGATTATGCTGGTGCCTGCTTAATGTAGCCGGGTCTGCAGTGACCCCATGGCTTGCTCTCGCTCAGTGTTATATTTCAATTAAGCAATTTTACCCAGCTGATCAGCTTCTCAGAAATTGCATTTTTCTGTAAAGCCTAAACGTGCAGCTAAAATGCTCAAATTGCAGCTCCATGTTGCTTTTTGGAGGACTGTTATTCCCACTTGATCTTCTATCTCGTGCTGTTTTGCAAGGAGAGCTGTACTGTGTTATTTCTGACCACAGCCATAATGAAGTTTGCCACTTGTTGCCCATCTCAGTGGTGTATGTGGGAAGTGGTCTGGTGCAGGCTGTGGTCAGCAGAGCAGAGCTTTGACAGATCTGTGTAATGATGTCTCACAATGTAGGGAAAACCTGCAGAATCTGGTGCTTTTCCTTGCCCTTAGGAGTCAGACTCTGTGAATAGGCACTTATACCGTGAATGGAAAGTGGAAAGATGTCCTAATTTCTTGATTCATCTATGTGAATGATGTAGGTCAGAAGTAAAATCTTTTTTATGACCTGCAATATTGGGATTGTATCTATTTCAGAGCTCATTAAGTTTTGATAACTAAGGTGATTTAATGACACGCTACTGTGGGCTTCCTTCTTCAATATGTGTGTGTTTAACATGATGTTTTACATGTGTAATTCAGATGGTAAATACTGGAAGGAAAAATTAACTCTTATTTTCACGCAAAGGATTGGGGACAATTATAATTTTAAAGGCAGCTTTAAAATAATTCTTAATTGCCTCTCTGTTTTGTCTGTTACACCTATTCTCTAAAATCATACCTTAAAAATGCAATACTGTTTTGTTTCTCTTCCCCTAGCTTTTTACAATGTAGTTTTTAATTTGGTCTCAATTAGTAATTTCCATGTAGCTTTTTGATCCCAACATTCAAAAGAATATACTTTAATAGTGGATGGTAATTTGGATAGGAATTGCTGTGCAGCAGAATGGTGGGTTTTGCAAAACACTTTTATAAAGACTGTGATGAAATATTTTATGTCTGTCCTGTCTGCAATAAGGAGATGTGGTATTAAGGAGAACTGAAAGACATAAAAACTCCAGACCTGCATATGATTATTTATCTTAAATTGAAATAAACTATCTTGCTCAATGAGTGAGTTTTCAGCTCTAAGGCTAGATTTGTAGTGTTTCTCTACCTCCTTTATTTTTCCTCATGAGATACTGGCTGTGGAGGGGAGCATGGAGTAATGCTCTGGCCTTTCATCTCTGGGAAGAGGGGGATTTGTAAATTGGATAAAGGTCAGTAGGGAATATTAGTTTAGTTGGTGATGTCAGATGAGTTCTTCTCTAGATCACACAACCAGTGTGCAATTGACAAAAGTATGGTAATAGGCTTTGGTCTGTCAATTTAATGAGATATCGAGGGGGATCAGAAGGATCGAGAGAGGTTTTTAGTATCCAATGCAATGCTGTGCAAAAATCTCTCACAGAAGAAGGGAGGTACTTTAATTGTAGCCCTGAAAAGAAAATGTGACTTATTCTGTGGAGCTCTGGTCTGAACTGAGGCCCACACTGCTCCGAGGTATCCAGACATGGAAGTTTGTTCAGATCATTCCACAGAGGTCAGGATCCACCTTTCTTGTTGCACCGATTTTCACCCTTGGTGCACCTTCACCTTGCAGGATAAAAAATACCAAAAGGCATGCAGATACCAGGATGGCTGGTCAGTTCAAAAGCTGCTGTGGTGCTTTTCAAGTTTGTTTGTGCTAGAGGTGATGACTGCCATCCTGGGGCTTCAATGTTAGCAGCAGATTCTTTGCAAACAGAAGACGAAAACAGGAAAACTGTAGAGCTATGTTAGTTTACAGGCACTTTGTGTTTTCCTACTAATAAGCAGTTAGGCATAGCCTTTGTGTGATGATAGTATCATGCAGAGGGCTCTAAATTATTCACGTAAGTAACTAACGTGTTATATCTTCTCAAATTGTCCAACAACTTTGAAAGTACTTATTGTTTGGTATTTGCACTCAGAATAAGTCCAAGAAAATATTCTTGGTTTTACACGGGTTCTTTGCAAAGACTGTTTTTTTCCTATTCTGAGAAGCATATACACATTTTGTTAGTCCCTTAGATTATATGGTATTTTTCCTGTCCCTGGCTATGCAAGGTTGATTCTTAGAGTGTTTAATTTTATTTTGGGTGGGAAGTGTCCATTGCATGTTTTCTGTCTACTCATTAATTTGATGAACATTTGTCACTCAGTTGCATTCCTTGTATAGGTTTTTTAGACTGCTAAAATAACAGCTGCAAATGCAGGCACAAAAAGAGACTATTTGTTTGAAGTAAAAATTTGTTTTGAAAGTTTTGGAGTATTAATTGTGTATTGTGTGATAGCCCAAGTGTTGACAATGTGCTGTGGATACCTCTGTGTGTGTTGGCTCTCGCCTCCTCTGCATGCAGGTCACTAGGTGTGTTCTCAAGCAGACTGCACATACAAAATGTTACCGTACTGCATCTTTCTATTATGGACATCAAGTAGGGATTTGCATATGCAATTGCCTTTCAAAGTAAACAATGCTGTCAAACCCTTACATACAAGGGACCTGGAAACTGCAAATCTTCAGTTCATTTCTCTTGAGACTCTTTAGTGAGAGTTGTTCTTTCTTCTCTTGCAAAATGACTGTAAATACAGAGATGTGAGTGCTTTATCAGCATCATAACTATTCTGTGAGAGGCCTCCTCACATCTTAAATACTAAAGCTATGAAAAAGAAATTCATATTTTTATATCAATTTTTCTTTTTGCCTATTTTAAAATGATTTATTGAAGTAGAAAGTCAGATGATGATAAGATAACACTGTTTAGAGGTCATTAAAGAGTTTTCAGGAAGTTTTCTACGAAGGTACTGTTTTTATATTGTCGGTACGATAAGAAAACTAACAATTTATGTCAAAGTTTGCAAAATGTATTTGTCTGATAAACAGTCTACTCAAGTGAAATCAATCATATTTCTTTCCCAGAGCGTGTTGTATTTTTCATGAAGTGAACTTCAGCAACTCTGCACCTTCCCGTGTTTGGTACTGCAGCATCTTAAGAAGCATTTTGTTGCAGTGCTTGCAGTGCTGTGTAAGGCTTGGGACCACGTCTGGTACCAGGCATTAATAACCAGAAGCCTTTGCTTTGCAGAAGCCAGCAATTACATGTTCTTCTTTAGGTGAGGACCTCAGAGTGTGTTTCTTCCCTCAAAGGAAAGATAGTTTTGTGAAATAAGCATTGGGTATAGAAGATGGTCAGAGGGGAGTTACAACATGAAGTTGTTTTGTAGAAGAATGCTGTTCTGAAGAGACATTCTGCATCAATATAATTGAGAAGCATATTTGGCTAAAAACAACTAAAATATAGACTGCATAATCTACCTTCTCACTGTTTTTCTTAATGTGCATTTCAGCTTATTACAGTAGAAATCACTTCTCAGTTGCCTTGAGCTGAAACAATGCATCTGAACTTGGGTTAAAAGCCTATAAGTGCTTCTTTACTTGAAAAAAGTGAAATCACATTACATTAATAGAAGTAATAATTAATTTGGCCTCATTTTTCAGTAGGATTAGCATTATTGAAAAGTCTTTGCCATCTTTAAGTTAAACAGTACTTAGTTAAGTGACAGAGTTTTATCTGTAACACCTAGTGATGTGTCAGATAGTGTAGAAAATTATTGTCCAATTTGGAAACCTGAGACATTACTGAGAAATGCTGTGGGGTGCGTTATAATGAAAATACCAATCCACATTAGCCATGGTTGCCATAAGCAAAAATCTTAATATCTTGGCCAAACCTACTTAAGGTTCATGTAATAAACTCACATTCCTAATTTTATTAGGGATGTGCCAAGTTAAGCACTTTGCTGGCCTTTGGACAGATTTATAGCTTGACTTCTGCTGAATTAGTGTTGACTGACAAGAGGGCATTGTTTTATAGGATGCTATTTAAATACAAACCTTCAGGGTATTTCTGTAATGTTGTCACTTCAAGCCCGAACTGGAAAAAAGAAATGTTCATTAAGGAGGACTCTTCATTAGTTTTCAGGAGTTTAATCTAAGGCTGTCAAATACTTCCTTATAAGGTGAGATATTGTAAAGCAATGGACAAACCCCTCTTTGTTCCGGGTTTTAGGATGAAAGCAGTCTATTGGACAAATTACTGTTCACTTCTCCTTGACACACTTGTGTGTGAAGAAGACTGTGATCCTCTTTCCCTCTGAATATCAAAAAGACAGTTGATGATAATTGTTTACTTTGTAACTTTATTATGGCATATCCCTTGTTTCTGGAAAAATGTGTCATCTTGTATTTGTTCATTAGCTATCCTGGGCCAAGAAGCATTCTGACATTTTCTTCTGTATAGCAGCCTAGTTGTAGACTAGAAAAATGGTCCTTCCTTTAAAAAAATGTTAGTTTGAACACTCCTTCCTCTTTACAAAATAAATAAACTGTTTATAAAAGGGGCATCTTTTGGATACATCTTAGACTGGTAACTGTTGTGACTCAGAGAAAAATATTGATCCAAATATTGATAAAATTAATATGATCCTTCAGTCTCGTTTTGCCACATATTTTTTAGTTTGCGGGAAGGACCATGCAGCTGGGACCCTGTATTACTATGAATAAATTGCTCAGTGTTTTACCTGTGGTCACAGATTTGTATAGATGATTTGTCCATTTGTAAAAAGAGGAGTTATTCCTGCCTCACTGAGGGACTGAAAGGTGCAANTTTTTTTTTTTTTTTAGAGCTTCAGAGCTATTATCTGACCATTAGCAATTCTTACTTTTTACAGTTAAATTCTGAAATATGTGAAGGAAGTATGATTAGCACCAAAATGTCATTATTTGGTCCATTTAGAAAAGACACCTGGAGAGAATGACAAAAGGCACACATAGAGTTAAAGACGTGAGAGATTACAAAATGGATTTGCTTTAGGAAAAGAGATATTGTACATACTGACTAAAGTCTACATAAATGAAATATTGGAAATATGCCTGTCATATCTAGTGGTGCCACTCATGCAATGGATCTCACGTGTTTCACTGATTTTCTCAAACTTTGCGGTGACTGTTACATACACTGACCCTAACAGCTGCTCATCTCAGCAAGAGTATGGTGGGACACTGAAATCCTGAGAATTCAGCAACAAAATCAGGATGGGAGTTCCAACTAGTAGAGGAGCAGCTGAGGAATAACTGCTGTCAGTTATAGTAAACTCAGGGTGGTAAACTCATGCAGAGAATTTAGTGATCTGTGTCTCACCTGTTTAAAGGAGTTTACCATGACAAAATTTCCCTCACACATTTTTTGATCATCATTATGTATTGCTTATAAAGCTCCATCATTGTGCATGGCACTTTACCAAGTTATTTTAATTAAAAGGTTCTACTTGGAGCTGATGAATACAATAACATAGGGTTTACAGAGCCTCATTCCACAAAAGTTTTGTCATATGCACGAGGGTATTCATGTGACTGCTGGTCACTGATGGAGCTATTACAGTGTTACATCATTATTCCAAGGATGACATGGGAATGAATCTAACCACATGTTTATTAATGTAGTAATCATAGTGGGTGATCATATTACTAGGTTAAGAATCTGCTTAAAATTGTTCTTATTGATAACTGATCTTCTTCATAAAGGAACACTTGAATTAGAAAAAGCAGTGGGAAAAACTATCTTAGATTTGTATTTTTAATTGTTTTACTTTTCTGTGGATAACTAAAATTTAGATATCCTCTAAATATCCAACAAACCTACTGCTAAGGGGATAGCAGTTAATGAACAAGGCATTCACTGTTTGAGCTGAGAGTCCTGGTCCTTTTCCTAGTTCAATCAATAGTAAAGTTTAATTGGAGGTGGGTTGCACGCTACTGTAAATATTTTGGTTTTCAATAATAAGTCAGGAGGCTTGTCTGGATATGTGGTCGAGAGTAAGTTTGAGCTTTGTGAGATAGCTCTGGGTGTGTTCGTTGGTTTTCGTGCTGGAAAGATCATAGACTGGCATTGCCCAAGCTCGTGTGGTTGGTTTAGCCACCTCTTCCTTCTGCACATCAGAGGATAGTGGGTACTTCTTTTGTTTATGTGCCGGTTAATGTATTCCACTGGCAGAGGTACTTCACTCCTCAGGACTATAGCTGCCAATTCTACTCTAATTAGTAAGCATTAAAATGAACTTGCAACCTCACAAATCTTTCCCTGACAACTTCACAACCTATTAAACCAAACTTTTCTTGCACCTTAAAAATACTTCTTTCCACAATACAGTGCTTTACTTTGAGCATATACATTGCTCTTGGTAGAGTCTACCATGCACCTGCTTAGCCTAAGAAATCATGGCTTTCTCCAAAAAGAATTCAGAAACATTCAGAAGCAGAGCCTTAAATTAAAGCAACAAAAGAATTACTATGCTTTTAAAGTATGCACATGTGCCTGTATAACCAAGACCTGTGCACACGCTTGGGTACTTGCCACGTAATTGCTTGGGTTTGCAATTTGAATGTGTATTTGCACGTTGCTACCTTCACAGCTTTTAAAATGTTCGCTTCTTTATGTTTGTGTTCCACGCTGCTACACAGTACTTTCTTTTAGCATGGAGAAAGTTTTATCTTTTTTGTCAAATGTGAAATAGCCACATATATGTGATACTAGATAGAAAATGGCTGTAGAGAACAATTAGAAGCTATGCAACAAGGACATCCAAGCTCTGGTGGCTCTCATGTAATTTAACATTTGCTGTTAAATACTACCAAATTCACCAGATTTCAAAAAAAATGCATATAAATCAGGTTTTGAAACATATGGGTTTAGAAGCTGCCATCTCAAAGAAAATGTGTGGGAAGCAGGTCTTGGGAGCAGACTCCCATTCCTGCTCTCCGTGCTCCTCCTGCTTTTGGCCAGGGTCTCTAAATTAAAATGCATCAACACCCTGAGAGCAGGGATCAGAAATTACCAGACAAGAGTTCAGTCTTTTGGCCACACCATTATTTCATCTTTTACACTATTTTCTTCCTTCTGCTGGCTACTGGAAACTAGATCAAAACCATGTCCAAAATATCCTTACATATCTTGTTGGCTGATACACTGCCACAATTCCTGAGAATTTGAGGTGGCCCAAGAAAAAAAGGATCAATAAATGGAATCCTCCCACTTCCCATCTGACTGGATTTTGTAAAAGAGGACCTGGCCTCTGTTTCTTTTGTTTTGGTAAAAACCTGCAATGGAAGAATGAATGGTGCTTTTTACTCACTCATCAACCTGGGAGATATATCAAGTCTAAGTTACTCTGAAGGGCTAAACCCGAATCCAAATCCATCAGCCCTCTTGCAAAGGAAGTGTTGGTGAAATCTCGCATTGGTCCATGTTTTTATTTCTAAGGGACACCTTTGATCTGTCCTATTTTTGTAGGCTATATTAAATGTGGGTTTGGTTTAGATTCAAACTTCAATTCCTTTTGATAAAGAGAGTGTCAGCCAGTCTTTCTGGCATGTTTCTTTTAATGTTTTTTTTTTCCTAACAGGTATATGGCCTAGCTTTACATAATCTGTTAGTCTCCCACTTCTTTCATCTGTCCCATTAAATCTGGGGTTCTTCCTCTGCAGTCTGAGGATGCTCTTGCACAAGTGATGTCATCTCTAATCCTATTTTTCATTTGTATCATAGCTGTTGCTAACCACGCTTTAAATAAAAATACAACATGATTCTAATATGCCAAGGAGCTCCACGGATAACCATATAATTTCAAAATGATACTGATTTTGTTTATATGCAACATAATCTTTTACAGTTCTTAGTCTTTATTTGAAGCATTGCAAAGTGGATTTTTATGAAAGGTATTATAAAGGACTCCTTGTTTTTCATAACAGATTTGAACATTAACTGATCAGAGTTCAGATAAATAGTCTTTACTCTCCATTAAAATATTAAAAAGCCTTTGGTAGGAAACTGGCGTAAAGATCCTTCATTCTTGTTTAATGAACACTTGTTGGCAAGTATAACACTTTAATAGCTTTGCAGAATGAATTTTGTGGGAGCATCCTCCATTTCATTGTCAGACACTTGTCCAGGTGCTGGGAATTTATTGGGGGAAGCATATTTTTACTCATTAGTTCTGTATTTGATTACAGAACAGTAAAATATGAACCACTAAGTCCCCGAGGCATAGCTGTGTACATTGAGATTAGTAATTGCATGTCATCATGTTTTCCATTGGAATTTATATGAACAGATAGGATAGGTGCTTCTTAAGTAGGTTTAAAAGCAAGGCAAATTTGTATTTAATCTTTTTTGCAGGCATATTTTCCCTAATGGAGTAAAGGTTAGGCTAGATGATATATTTTAAATATGGGGTTAATTTATTTTTTGGTTTTTTTGCCTTTGTTGAAGTATGAGGTTTTCTTTCTGACAGATTAAAGGAAATATATTGTAGCTGAAAAATTTGACTCTGTAGGTGCTAATATAAAAAAAAAGATGGTGTTGTTGTCAGCAATGAGTATTTATGTTTATATATAATATGTAGACAATGGTTTTATCTATAACCAGCTTTTAATGCTGCAGGTATGAATGAAAAACATGTAGCGGCTCTAGGAATAAATTTTATTCCAACTGAATAAAAGAATGCCAGTTTTTAATGTCTAGTTTGCCTGTTTTTCAAGAGCAGCTAAAATGCATTTCAAATTTTGTATATAAAGAAAACCCTCAAAATAAAAATGGAAATTATTAAAAAAAAAAGTTTTAAATTTGAAACAAAATTTTTGGGATCATGTTGAAGGGTTAAACAATGCCAAATGTGCTGTTCTGTCCTGTATAAAAGTGCTCATGAATGCGTTTTCAAAAACTGAATCTAACGAGGTACTTAATAGTCACAAAACTGGCACATTTGATAATTAATGTTCCTTACTGAATTTTTGCTGATGCAGTATAGTCTTAAATGGAGAGAAATGTTAACTCAACATGTACTCAAACCATCACTATTTGGAAACTTCCCCTTTATTGACATGAAATACCTGTGTCTGAGCACTCGGCGAAAGGCCTTCGCTAGCACACCTCCACCGTGGTGTGGGCACTTACCTGTGTTTGTGGTTTGTGAGCACGCGGGTCTGTGCGAGGCTGCAGTATTGCCATTGGGGTCAGTGGGGAGCTCCTCGTCCTGCTCCACGGGCAAATGAATAAATAATTCTGCATCCAGTGACTGAATGAACGGGCGCTTGGCTGAGCTCCTGCCCTGCCATCCTGAGCAGCGCTTGCAGGCTGAGTGCCGCCAGAGCAGGGCTGGTGCAGCAGTGGTGCTGTTCACTGGGCACTCACTCTGCAGTCGTAGCAGCTGATGGAACTTGCCTTCGTCCTCGTTACGTGCGTCCATTGTTAGTGCCGTGTACCTGTCTGAGCAGAGTGCTCAGGGGATGATGAGATTCTCATCCCCAGATGTAACTTGTACAAAATAGAGGTTTGCAGGGTCCAGGATTTAGAAGTGTCAATTTAAAACTGGAATGAGGAGCCCGTACCGTAATAATGTAGGCAAAGTACGTTTAACATAGATTTTAAGTTTGAGAAATAAATATTGTGAATGGGTAGAAAAGATTGTTTTCTTTATTTTTCATGGTCGTGTTCTTCAGGAGTATTGGCAGTGCATTTCTTTGCTATTAAATTCACACTGATTTCACAGTACACATATTGAATATACTACATGTTACAGAGCTGAGATTCAGGGGATTTTGAGAGAGAAGGAAATGTTGAAGGGTAGTTGGAGCCACACAGGAAGAGTGGAGAAGGGATCCAGTGTAGCAAAAGAAGGCTCAAAGAGGAATGTAGAGGCTCAGGGGAAGCTGAAAGTGGATCAAAACAGGACAAATGGAGGTAGAAAGGATCAAAATACCAAGAAGGAAAAGTGAGGATTGTAGGTATATACAATATTGTTCAGAGAAAAACGTGTGATGAGACAGGATCAGACCAATTTTGTCCTGGCTGACACAAGGTCAGAGGAGCAGGGAATCAGAAGCACTGGAAGAGGTATTTGGATCCTAAGGATATGGAGAAGGAAGTAAAAGTAAAGTACAAAGTTAAAAGAAGGTAGCAGAGGAAGAATTATTAGAGCAAATATCAGAACTGCATGAGAGATGGAGAAATCATGGTGTCAGGAGAGCTGAGTGGGGATCAGGAAAGGATTACATGTAAAGCTATCAGGAAAGCCAGGAGTGGGTCAGAAAAGCTTACAGAGATTTGGTCAGAGTGGCCAGAGGGGCAGAATGCTGCTTATTGTTCAGCGTACTGCAGTTAGTTCAGAAGCCCTTACAGAGCAACTCCAAGGGTGGAAATACCAAGAATATTAGCATCTTAAATGACAGATTCGATTCATTAGCAAAATCAAGGCTCTTGCTTAATTTATATACCACGAGGATTTGGTTTGTTGGATATTGTCCTAGCTGCTGCTTTGGAATCCAATGGTGATTTTTCAGGATGGCTGCTCTCGTAAGGTACAATCTAAGGATTTTAGAGTTTACCTTCTCAACATCCCAACATCTGGAGGTTTATGGCCAGGGTTTCAGCATTGTTTAATAATTTATCTAAAAATAAGCTGATGTCTTGGAGCAGGTAGATCTTTTGTGGAATCTTTTATGTAGGCAAATTTTACTTGAACATTATTTAATAAATTCTTGCTGCTGTGGACTAGAGTAACATAGGGGCTATAGTGAATGTGCTTCTGCCTATCCAGGCTTCTATACAGACTTTGTCACTAAGCCACAAAGGTGATTAATTTCATAATCATTTGCTTCAGATAGCTGATTCTGGCAGATGCCATCACTTGCCACTGCTGATGGCATATGTTTGTCAGTCCTCCCAGCACACAGGGAAGAAACTTTTTCAAGAGGAAAGCATTGACATTTTATCCTATTCATCCCTACTCAAAACCAAACTGAATGGCATTAATTATCACTTCAGGTAGTAAATCAGTTTCTCATTTGTGAAAGGAATGCTTCATCTTGAGTCCCTTTGTTTTGTATAGCCAGAGGGCTATTACAGATGGTATTGAACTCGTAACAATCATGTTAGCGTTATTCCAGCACAAAGCAGATAATAAACGGATAACCTTGTTTTCCTAAAAAGCCATGAATAACTGTGGCTTTAAATTCAATGATTCTTTTCTGCCCTACTCCCTCCAACTCTAGAAACATGTATTCAGAATTTTACTTTAAAGTCAAGGCAAAGTGCTGATTGACTATACTGACATAATTGTGTTAATGACAAGACACTGAGAGTTCATTATTAGATATGTCGCTTATCATCACTTTTTATTTGGCTCTGATCTGCCAAGCTCGAGTTGTGCTTCTTATATACATTGTGGTTTCAGTCAGTCACTTAAACTGCTTCAGTGTTGAAGTAACATTTTTTGCAGGTCTTTAAGCCGTAGTTCAAGAGAAAAAATTCTTCCAAATCATCATTAAACTGTTCAAAGTTTGTTCTCCAAAGGCCTAAACAGGCCCAAAGTTTGTCCACTTAGAAAATTATTTCTTTGATCAATAAAATGATTAGTGAAACTACTCTTTTTTAATACATAGATGCATTTGTTAATATCAAATTATTACCAATAAAGTGTCCTAATCTACAAAATGTATCTGCTCTATTGCCCCAACTGAGATCATGCAGGCACTATCTCAAACTTCTGAAATGTTCTGTTGTCTAATGGAAGAGCACGCAATAGGAAATGGAGACATTTTTATGCTGGGTTGTGCTTAATGTGAGTGTAGTTCAGCAAAGAGTAATGTTTAAGCAATACTGTGGTATGGACGGTATCAAAACAGACTTGCATTTAACTTGGTGTCATTGTACTCATTCCATTGTAAGAAAAGCATCATTGTTGAAAGGTGAATAGCAAATGGAATATGACCAGTTAGAATTCATAAACAGGATGTGCTTATTCAGGGATAGAAGCCATCTCAGGGTTGCAAATATTCTGCACTGTATGGGGATGTATGCCTAACTGACTTGTGCTAATCGGGAGGTATAAAGCTCTTTCATCCGTCCTGGTAAATTCATGACAGAGGAGGTCTATTCAGCATAGGTTCATTTTGCTTTTTGTTTGTAAACCCAAATAGCAGATGAGAAAGTCAGTATTCTGAAACAGCTTGGATTCAGACCTGCAGCTGTTGAAATTTTACATTAACTCGTTTATGTTTGTCAAGATCATGACATCTTCATTATAGCACAGTTATCCTTCCTTGGAGAGAGTTCACCTCCTGTGTTAGTAATGTCAAACTTCAGATAATAAAAAGATTGGACAGACTTTGTCAAAGCTTATTTATATCCAGAAAGGGCAGCTTTAAAAGGAACCCATGATAACTTTAACTTCCATAATATTGTTGGAGAATCACTGAGGTGACGATCTGAATATAATTCAATAACTTGTATATTCAGTGCGTATGTGAGCTTCATTTTTTTGCGACTGTGAAACTCTCTCACACAAGTCTTCCCAGGAACTGGGACTCCTACAGGCCATTTCAGGTGGAATAATTAATAACAATTGTTCTTATAGCAGCCATAAATGCCTTGAAAGTGGTGTTAAATAGTTACAAAAATATCCTAAAAGTATTGGTCACTGCTGTTACAATCACAAAAATCAAATTTGTGTCCAGACTGATAGCAGTCAAGTTCAGTTATGCTGTTGGTGACTGAAGCAGTCAGTTATGATCCAATGTGTAAATGCATTTGGATTTACAGTCTAACTTGCAAAGTCATTGCTTTTGACTAGCATGAAATAAAGTATTGGTAATACTGACTCAATACATATGACTATCATATGACAGTTTTATTTTCTTATTTTTATTGAACGTTCTGACTGTAGAGATTCAACAAGCTTGTCAAGTTGTTCTGCAAATTGCTAGGGTAATGAATCAGTCTAGTTATATTGTCGTTCTGTGACAGCATTAAGAAATTACAAAACTATGCATGCCTCTCTGTCTCTCTTTATGTATATATGCACACACCCTGTCCCCAAGTGTACAGTGTGTACACATAGATACAGGTATGTATTTGTCCATTGTGTGTGCTGGGCCATACACATATGCACATACTTGTAATATTTGCTATTTTGCCGAAATAGCTACCTGCTGTAAGGTAGAGTTTTGAAAGGCTACTGTAATGCTTACTTTGCTTGTTGTCTGGAATAGATGTTGGGTTTCTTTACTAAGTTAAAATCCTGGTTTGAACTTGGGCCTGCAATGGGAACTATTACCTTATAGTGTTGGTGCAGTCTGTTATAGAGTTAGAAGTACTTCAAATCATCAGGTGCATGGACCCTGTACAGTAAGTACAGGTTTAAGCGTGAAGACTAATTTAGAGGTGCACTGCAGCCTCCTACCACATGGAATACCAAAGATTTGAAAGATGAGGACTTGGGTTATCAGGTCTTTGGGATCGTGAATACATTTCAGGCTCTTATATATGATGCTGACCTAACTCTGTACCTCAATTTTCAGATGTACATAACAGTGTAATTTTAATATGTAGCTTGTTTTCAGATCACCATTTGAAATTTTGAAGTCTAGGTCTATATTTTATAAACTGAAACAGGCTGTTAACAGTGTCAGTGGAATGAAATCAATTCTTTGAAGAGAGCTACACTGGTGGCCCTTCTGGCTTGTTTGTTTTATTTTGTGTAAGTGTAGGCTTTGGTTCTGAAAACACAAGTACTTACCTCTTTGCATATGCGTAGTTCCACTGAAGTCTGTGGGGCCTCTGATAATCATTAAATTAGCTCTCATAAGTGCTTCCAGACTTACAGACTTGGATAGGGAAAAAAGGCAGTAAGAGCAGATTCTCATTTTTGACTTTCCATTAAATCATTCTGTGTGATTTCTGCTCATCCCCATGACATAATTCTAGGGGTTTTTTCCTCCTCATTTAGATGTATTGCTTTTGGTTTTGTTTGTTTTTTAAGATGGAAGCTCTTTAAACCTTGGTAGTTATTTACTTTGGGTTCAGTGTCCCTCATGAGGGAACCACAGATGTATTTTTCCCCTTGGAAAAAAAAAAGAATGAATTTTTCAATTTTGGACTAAGGGTTCATGTCAAAGATGAAATAAAAAATAATTATTTGTAAGCCATATTAAACATTGGCCATTAAAAAGGAAATTGGAACATGTCATGTCAAATATCTTGAGAGAGAGAGAGAGAAATGAAGGGAGGGAGTTGAGAGGCACATTCCTTGAAGTAACTAGAAAGAGTCTCCTGGTGAAATGGAGGCATCCTGGGGATCACTGACTTTAATTAAGTAGAAATGATCAAGGCACCGGGGTACTTCCGGGGGATTAATGACTGACTGGGAGACTTGATGGCCTCAGGCAAAGCTGTAGGCCATTAACCCCAGCCAGTCCTTCGTTTTTCAGGAAGTGCCCTGTGCCAAGGTCATTTTTCCTATTATAGCTAAGGATGGATCTTTTCTGTAGTCTCATGAGAGTCATGAAGTCCATGATTTTTGTGTTGTTTTTTTTCCTCTTTTTAGTATCTGATTTATGACATACAGGGATATTTTTATTAAATTGCTTGTGCTGTAGTGAGAGAATAGCTTGATACTGTTCTAGTCCTAATTTTATGAAAATCAGTACATGAATAACCCACATGCATATTAGCCAAATGAGAGTCAAAGGATTAATCAATACCACAACGCACAAGGAGGTTCAGTACATTTGATTATTAAATTTGATCCAAATAATAACATTGCAGCCTTAATAAAAGTTTTTGTTAGTGAAAACAGTCTTGGATTTTTGTACAAGTCGTGGATGACTTGTACTTCTAGCATCCTGTGGCAGAGTTTCAGAAGTTGTTGTATATCTTTTCCCTCCCCTTTCACCATTGTTTATTTCAGTCTGAAGGATTATGAAATGTGATCAAAACTTCCCTTTTCCTGAGCCATTTCTTTCATCTGGGAGAAGGTACAACCCAGCAATATATTTGTTCTAGTAGTAGCATGAACTGCCATTCTTTCCCTCTTCATAGTTCTTGGATTCTTCATGCCCAATAACCTCCTTGTCAAGGGCTTCCCATCCTAGCACCCTACACTGTGAGCAGGGACATAGGAAATATTGCCAGGGATGACAGCCATATTTAGAAAAGCATGGGAGCATTAATGTCCTCCTCCCACTGAATGCCACCACACTGATAAAAAATACATTAGATATTACTGGATATTGTTGCAACTGGAGAAAAAAAAAAAGCTATAAAATATGGCCACTGCTGTAAGGTTCCCAGACTCCAGGGCCTTAGTCCTGGTTACGTGGGAGGGGGGAGTTCAGTGCTGTGTGGGTGTGTCCAGGTTGTTATTCTATACCAGGCATGTCATGGTTTTGTTCAGAAATGACCATTTCATCTTGGTCTGGCAAAGTGTTGGCATTAACTCCTGCAGGCTCTGTCCCTCTACCATCCCACCACTCCCCCCTCCTGTTCTCTCTCTCTCCCCCTCTCACCTGTGGATCTCTGGTGCTGAAAGGGACAGCGGCAAAAACTCAGTCACTCCTAGTGCTGAAGCAAGAGCGCCAGGCAGGAGGCAGCTGGCAGAGGATCAGTGTTCTTCGCTGTTTGGGGCTGGGAAGTGCTCACCATGAGAGCTCCACAAGCACATTGCTTTCGTTCCCAAATGCGTGAGGGCAGCGGGTGGGAACGGCCACAGATTTCCTTTGTCTGGGGAAACTGCGCAGGGTGAGCTGCACAGAACACCTGCCATCTTGGTTTTGTTTACAGTGGTGAATACTGTTTTGTGGGTAGAACACCTCTTTTTTATGTACTTTTGCTATTAATATTACCGTATTAATTATTTATAATCATTGTTAATATAACTCTATTGAGCATGTCTTATTCCATTGCTTTGTACTCTTAGTAGATTGTTATCTTGACTCATAGTCTCTCCTTTTTGTCCCTCCTTTCTGGGAAGGGGCAGGGGAAGGGGAGTGTCTTTATTGTAGTTTAATTTCCTGCTGGTGTAAAAACTAGCACAATCTCATTTTATATCAGCAGATTCTTACTGAGCTGGGGACTTCGGGGTTGTACATCTTGGGGTGTAAGCCACATAGCTAACCAGACCTTCCACCACCCTATCTACCCACCCATTTACTGGAAAAACATCTTAGGAACAACTGCTAAAAATAGAATTGTTGATTAAAATAAATTAAACTAAAAAGCTTTTAAGCAATAGATCAAGCTCTTAAGCTTTATGAGGTAAAGGTAATTAGAAGCTGTCCACTTAATACTCTTGACACAGAATACTGTTGCAGCCATGTATAATTTTACTGCTTATCTGCAGAGGTCAGAAGCAAGGAACAGACCCTGTGTCTCATTTAAACACTTCTACTTCAGCTGCAGTTCCTATTCCATCTTATCTTGAATAGCTCATGCTGAAATCAATTCATAATATTTTGCTTGTTACACTTAGAGACGTTATCACTTACAAAATCTGCCTTAATAGAAACTTGGAAAACTCTAGCCAGCCTTCTGTACAATATACATTTGTCCTCGGCTCAGAAAGCAGCTCACCTGGAGAGGAGCCAGCAGGGCCCTGTCAGAGGAGGCTGCCACAGTGGCAGACTGACAGATGCCTACTCGTGCCTGCCTGGAGCAGCCCAGTGTCCGCATGTCTCCCTGTCCCCTGTGTTTGTCTTACTTTAAGAGGCACGTTCTCTTTCTGTGTGGCAGTGTGTTCTTGCTCCTACTCTCCATCTTTGGCCTTTCTATATTTACATCTATTTACATGTACTGTCCTGGGTGCTTCTGCAAAAGCAAGTAAGAGTCTTTTTCTAGTGACTGCATGAAGGATTCTAATATAATGTCAGCCGTCTATAAGGCCTAATAGTTCAGCTATTTTAAAAATGAGTAGTGGCTTCCATGGTTGGTTTCTATTCAAATCTTTCTGGTTAATTGGTTAGATAGATGCTGGACTTAGAATTATTATATGTAACTATTGGTGGGAAAGAAGGAATTGGCACTGCTACCATGCCTGCCATTGTCCTGGTGTTTAAGAGTAGAGAAGGAATCCTAGCCCTTTTATTTGTTTCTGAAAGAGCAGAGGCAGCAAGTGCCTGTGCTCTTCATAAGATCCATATCCAAGACACCAAGCAAGTTTTCTTGTTGTCTGGAGAGCCTATGAGAATGCTCATTTCATTCTTTCCATGTCAGATGAGTGGGATGCTTGATTTTGCAGGTTTGGGTTGTGGAAGGCACAGGAAATGTGTTCTTAACTAGAGAAGTAACGGAATAGATGCTTCCACTGCATTCAGAGGAGAGGGATAGATATGTGTGTGATGAGGGAGAAAAAAGAGTTGGATGAAGTTACATACCAGAACAGTTATGTTTCTAAGGTTTCTTTAGTCTGAGGAGACCCAGAAGCTTTTCAGCCTCTTTGCCTGGTACTGAAATGAAACTTTATGGACCAAAAGTTATGTTAGTAGCACCATGATATGCAATGTTTTTTTAGAACAAAAACAAAGAGTAACTTCTCCAGTAGAAACTGCAGGGGGAATTTTAGGTATGCATGATGTAATTACCAGACCTGGAATTTGGCCAGTTCACTGTGATTAATTTAACACCCGTATCCTTGTTAAAATTGCCATGGATTTTTTAATGATCAAAACTAGTTAGGAATGGGCTTTAGCTTTCTGTTTCACCTCCATAAATAAATACAAAATACCAAGAAAGTCAGCTATATTCTTTGATTTGTACTCCACCAGCCATTGATGTGGAATTGCCTTACAAACAATTCAAATATTTCAATCAGAATTTTATTTTGTAACAAAAATAATTTTTTGGCCTTTTTTTTTTTAAATGGAAGAGAATTGTTGTAAGCATTATATTACATTATGTTATATGCTGCTTCTGTGGAAAGCTTGAGGGTTTGTAGTTGCCATTGCTCCACAATAGTATGAAATTTAGTTGTAATGACATGTATGGGTTGTATTTCTGAACAGCTGGATGTCTAACAAAGTATATTTCTGAATCCCCTTATTCTGATGTGTTGTGAAATACTCCCCAAATCTCAGCATTTCTACTACCTTTTTATATATAACTTGCTGATTATATTGATGAAAATTGGGTTTATTTAGGGTTTCTCCACAATTAGCATCAGTCAACATGAGAGCTTTCAGATTAATGCT
>VWZN01020688.1:136650-141650 GCA_013396955.1 Regulus satrapa | reverse complement strand
GCCCTTACCCACAAGTCAACATTATTCCTTCTCCCTCATCCCTTGCAGCCCCACGGAATGCCAGTTTTTGTTGCACAGGTAGGCTTTGCTGTGAAGGGTGTTTCACTCTCCTCTTCTCTGGGTTGCCTCAGAGAGACTGAGGGATATTATTGTAGATTGAGTAATGTACAGTGCTCCTTTGTTAGTCAGATGCCAAAATCCTGGACATGCAGCTGTTCCTGGCAGAGCAGTGACTCCCAGACCTGCCACAGCTGAGAGGATTAAATAATTTTATTCATTTGTGAAGTAGACTGTCCTCACGGCTAAGATACCGATAATTTCCCTGTGCTCAGGACCTATAGTGTAAACTAGCATTTCTTTATCTGTTCCATATGTACTATACATGAATTAAATTTTGTGGGGAAAATGGGTCAGTTTCTTAATACCCAGGGCCCAGTCTGTGATGAGCATAAGTGAAATCATTGGTGATTTGGCAGGCAATTTCATTGAAAGTGAAAAATCAAATTGGTTTTTTGATGTCTCATGCCGTATTGTGTGGTTGGTCTCCATTTTTAATTGTGGATTTTGTATATCACAGTAAAAATTGAACAAGGGTGTGCATAAAAGAAGAGAGGGAAGAAGATATCACCAGTGAGAAAACCTGAGCACAGATATACAGTGACACTTTTCTTAAGGGTTGTCATAGACTGGGTTGAAAATGTTATGCTTGCTAGCAGAGCAGAGTAATGGAGGTACACTCTACAGATGGAGCTTCTAATCAGATTAGCAGTAGAGCAGTTTGAAAAGTGCTTTGGAATAAAAGGCATTATATAAATGTAAGCCATTATCACTATGGGGTATATTTTTCTCCTGATGTGTGCATAATTCCCTCTAGAGTTAATGGGAGATGCATGCATGCACTGAAGGGAGACTATACCTGGCAGTGTGCTTCTTTTCCACTAAAAGAACTAGGAAGATAAAATTTGTTAGAGGGCAGAAAATGCTAAATTGGTTGAAGAAAGTGTTCGTTGAATACCCGTCAAACTGGTCTACTAAAAACTTTGACACTGTATATTAAAAGCTGTACAGTGTATCACAAAGAGGTAAAGAGGTGATGGCAGTTCAGGTGATTCAACTGGTGGAAGAAATTATGGGAAATTGGAATATTAAGGACCCTATTAGCAGTTGTTGGATTTTTTGGGATTTTTTAAACATCTCCAATTCAATGTGTCAGGAATATACATTTTGTAGTAATAATTTGTTCTAAGAATGAAGTTAATGTTATCCAATTGAAAAGTGTGGTGTCCTACTCAATCCTGAATCTTCCTTCTAATATTCATGCAAAATCCAGGAAACAGAGATAACTGACATCTCACAGATTTTCAATGTATTTTGGAGTTTTCTTGCGGTAATTCAATAATCTCAGGTTGTTACTTAGCTAGACAGTAAATAGGATGATCCAAGCCATCCTGTAAAGCTAAATAACCCCACAATCAAACCCTTGGCAGAAAACACTTAGAGGAAAACTTGCTATATCTGCTTAAGGTGCCAAATACTCACTTGATTTGTAGTTGGTTTTACATGACTGGGAACAACTACATGCTCACTTCTCTCCCACTGTCATTCTTTTAGTGCAAATCTGTGTTCATGCACAGGGTTTTGAGTTGGGCTCTAGCTCGGAGAGTGAAGTTATTACCAGTTCTGCCTTCCCACCCCAGCAGCTATCACCCTTGTCATGAGCCTCATTCAAATAACAGTTTAAAGCAGGATTCTGCAACACAAAGTCCTACTCTGAGTCAGTACCTAACGCTATTACAAGGCCTGCAACAGCTGGAATAATACCTCATCGAGCCATTTCAGCCTTTTAGAATAGTCATACAATTGGCATTTCCTTATAATAGGACATAGTATTTCTATAAACCCTATTAGTGAAGTGACCAAATTATACAGAAACCAAAAAGTATATTGTCAGGAATGCTGGGCAGCTTTAATGTCACAGGGCAGGGGGGCTGAGAAAACTGAACAGCTATAAGGTAAAAATACAGACTACTATTTGAAGTAACACATTTATTTTTATTCATTAAGTGTTTTTCTGGCTAACTCATTAGAAACATCACTTCATCTACTATCCATTTTTATCAATGTAGACCTTAAAAAAGTGATCTGTACAGATTCCCCAACATGTGTTTACCATATACCACACATGATTGCAGCCACTCACAACAAGGTAAATGGGGGAAACTATTTCAGTGGAGTAAGTGCAATCACGCTAGGCTAAATAAGGTAGTTTTAAAAAAATCTGAATCAGATTCATTGTTTACGAAATAACTTATTAGTATCTGTATGTTAAGGTTTTTGTCAGGTGTTTCATTATAAATACTCATTTTGGAAAGTTTAAAACTCCAGGGTAGCATTGTTTTAAATTACAGGAGCATAGATTTTACATAACTATAATGCTGTTTTTAAAAAAAATCCTATACCTAAAAAGTATCTTTATTTACTTAAATGAAATTTGGCATGCAAGCAAGCCATAATGAAAAACAATTGGGGTTTTTTAGGAGGAGGGGGGCATTAAATATATATTTTTAATACAGAAGAGTTATTTCATTTTTTAAACTGTTTACATATGCTTGGCAAACTAAACAGCCAGCATACTTAAAAAGCTGTCCTAGCAGGGAGCATGCCCAGTACCTGAATATGGTCTGAAACCTAAACAATGGAATGAATAATCATAAGGCAAGCTGGTTCCCTCCTCTCTGAATTTTAGCCCATGAAAAACCAATCTGCTGCTATTAAGAGCCATGGAGAATGTTTCCAGTTGAGACTGACTTTGCAGAAGTCACCTTGGCTCAGCCCCTTGGCGGCTCCATTTTGTGTCACCCACCAGAGCTGCCACCTGCAGACCATTGCGGTCTCTTCCCATCTTGGCTGCAAAAACGTGCAAGATGCATGTTCAGCTCAGGCAAATCCGAGCACTACATGGTAGACTGCTCTCTCTGGGAAGATAATGTGTGGATGCCGGCTGTCAAACCCCAAATTGCTCCCAGACAAATTTGGTTTTGGACATTATTATTTAGGTGCCAGATAATTGCATTTAAACTTTCAGGACTCAGTTTCCATGGTCATGTGACTTCAGATGTAAACCTGTAGCTCTGTCATGATTTTATCCAGTTTTGCTATTTTCAACCATTTAACATTCCTTTAACATTCACCCAGTGAATACTTTATTCAGTACCTGTTATAGTAAGGTGTTCATTACAAATTGTTGTCTAGTCGACTGAAATTCAAAATCTAGTTTAAAAAACATGAGCAGATACAGATGGCTGCAATACTTTTTGCAAGTTTTGTAGGCAAAAGCGTACAATTGTACATAGGTAGTATCATTCCAAGCCTCAGCATCCCTGTCATGCACCCTGTATTGCACCTATTTGCAGCCATGCATTGCACCTATTTCAGCTTATCAAACACATCAAGAGGAAAAGATGGCCCATAAACTTTCAAGTGCAGATGTGCCCATTGTGTGACTTCCACTGTTTCATTAATCTCATCCAAATTGTTCCTCTCCGCTGGCAGTTCTTGCTTTGTGTTGGTTAAGAAACTCTGCCTAGAAAGTTGTTTGTGAGGGCCTGTGCAGTGCACTAACACCGGCTGGTTTGTAATGTTATTGCATGATTAAATTAGTTTAAATACAAAGAGTTCAAATCAGTTGTTGACTTCAGGGAACTGACAGATGCAAGGGCATTTTCTGAGTAACTATTTGTTACACAATAATGGTTTAACTTTAGATATAAAACTTTCAGACCCTAACTGAGCTCTGTTAGCAATACAGATTTTGTCTAACATACATAATGAAACCAGCAAATTAGGTCCCATGGCCATAAACATCGCAGAGGGAAAGCAAACAGAGCATGAATCAAAAAGCTCTAGAAGGCAAGAAACTATTGGTAACTTATAAAACTTATAAGTTAAGGCCAAAAAATCAAGTATCAGACAAGTTTAGCCGTTAAAAAAATCTGTGTGCTTTTAGAGGAAAACATTGAATTAAAAAAAAAAAAAAGTGGAAGTGTTAGACTCTTAACTTAAAGATCCAGTTCAATATAAGCTATATCAGAAACACAGTCACCAAAAAGAGATCAAATCTTTTTTAAAATTCTTTCCTACTTTATCCTCTACTTGTGCAATTTGACAGGGCAATACAGCATGTACAGCATTGACACCTCCCATGCTGTGTGTGGCCCTCTGCAGTTTTGAACCATAATGCCAGCCTTCACTTTTAATTTCTTGACCCTGTCTGGTTTATACCTTAGCCTGCAGGTCTAAAAAAAAAATCTCTGAAGTTTTTTTATTTTGCCTTTTGTTAAAAAATACCTAAACTAAAATCTTTTAAAATCTCTCTTTTTAAAATCCCCCAAATACCAGTTACTGACCTGATCATATAAGCTAAGTTTTAAACACACATATTGACCTAATTAAGTTAAAACCTATTTAGGGAGTTTTAAAATATATTTTACAGCATCATAGTCTATAAGAATCTCATCATATCCATTCACATTTAGTTTGTTAAGTACACGTTTGTGCATTTTCAAACAGCAGCTGTAAGACTCCTTTGCAGTGAATGTGGCTATGCCATTGACAGAGTTGGTTTGTGAAGTTTCCAATCTAATGTATCACTCGAACTGAGTATTCTGCATGCTTAATAACCTTTTTTTCCTAATGATTTAAATCACCATGAAACTTAACGCAGTAAAGAATAACGAGATAAAATAATTAAAAATGTATGTATGTCATTGAGCTTATCTTTCAGTCCTGAATTATTGAATGCTTTCAAAAAGCAGCTACCAAAAGTATCCACACCCATTTAATAGACTGAGGTCCTGAAAATAATTTTTATTTGCAGTTATATAAAGTGAACTGCACAGTGAGTTTGCTGCAATTTGAGTGGGGGAGCAGGAGGGAACAGTGCAACCTAGAAGCAACAAAAAGGATTTTGATTTTGTCAGTTTGTAAAAAAGTTTTGCTCT
>VWZN01020688.1:29150-134150 GCA_013396955.1 Regulus satrapa | reverse complement strand
GTATTCTGCATGTAGTTTGTGTGTTGGAAAGTGATGTTAAGAGGAATATTCTGTTACATTCGGGATCTTGACTAAGACTCGGGTAACTCATCATTTAGATGAAATAGGTGAACATTTGAACATTCAGGCTCTATAGATAAGACGATGACCTACAGGCATCTTATCCACTGAAACTGCCTCCAAGGAAAACAAGGAGCAGAATGCTACTTGCTTGGATGACTGTGTCTCTTGATATAGTTAAATACTTACCATCTTAATTTCTGCATTTCTGACCTTGTATTCTTTGAAAATGGTATGGAGAGTTCACATTGCTACCAAGAGTTATATAAACTCTTTGTTGTCTGGGGTCCCGACTCCATGGACATGACCATGAGACTGGATGGAAACTGTAGTGAGGAATTTTATAGGTTGTGCCTACATCCAAACCATGGCTGTAGACAGATTCTTTCAAAAACCCCCGAACTTACCAGTGGTGCCACCATCTTTACCTCTTCCACTTAATTAGTTAACAATATTTCTCAGAAGCCTGTGGCCAAAATACAGAATGAACCATAAAGGGTTTTTTAAACTGCAAACTGTTAATAAGTATTAGGTGGTTATGAGAGTTGTCTGTGAAACTGAAAAACAGCGATGAAAGTTTGCAAAATAAATGTTTTTTCCAGTGCCTAAATGATTTGTGGACCTCACTGTAACAAGGTAATGTAGCTGAAGGCTGTAATGGGTTTCAAAAAGAATTTAGACATGAGGGTAGTGAGAACATGCACAGTTAAAACCAATAACATTACGCAAAGTTAAGAGTAACTTCCTGTTTCAGAAGGTCTTCTATTGCTGCTTTAGGGCATTTGGCAGCTTCCTATGGGGTAACTGGTACCAGCCCATACTGGAGGGGACTCCTGGGCCAGCTGGAGCCTGCTTTTTCTGATGTTATCATTCCTTTGTCCTTGTTTCATTAATTGGCTCCTTCCCAAAGTACAGCTCAGAAATACAAATCTGTTATTGCACAGTGTGGCCATTATCGTATGAAATGGTCTGTCACTGAGGCAGGACCAAATAATTTAAGCAGTGACATATTTTCTCAACCATTCGTATTGCAGCAGCTGAATTTTCACCTAACTTGTAATGCAGCTTCCCCCTGTCCCAAGTAGTCAGTACATGTGATAGCTCCTTTCTCTTCCATCTCCAGTTCAAGGCTCTGCTTTATTCACATCTTAGTGGAACCTGTGCTGGTTTTGTGCAGTTACAGTCACATTTCCAGCAGACCCAGGCAGGGTGATAGTAACTCAGCTTAGAACAAAACTTTTGATTATTTTCTGCTAAGCTATTGTGCGTGACAGCAAAGATACTTTGTGCAGTGTCCTAAACAGTTTGTGCATTTATGATCCCTACGTTTCTTTCTAGTTACCGTGCTGTGCTCTGAATGTTAGGGAGGTCAGCTTCACATAAAACGTGGCCAAAGTCTTTGAACTTAAGTGTCTAAATAGGGTCATGGATATAAGTAATCTGTTTGTAATGTGAACAACTTTGAAAGCAATCCACTTACTGTTTCGTGATTTTGGTGGACTATTCAGATTTTCTGGATATGCTCCGAGTCACACAATGCCCCGTTGAGTACATTTGCTATGTAATTCAGTACAGGGATGCTTGCTATTAAGAATATCAATGTGGCATGGATGATATTGTTGACAATATCCGCATACTACACAAGGGCCTGTGAGTAACAGGGATAAATGCCAGGGGTAAATCCAAGCTTGTGTGAGTACTTCTGCTTGCAAAAGAGCGGGTGTGATTTTTTGCCTTCATATGGATGTTAACGCTTTTGGCAGAGAGTGTGGGCAGGGATAGGTGCAGGCTGATGTAAATGGGGGCCATGCAGCCCTGGGACTGCACCAGGTGATGAGTGCATGTACCACTCTGATTTTCAGGGGGAGCCAAATGTCTTCTCTCCTTTCCTTGTACCCACAGATGGTGAAACACCCATGCTCTGAGAGTGAAGGGACTGAGAGTGAGAATTCTGTTCAGCCGAATCCTGTTTTAAATTTCAGTGGGAAATCAATGCCAGACAACTCCTGGTACTGGGGTTTTAAAATTTTGAACAATGTATCTTCTTTCAGTTTCTGCTTATACTTCACCTGCTGCTTAGTGTGGTGCATTATATAACTGGGGTTTTTTTTTTTAACATGTGTCCCATGCTCTATTCCTAGTTCATTTTTCCCATAGAATGAACAAGCTGTGTTAATTTCCTTCCTTAAGCTGCCTGGCATGTGTTTTAAGTTGTTCAAACAACTGAACACAGAATTGTCATATCAGATTCTTTGAGACTGCAGCACAGTGAAGAAACAGCTAAACTTCAGCCTTCTGCTACTCTTTTCCCTTCCATGGAAACTGCTATAAGGAAAATAGAACAATTAAGTCACTTTTTAGTCATTACCAGTTTTATCTCCTTAGGGGGAGCATTAATTTTTTATTTTCATTTTCTGCATTCTTCTCTCCCTGATTCAAGGATTTTGTATGGTTTGATAAGGTGGAGCTCTTTGCTTTTACAATATGTGCATGTGAGTCCATTTTTACTGTTTGCTTTGTGCTAGTACCAGTACATTAGCCTCTGTGGATTTTGTTAATCCAGATTTACTTGTGTGAGAGTTGACTCTGACCCAGAATGTGCCTCATGCAGTGCATTTTAAGGAATGGGAATGTGCTTTCATGAATTCTAGCAGAAGCTGGAATAAATGTTGAACCTATAAAGGCAATATGTGAATCCTCTAATAATACCCCATAATGACATTGACTAGAATTCAGGGAAATAGCTCAACTATATTCAGCAGGAACCTAACATTCAGCAACTTTCTGGGTGGCACAAATCAGTCTATTTAGTGAATATTTTCAGCTTATTGTCTTCATGTTTGTATTTGTATTATGGAATTGATCTGATGACTCACACACAGGATTTTGCTGAACTGCTCAAAGTCACAAGTTGTAATGGTCTTTCCTGAATTCACACATTATTCTGATCAGATTTCTCCTCTGTTTTCTCTTATTTTCAAAGCCCGTGGACTTTGATGAAGGTCAAAACAAAGGAAAAGAGCAGTCATATGCAATTTGAGGTGTTTTATTAGGATAGATTAGAAAATAGGGTGAAGATGGACCAACAGTTTTCCAAAGCATTGGAGAGGAGTTTAAGGGCATGGCAGAGTTTTGCTGTTGATAAATTGCTGATGGCTAGTGTAAGTTTTGCTGAAGAAAACTATTTGTCCATTCCTGGGTTCAAAAAAATGTACAATGTTGAAGAGAAATTGAGTATTGAACCCTTATATAGCCCATGTTTGACAAGCATGTGAAGAGGATAAGGACCATTTGATCACAGGCTGTAAGCATCTGTCCTTGGGAAAGGAATTTTGTAAAGAAGCTCTAAAAAAGAAGCAAAACAAATTATGAGATTCAAGAAAGTTTAAGTTTTTTTATAGTCAAGATAACTGAGGGCTGCAACAGGTTAACAGCTCTTGTGTTTGGTTCCCACTGAATAGTAAGCATTCACTCATTGTAGAGGTTATTCTGAAATTTGTGGGCTACTTTTGGCAAAGGAGGTGTTAAAGGATGGCCATGGAGTCCATGGCACACGGTGCTCTCAGTACTGTAGCACTATATGAAATGCAAGCAGCTGTGGATGCACAGATGCTGAAGATTAAGAAGGGCCCCTATCCCAGTTCTGTCACTGGTTCTGCTGGAAAAAAAGAGCAGGTGCCTCATGAAAGGAATCTTATATGTTCTTGTAAGGAATATTTGCTTTTCTAGCAAATTATACTGTTCCTAGATACTAGCAGTCATTCTGTTATGTGTTCCCTGGTCTGGTTGGATAATCCTTTCTCTTTTAAATGGATGTATGTATGTTTGGTGAAAAATTTATGGGACAAAGTAACTTCTGTTCGATGCTTAAAGAAAAGTGAAGGAAGACTATTGTTATACTGATATTTTATGACACTATTTCTCTAATATGGAAGTGCAAGAAAAAATAGCTTTTGTTTCAGTTTTTCATAGCTTTTACACAAATATGTTGATTTCACAGAACTGACTAATCAATTAAATTAAGTTTTCTGATCTTACTCATTTTTAATAGCTCCATTATTCACTGTATCAGAAAATCAAGAGGATGATAAGATGATAATTTTCTCTTGGAACTGTGGAAGTTTCTGAATTAATTTAAAAGATACTGAATCAAGAAACACATTGGTATGATTGAGGAGCTGAAGCTGAATCTTTATTATTCAAGCTTGTTAAACCCAGTTCAGTGGGACAAATGAATTACAGCTATAACTGGAACCAAAATGATCAACAGTTTGTGCATAAGTGATTGGTTTCTCTGAACATAGACCCTGCATATACCTTCCTACATTGAAATCAAGATTCTAAGTTGATTAATAAACTATATAAGTAAATAAAAGAGCTGAACAATTGATTAGGTTAAGGAAATGCAAACCTTTTTATTGGGGTCATTTTTTAGCTTTGTGAAAGTTAACAAAACACAATGGTCACAGTGACAATTCCTTTTTTCCATAGAAGCCTGCATAAGCTTTAATCAGTATTAAATACTTGTCATATCTTTTATGTGTTATTTCAATTAACTCACTTCAAAAAAGTAAAGTGTAGTGTGATGTAATAGTAAACTCCTTCGGGAACAGATTTTTTTCCCGCCTTGTTAAAGTGAAATTTTGATTTGTTTTCTCGTAACTTACCAAAATAAGGAATATGTTATGCATTGAACAAGGTTAGTTCTATTTTAGGCTCTATATGCATGATGATGTAGTTTCTTATTACTGAGAAAGTTTCACGTTTTTGCTGTCATGCGGCTCCTATGAACTTACACCAACCATTACTGTAATTTTAATTGCAATGGTGCAGGCAGCTGGAGATCGTTATTATATCCTGCCTTTGTAACAATCATGTAGGATGCCCCAGCAGGGGTCATTTAAGTATTCTTGACATTATCTCTGTGGTTTGGTCAAAAAGCAACGAAGAGAGTGTTCCTGTTTGATCCTGAGGAAATGCCCATGAGTGGTTTGAGTGGATGTAAGCTGGCTCAGGTCCAGCCACTTTAACATGCTGACCCTCCTCTCACCTTGTCTTTGGTACTGTTGAGGTTGCCTGCCTGTCTACACACACGCTCAGCCTGGCCAAATTTGTGACCATGGTTATGAGGTTCTTCTCTGTTTTTCCTTTTTCTGTGATGAAATGCTGATGAAGTAGTTCAGAATCAGCATCACTCTGGTCCTCACTGCAATGAGTAAGCTGACATCTATCCCTGGAACTTGGGAGTAGTCTTTCACATCAGTTAGACTGACTGAAGTGAGCTTCTATTCGTTTAGATCGGAAACTCTGGTCAAATTTGTGTGAAGTGCTAATATAGGGACTTTTTTTTTCTTTTTTTCCAATGCTTTGCTTTAACTACTAAGTGGTTGCTATGGATTGATAGTTATTTTTGCTTGGACAGTGATTCAGAACAACAAAGGCATCTGCTGCAGAGAGAGTCTCTGACTCATGCTCATATGTGGCTGTACCATTAGTTGGACTTGGACTCTACTTTCCCACCACCCCAAACATTACCAGCCATACCAGAAAAAAATCCTGGCTACTGTTTGAATGCCACCTTTTATTCTGTTGTCATTTTAAAAATTTCCATTTCTGTAACATGCATATTAAATCACAGGTCAAAATACTCTCTAAAGTATTTAGATGGTTAAAAAGACAAATGCTTAATGGAATTTGCAAAATCTCTGAACTTCAGGGCTTCAGTCCCACTGATTGAAATAGAAATCAGGATGGCAACTTCCTTAGGTGCTTAGGAAAATCCTACCCAGAATGACACATTTCAGAGTCTGATTCTTGGAGTTTGTTTCCTGGACACCCAGGAACAAAAAATTATTTTTCAATTTACAACACTTTGCATCAGAAAAGACTTAATGATTCCCACTCTTACATTAACCTACTATTGATATTGCACACACCATTGTTCTCACTTCATTTTTTTTCCCTGAAAATTGTCTACAAATAGTTTACTTCAGCTCATGTCCCAAGAGCAACAAGTCTGAGATCTACCAGACAGAAGAGTGTTTGAGAGTTAAGAAGTCCTTGCAGAAAAAGCAGTGCCCTCTCAGTATGTTTCCACCTGAACAAAGATGTTTTATCCTTAATCTGGGTCAATATGTGAACTTGAAATAACAAGTTTTTAAGTATCCAGCACCTCTGAAGATTCATAACTTTGTCATTTTTAAGCCAATAGTTTAATTGCATACTTTCTTCTATGCTTCCTCACCGAGAAACTGGAGAAATAGGATGAATCAAAGGAGACTCCATTCAACCCAAACTGTTATTATTAGTGTTTTCTTTCTCAAATGAACCAAAAAGAAGCTCAAATAGCCATACCGTGATTTTTCAGCATGTTCATATTCCTTTTATAAAATTTTATCACTCTGGAGAGAATGAAACTGTTTCCAGTTTACGAAACCATTACTTTTTATTTTGTTATTTCATTTCTTGTGCATTGTCCCTTGCAAGCAAATTAAACAAATTTTTAGCTGGCAGTTGGGAGAGCAACATAGGGGTAAATGAGATTGTAACTAGAAAGGAGCTGCTCATTCAACTAAACGAGAAAAGCAAGGATTGCACCTTGCAACACATGGTAACTTGTAACACCTTTTAAATTTAAAGAGCAGTGCATCCCTTTAAAACTATAACACACTAGTATGCTACTTTATAAACAAATAAGCAAACAAAAAAAAATCCCAAACTAACAAAAACAAACAAAAAAAACCTTGCAAACACACTCCAAAAGACTTTTTTCAGAATTCTGCAAAAGCTCTAAATGGTATGAATGGTCGTAATCCAAGCCAGAGACAGAGAAATTTCTCTACTGACTAAACTGTTGTTTGCAAATACAAACTAGAACATCCCAGCTGTAGTCTTGGGAACCACCAATTGTGAACTGAAAATTCTGATCTTAGCCAATGCTGAAGAGAGAGGATACAATTTGTTGTAGGATGACTCCAGGACAGACATTACTGATTTTGTCATTCTCCCCTTAAAAGTCCTTTTCATGTCCTATAACTCATTTCCATGTCTGTGTACTCCTTTCAGAGCTGGTGTGTGGCCCTCACCATGACACAAATTGCATATGTATGTCTTTCCACATTCAAAATCTTGAGAGTGATCTTGTCCTATATGGATCTCTAGCCTGGAAGTCGGTCCGCAGAATGGGCAGTGGAGTGCTGGACTGGAGCCGAAAGGAGGGCAGTGTGTAAGGCACATTTTCATTGGTTCATGCGCTTTTCACACATCTAATGGTCACCTGGAGACCTGACCTAACCAGAGGGTGAGGTGAGCTGTTTGCAAACTGTCATACAGAAAGCTCCAGAGAAAATTCTCCAAGAGGAGATAGCACCAGAAAGGTTAAAGCTGTCCTGTCTCTCATTAGGTGACTTTCGCCTGAACTTAGCTGAGAACATCAAGAGACTGCTTATGAGGAACACTGACAAAATCATGCATTGCTTACACAGGGTGTGTCTGCTTCCTGTCATGTTTTTAGCTCATAAATACTTAAATTTATTGATACACTCTGCTGAATATAGCTAGGGATTAATACAAGGACTGTACTATTGCATGGTGCCCAGTGAATCTATAACATCTTTATGTTAAGGAATGTGTATACCTCTTTCTCTTCCTATAAATGACAAATGCTTCCTGCCTTTTTTTCCCCCATCTCAACTGTGCTTTAGCTATGTCAATATTGAAATGTTTGCTCAGCATAGAGATTATTATTCCGGTTTGGAATTTTTATGAGACCCGGGCCCACGGCTGACCTTCCTTACATGAATTCTGGCACTACCTCACCATGAACACTTCCTAATTGCTGATTATAGCTTATCATTACAAGAAGACACTTATAACCAGGGAATTGAACCAGTATGTTTGAATCTGTTCTGGGTCAGATCCAGCTGTGACTGAAGCTGTTTTAGCTGAGCTCTGATTCCAAGCCAGTAACAGTTTATTGTTCAGTTCACACAGTCCCTTACAGCAAGGGGACTCCATCTCCTCCCCTTTCCATGAGCATGATTTTCATTCTTGGGCCTGTACTGGGATTTTTAGAACCTGAAGTTCAGTAAGAGGGACCATGTTGCTAGTGAGGAAAAGTGTCGCCAAGAATATGGGAGGGCCAAGCACTAGCCAGAGGAGTGGGAGTGATAGAAGGATCAGCTTGCTGGCAGGCAAAATCTCCTTTCTCTCTCTTGTAAAAACTCAAATCCATCACACATATAAGTCTTCTTGCCAGTAGGTATAGTAGTGGAAGGAAATTAAGGCTAGTGAACAACAGTCAAATGAGAAATAGCAATCATAAGAAGCAGTTGGCCTCAATCTCACCTTAGCAGGTAGTTCCTGAGGGTAGCTGATTCCAGGGAAGAAAGTTTGTGACTCTCTGCTGGTGTTTAATGTGACAAGGGAGGGAGAAAAGAACAGGCATGGGGCAGGATGGTGGTTTTGAAAGGACTCTTAAAGTCAAGCTGTCCTCTTATTGCACAGAATGTGCATGGGGATGTTGCTTTTCAGCTGAACTGGTGTTTTGAGCTGGAAAAGTCTTTGTTTTGCTTAAGTTTCAGTTTGAGATCTGGTATTAGCAAAATTTCCAAAATAACAGTGTAAGTTTACTTCCACTTTGGGAAACATTTTCAAACAGTTCATTGTTCAGGTTTAGTTTAACTTCCTTTCATAATAGAAGAATGAGAAATAGGACTGTCTTATTCAATCACTGACATTGATTTTAAATAAGAAACTACATAAATTTGTCAGATGTTCTCGACTTTATAGTAAGTTTTTATTTGCAGTTAATAAAGTCAACCTCACAGATGACTTAATCATAGTGGAAGCCCCTAATTTTGGCATCAGTGCTCTGAGTGGGCATTCACGTGATTATTGGTACAAAAGCAAAGGCTCTGTGTCCTTTATTAGCTGCACTCTTGTCTCAGCCCAATTTCTGCTGGAGCAGCTCTGTTATGAGGCAATCACGTGCACACAAGAGTCTGGGTGTGTTGTGCTGCTGTCCCTACGTGCAGATCCTGTTTGCAACGAGTGGCTCTGTGTGGTGTGCAGGGCTTGGCCCATGCTGAGGTTGTTTCAGCTCACCTGACTACCTTTTGTCTTCCTGCTAACAGTGCAGGTGCTTGCTTGAGATCACGTGAGTACTGTCCTAACTCTGGAACTAATCCAAGCAGTTTGTGGTTCTGCTTTGGGTTTGCTAGTTAAAGAAATGACTGTAGAAGAGGGCCTGGGAAATGCATGCGCCACTGGCTGACAGTCCTGGTAAGATGGACTGTAAGTACATCTCAGAGAAAGGCCACTGAGCACAGGGCATCAAACATGGTCTGTTGGGGGGTCACAGGGGCTTCTGCAGAGGGAAATGCTGCCACACTGACCTGCTCTAGCAGCATTAGCATGTAGATAAAGAGCCAGTGGAGACACAAATCTCAACTTCAGAAAGCCTTTAGTACTTTTTCTCACCAAGCAATTACATCTGGACTGATTCCAGAAAAAAATTGTTCTTTTACATGTTGAAATCTGGTGAAATGATAGCAACTAAAACATAAGCTATAAACACAACTTTTCAGGATGGAAAAGAGTTGCTGGTGTCATCTCCCAGGGTTTAGGGAGAAGGAGGGCATGAAGAATGATCAGGGTGGGAGGGAAATTAACAAAATTTGCAAAACCATGCAGAGGAAGAGCTGAACTGCTATTCACTAACTCTCATAATGCTACATCTAGAGGCACAGATATAAAGACACAATGACCATCTTTACAATAAGAGGTAATTCCTTGTAAGACAAGCAGTGAACTTCTGGAACCTGCTGCCGTAGGTGGATGATAGTTGCTACAGTGCTGCTATCTCCTTACTAAAGTCGAAGGTGGCATACTATCTAGAGCAGAGACACTGGCAGAAATGAAATCTTTTATTTTAGGTTTCTGTAAGAATGTGACATTTAGCTGTTAAACACAGCTTACTCTGTAATAGAGCAATACATACCTATATACATATGTGTGTATGTACACACACGCACACATACACGTATATTTCACTCTACCTTTTCTGTTAGGGAATTCCCCTGCTCTACCATATAAATATACCAAATCTCTAATTGCCTTCCCTTCACAATCTCCTCAAACCAAATCCAGGCTATCTTCTGGCTAATGAAGTGTTGAGATTTGTGTCTGCTAGTAGCAGAAAGCTTATTGATGTTCCACCTTTTTTTTTTTTTTGTTATATATGGCTTTGGGGTTTTATGCTGTGGAGGGTTTTTGGCGAGTCCTGGAATGGTTTGATAGTGTCGGCAATCTCGTAAATCTGCACCTTCTCAATTTGGAGTCACATCTAATAATTTCTCTCTGGGATAATATTTTCAGATACATTGTGGGGAAAAAATGATCAGATGTTGTCTATTTTGGTCGCTTCCATGGGAGCAGTAAGAAAGCAAGGAATGATACATATCTTCCCTGGTAGAATTTTAAACTGTATTTCAAGGTGTGGGAAGAGCAGGAGAGTGCTTTCTGTGAGTTGTTACTGTGAACAGGACAAGTGTCCTTCATGACTGATCAGCCATCAGTGATGATGTGATGGGTCACCACTGGAAGATTTGAATCCCTTATTATTAACAATTGTTACTGGTAAATGTTGCTTACCTCCTGTGCTCACGGTGGCATTATTAAGTGGTACACGAGTAACTGGTCTTACATTGCTTATGCAGATCTTTTGCCATAGAGCTTTGTGTTACTGATGTGCTCTTTAACCCCAGTGGCTTCTGGTCACAATAGTAACTTCTTCTATTTTTTGTCCCTTCTGTGCTAAGAGGTGTCTGAACGGTGCTCACCTGCCCCGAGCAGTCGTACATGCTGTCACTCCCTCGTCGGGTTCCTCGCTGTGCTCTGCCCAGCATGGCAGCACAGGCCAGTTTGAACACGTTCCACCCACGCAGCTCTGGCTTCAGAGCTGCGTCTGGATGGGGTTCAAACTCTTTGATTTCATTAGAAAGTTGTGTCTATTTTGGGGCCTACTTAATCGACTTAGCAATAGCCCTTGTACCCAGACCCTGTCCTACTGTCAGCATAGGTGCCTCCTGATAAATCTCAGAGTGCATTTTTGGTCACTGGAGAGCATTTAAAATTAATATTTGATAGATTTCATTATGTCATGCTGCTGCTGTAGGTACATTAAGAAGAGAGAAAGTGAAACAAGGTGTAGCTAGTCATATAGGATTAGCTTTGTGGGACTTCATGCCATATAGGGAGGAGGTCTACTACAGAAGCTTATGTCAAGTATGTACATCTTTTCAAATACACTTTATGCAGTTTTTGTCGCTGACTGCAAAAGAAATGGTCACTGCAGTCATTTCATTCAGTATTTATCTCTCTCGAAGCACAAATGGTTTGGAATGAAAGGGACAGTTGCAGTAAGTTCTTCCAAGTGATGCAGTTGGCTGGTAACCAAGAGACAGCACCATTCCTTGCTGCTTGACTGCCCTGCAATGTCAGCTGGACCGTGTGGCTTCAATTCTCTGAGTATAGTTTCTCCATCTGTAAAATGAGAGCACTGCAGAGCAATTAAAATCAGTGGGTGAAGGGACTGATGTAGGAATTGCATGTTTTGTTCTACAGTTAAGGTAATACAGGCAACTGTACTGTAAGACAACCTATGCATCTAGAAATGATCTCCCTGTCATTTACACCTACTTCACCTCTCACAAAGATATTAGATATTATATTAGCATAATTTTAAATGATTTTTCTACATAGACAAAGATCTGTGTCACATAATTCTTTGTCAGAATATAGGTCACAGACCCATTGAAATTGCTATGACTATGAGAAAAAGAGCAATTTTATCCACTTGGGGTTGGGTCTTTAAAAAACAGCTGGTCTATAATCATATGTGGGAAGATCTTAGTGTTTGTAATTTTATCCAATACTCAGGACGCAGTCTGGAGAAATGTATTGCTTGTTGCATATCTCTTGCACATAACACCACTAAGTTTGTCTCAATCATCTCCTCCAGTGAGAAGATTTAAGGACAGTCTCCTGTCTTAAGAAAGTAGGTACATCAGAATACCCTGACTTTTTTGTCTGTCCTGGTGGTTGTTGAGCTGACTCCATAAGCATCTCTGTGTTTTCTCTGCTTTTAATCAAAAAAAGAAAAGGAATTGAAGCTTTTGATACCTGTTGTTCTTGATGCTAGTGCTGGACACAGTGGACTGTCATGAATAACTGAAAAGAAAAATGTTGTGCTTTATTTTCTTAAACTTTTTGTGGTGGATAGGTTCCTTGAATGTTAAAAAAAATTAGATCAAGGCTTAAGTTTTTTTTTCAATGTTTAATTTTACCTCAGCACCTGTGAGACACAAGCTGTTTGTGGAGCAGAAATAACAATTCCTTGCCAGCTCCCCCATACTTTGTACCAAACCTTCCTATTTGTCAGTGTGAGAAGTTCAGTGTTGAATCTTGTTACAGAAGTTTGCGAAAGTGGCCCTCCTCCGGAAAACATACATCCTGCAATTTTCAAGTTTGTCAGTTATTCTGACAAGTATAAGCATTTTGTTTACAGAATTCTCCTACTATATAACACTATAGCTGCTTTAAGGGTTTGGGGCTTGTGCATTAGTCTGCTTAATACAAAGTTCTGGAGACAGGTTATAATAAGTTGCATTGTGATGCAGTTATGTGCCATATTGAATCTTTTCTGTACTAGTGCATAAAGACCAGAGAAAATCTCCATTCCTACAGCCAAAGAAGAAAAAAATTTGTTCTCATTAGTTTTCCTACAGAAATAACATACTGCATATGTAATGGAAAATGAAAGGATGTTTTATGATTTTGTTTCATGTTAAATTACTTGCAAAAATATATTAATATCAGTTACATGACAGGAAAAATTGTTCCTACTAATTTCAGTGTTACTCTTACTAATCTGCACTGGAGAGGCTGCCTAGACAAACAGCTGTGTGAAAGGCTTTCCACAGATTGCTCATCCTGCAAGCATTGATCTATTGACAGCTCCTGTGTGGTGGAAGTTTCTGAATGAGGATGTGTAGACCCCCACCTTGATTTTCAGAGAAAATTAACACATAAAAATCAGATCAGATTTCATCTTTCTTTTGGGTAAATATATAGTACCAAGTAGCTTGAAAACTTTTGTTTCCTGTTTTTCACATTCCTTTTGTGTCTAAATACGTGGTCTAACCAGGCCACATCTAAATCAAACTGAGTAAAAGGAGAGGATAGAAGGTATGTGCTCCCTCTGAAAGCACAATGATCTGCACTAGTCAGGTTGCATAGACTTATGTCCATTCAGAGAGAGCCTCTGCCCTGGGGCATGGCTGGCTGCCCTCAGGGAAGCCTCTTGTAAGGAAGTAGAGAGAACAAAAGATGACTCCACTGTGCACACAGGTGACAAAAAGAAAAGACTAACACCAGAAATCCATCCTTTGATGTTCATGGGGAAAATAACACTTTATTTTCTTATTTTTTAATGTTTATGGCCATGTTTTATGTCCATTGTCAACACTTCCTTCAGGAAGGGAAAATTAAATTGTAAAATGGAATCATTTTATGAGGTGAAACTCCAGAGGATACACTTTGGAATATATCCTTTCAAGTAAACAGGACTATGCCAACTGAAGATGATGCCCTACACCAAAACCATATCTACACAGCTGGGTGATACGCAGGTCATTCATGGTGCCTTCTTTCATCACAGAATTACATTCTGGTGCACCACCAGGGAAAGCAGTGTCCTCTTTTTGAGGATGCTCTGTTCTTAGAAACAGTGGGAGGTTTATGTAAATTCCAGTGGATGCAAGCAAATAGTGCACACACATAAAGCAGTGATTGCTGGTACCGAGGAAAATTAGGTTCTCTATAACTCGCGCCATTCTTTGCATGAGTAAATAACTCCAACTGTTGTCCTTGACCAAACGGGCTGCTGAGCCTTTGTCCAACTGGTTTCTGACTTTTACCCCACTATTGTCTTCATTCTAATGGGGGAGTGATTTCCATAATTGTATAATTTATAAAGTGCTGTGGAATCCTTCAGGATGAAAGATGCTATATAAATGTCATGCACTGTATTACATTCAAGACATTAATAATATTTTTTCTGTTACTTCACCTATGAGATAAACTGAGGAAAGGGAACATGTTTTGCATTTCTGGGCCAAGTTGATTTAAAGAAAGGGTGTATGTGTTGTTCATAGAGCTAAGCTCTCCTTGATGCTGCTGATCAGGTGCTGAAGCAGCAAGTGCTTTCCCTCCATTCATTTGCCAGATCAAGAAATGTGTTTCAGCATCATGTACAAGCTGTGACAGCAGCCAACTCCATCCCCCTGTGATCTCTAGGGGGGGACTCAGTCACCCCAGCCTCTCATCTGGCTAGTATAGAAGCTGCCATCAGCTGCAAGGCTTTGCAGGAGAGACAGTCCTGTTAAAAGGGTGCAGCAATGTGCTCTTCATGGCATGTCCTCTGTCTCCAGCAGCCTGTGTTGCTGCTTAGGACTGCTACAGGGACAGAAACCATGACCACTAGCCACTCATCAGAGTTTGTCCTTCAGGAAGCTTGGCCACTGAGTTGCAGGAAATCTTACTGTAAGCCTTCCTAAAGTGGAGAAGGATTCTAGGTGAAGAAACATCATTTATTCTTATGCAGACTTCACTGAGTGTCTTGTAAGATCTCACAGCATTTTTAACTATTTTAGCTTTTTTTTGGATACTCTGAGAGCCTCCTTTCCGGTTTTGGTTTTTTGGTGGTTTCTTTGTCCCAAAAGGAGAATTATATAGGGTTATAAGAGAAATAAAAGTCTAGTCATGAAGTTATCTGAACAAGAGGAGGGGTTTCGCTGCTTGTTGTTGTTTAGGGTTTATTTTAACTTCAAAAAAAGTTGCCTGGGATTTTAAGTTTGAGGTGGAAGTGTTTGTCAACTTTAATTCTCTCTGTAGTCTGCCTCCCTTATCCCTAGCTGTGTCATTGCTCTGCAGAACATCAAACATTGGAGGGCAATGGTGACCTGTGTTGTTTTAATCTCAGACTAAATGGTTCTTTTGTTTTGTTTTAAAAATGAGCCCTTAACTTCTGTAAGCTCCATTCTTCTCCAGAGCTTTGCAGAAATAAAATACATCAAGACGAAGGAGGCATAGTATGACAAAAGTGGTGGGTTTATTGAAAGAGAGCTTTGTGGTATTTTGCTTTTGAAATGTGTTTAACACAGAGTTTAAGGATTGGCAATTTGTTTAAAGAAATGGGTAAAATATTTAAAACCGCCACTTTATTTAAACTATTGTGCCTCCTTCAGTAAACATTCAGTACATGACTGAACCCTGTATGAACTTGTGCTTGTTGCTGGTTAAATAGATTCTGAGCTTAAATGAAAAGGGGCTGGTATTGAGCACAGGACAAAAAAAGTTGCATGTGCATTTTTTTTTTTTTTTAATTTGCCCACACACAAGCTCTTACCCCCCAAAATACTGCGTTCACAGGATCTTTTATTAAAACACCTTTTTTTTTTCCTAGGCCTCAAAGTACTAAACTGAAAGCAAGCTGTTAACAGAAATGAGTAATTATTGAAGCTCTAACAGGCAGCTTTCATTGAAGTTGATTACAGCAGCCATATAATCACTTTTACGGATGCTGTAATCACAGTAGCAGGGAATGCTTGACTTGGTTCTTATTGTTTTCACTCAGGGTGGAGGTAGGGGGCCTGCAAGAAACCCGTTTTACCACCTCAGTACAATTTCTGCTGTAAAGGAAATCTACACAGCACTGAATGAAGCAGAGAATCATTCATTCTTTCTTTATTAGCATTTTCCCCTCCCTCACATGAGAGTCTGCTGGAGCCAGGAAATTGCTGTTATTCAATATGCAAGCCAGAGGTTGTAATGACCATTTGTGAGGGTATGACCAACAATTACAGACCTTAATGAATGGGAGTAATCTAGTTGAGACTAAACACTAGTAGCAACTCTGGTGCTGTCTCTGGTTAAATTAAAAGAACAGCAATGCAAAGGAAGTTAACAAGAATTAATTAGTTAGATCAAACTGAAAACCTACTCATTAGTGATGTTATAGGCAAAGTAAAAGCCTATCTTCAGTGCAATTAGGTAGACAAATGAATTGTACAACTGACTGATTCACACCTGCTAACAGCTAAGGGCTATAGCTGATATGTATGGGATCCACTTTTTACAGTTCATGCATACTTGCATAGTTTAATGGATCTTGCATTCCTGAATCAGCCTTCATTCCTTCACCTTGTAGTCATGTATTTGATCCAAACATTAGCGTTGCTTAAAGCTTCTGACAATGTGGCCGCAGCTTTTAGGAGTGTAAGGTCTCCATAATCTGCCTTGCCATACAGAAGGGATCTCAGTTGGCAGATCTTTCTTGATAATTTTTAAGAACTGTTTAAGGATTCTTGTTCTTGACTAGCTCTCGATTGTGTTGAAAGTGGACAGATCTTCGGAGGAAGATCATATAATCAGTTAAAAGAATAATCCCATGATTCAAGATTTTGACACTTAAGAGAAGAAAACAATTGAGAAACAAAGGAAAAAGTCAAAATTCTTAGAGCTGCGGAGTAGCTATTAGACACCTGCAGGTTGGACTGTCTCAGATTTCTATTTGCAAAAAAGTCTTGGGGATTCATGAAAAGCAACCAGAATGGCAGTGATTAGAAGAACACAAAGAGATTTTTTCCTCTCCTCAGCTGCATTTTCTTCTCCTACTCATGACATTAGTCCCAGGCTTAGGTACTGCCTATGTGGAAACCGAGGTGCAGAACCAAACTGCAGTGTCTGACATAACTCTCTACTATTCCAGCTGACAGTTAATTTGAGATTCAGAGGACACAGTGTTTAATTTGTACATTGTGTTTTTCAGAGGGCAGACTGAGAAGCTACACAGTTTACTCTGATCTCTTTTTCTAACAGTATTTTTCAGTCCAGGGTTTTTATCTTGAATTTTTCTACTTTGTTCATATTTCACAAAGACCCACAAGTCTCTAATGCTCTGTGAGGCAGCCAGAATTTCAACTCTGTGTTATGAAGAAACTTGTTTACTTCGTTGTTGTGCACTCATGTTGTAAACTTAACTGTTTTGGCTCAGTTTTGATGCAGAGTTTTGGTCTAAAGTGGTTTTATTTGTGATCAAAATAGCTCAAAAGCAAAGCAGAGACAGTGAGAAGTGCATCTGAACCTCATTTTTTTTAACTCTTTAATTCACCATAGTTCATTTTATTTTATTTATTTATTTTAACTGCCTCTCTTAAGGAGAAAATTCCCATAAAGTCCCATAAAGAGAGCGTTTGCATTATAGAATAAATAGCCTCTCTGACTTGGCTGGTTTCAGACTTGTTTTCAATTTAAAGGGGGAGGTTTGAATTTAAAGTACATGATTTAAAGATTTTTTTTTATTAGGTCTTAACAAATGACATCTCTTATTTACACACAAGAGACTGACTCCCTAAAAATCTGTCTGAATATGTAAATCTCCCAGCCAGATATACACATAAAATGGATTTTTTTGGACTGAAACCCCAAGTAAATGTACCTATTACAACAGAAAGACCCCTCTGAGTCCTCTAAAAGCTTTTTTTGGTGTATGGCTTCAGTGTATGTTTATAAGCTTTTTTAAACAAATGGAGCTAAATCCAGGTTTAGTATAATTCTTTATATGTATATATACATATTTGTAACCCTAGCTTTCACCTAAAATGAGGGGTTGATGCACTTACTGTGTGCTAATGGGAGTTATATTGAAGCAGGTCACTGTTGCTTTCCCAAAGCTGCTGTTTCCACAGCCGGAGCAAAAGTCATCTCCACTAGAAAGAGGCATCTGAAGAGGTCTGCGGTGATAGGAAACATTTCCCATCTTTTGACTCTGGGTTCTAGTTCATGAGGGACTGAGACTTGGTGTAGGACTGGGTCTCTGGGAAAATCTCACCTTCCAGCAGCCTTTCCAGGAAAGGCCCAGGGCATTAAAGCAGTGAGGAGTTACAGGAAGCCAGGCGCTTCCTTCAGTGCCTCCCCAGTGCCAAGCCAGACAAGGGGCTCATGCAAAAGCCCTTCTAAAGTTGCATGAGAGCAACTTTGAACCCAGCATGTTTCTTATCTTGGGACAAGGCTATAATCATTTGAAAGTGGCCAAATGGATTTTTATCAAGGTTTGTTTTTCATAAAGTTATTTCCTTGCTGGCAGACAGGTTTTAACCTTCTGGAAAGAGGGGTTTGTAATAGAAATGTTGACACAACCTCCCTCTAGGGGTGCGGCTGCACTGCTGCAGTGATGGTGTGCGGACAATACAGCAGTAGGGCACTGACCCATAACTGACAAGAAGCAAGGCTCCAACTACATTATAAAGGTCATTCTCCTATTTGTGAAAATGAAGTGGTTTTTTTGCTCTACTCCCTGAGTTTTCTGTTCTCTCTTCCCTCGCCTACCTCCACCCCAAATCCAAACACTGTATATTTTTAATGCGCTGGTTTAAAATGTTTAGAGTTGTATTTAAAAAACAAAACAAAACAACCTTAACTACAGGAACTAAACCTGGCTCTTGTAATTACTAACCTGTGTTCAACACAGGACACCCAAAAATCCCTAACCAAAAATAACAACCAAGAAGGAATTTTGTAGTTCCTGTAGGGCCACCAAAGTTAGACAGAATAGTCTCAAGGTTGCTCTGAACTCCACCAGGCTGCAGTGGTGCTGATGGAGCATGCTGCAAGCCAGATGCAAAGAGAAAATTGCTCCAAATTGCTTTTACCTGATCTCTGTTATCTTCCATAGCATGGCTTAAGCCTGAAGCTATGAAAACCGAGTATTGGAACTTAAAACCGTTTGAACTCTGTATCCACAGTCCTTCCCAAGAAGAATGACCTTTAGGGATTCCCTCACCTTATAACCTTTTTCTTTCACGTGTTTAGGAAGGAGCACCCAGCAGGGACCAAATGAAGGGACTGTGTGCTGCAGTCTGCCTGCATGGCATCATCAAGGGTGCCCTTCTAGAATGTGAGAACAGTAACCACAATAGTTGATGTCATGAGACTGATTAAAACTAACTGCCCTGCCTGTGAGGTAGAACATTAATTGAAAATGTGCAATTTGTACAATAGGCAGTAGTTAATTATCTGCTTCTTTGAACTGCTTGGTGTTTGGGATGGCTCTGCCTATGGGGACCAGAGGCATGAAACAAAGACACAGGCAGGTTGAATGGGTAGTTGATACCATTTAAATGAGTAGGAACTGTTTAAAGAAAAATATATCCAATTCTTAATATAATTTTAGATCTCATTTATAATAATAGAAGTTGAGATGCAACTGCCCTACATAGGAGTTGTTGAAACTATGTTATACAACATGGCCACCTTAATTTATGCTAAGCATCAGTGTTAAAGCCTATTTGTTGCTCTGTAAACAAATTCTTATCAAATGATCTAAGGAAAAGTCATTTTCATTTAGTGGCAGTGTAGGCATTTAGAGTTAAAGATAAGCATTTCTGACTTAACCCAGTAGAGAGCAGTGGTGTGTATACACGCCTAACACATAATGATAATTTTAACATCTAATACATAGAGCCTTGCTTACATCATTTGGGGCCTTGAGGTATTTTATCCTCCCCTGTTTCATTTTGATTCTAATACGTAGTTTGCAATCACAAACACATGCATAGCAGTCCATACAAATTTAGTAAAACACCTTATTCATTAAAATTTGTAACTCAATTCTTCTCTATTTTCTTCTATCAATAATAACCATGATTGCTTCTGAGTAAAATGGAAAATATCAAAAAAATTCTGTAATCATTAGATTCCAAGGATAAAAGAACAAATATTTTACTTAAAAATTTATTTACCTTCTAATTCTCTGATAATGTTTAATGTATATAACTGTATCTGCCTACACAATGAGTAGTGCTCATCCATTGTTATCATTGTTAGCATCAGTACACGGTTAATCAATCACAGAAAATTGTTTTATATCATATGCAAAAGATTATTAATGCCTTTTTGTGTAAAAGCTTACCTAAGCTGATGTTCTCAAAACTGAAACATTTAATCACATTTGTCATATTTTGAGTTTTTTGCTGAATATACAAGACTGTGTAACACTAATTAAAACAGTGTGCAAGGAGGAACACACTGGGAATAGACTGATAAAGAAGACAGATGCACAGAAAGTGACTTGAGTGGAAATGATCTGAGTGATTTTTTGGTGAAGGAAGAAACATCAGTCCAAAGCAGAACCTCTGTATCTAAGGTTCTCAAAACATCTTAGTAGTTTGAAGTCTGTGTTGGACCCAAAACTGAACAGGAACTACTAATGTACATCCAAAACCTCCTGAGATTTTGGCCTATGGCAACAAGTTTCACATGAAACAGCTGGTCTAAGGTGCTCAAATACCACAGTGATAAGTAATGTATTAGCATGTGTGAAACTTGATGAGTCTCAGGAAAATTCTATTATGAAGGAAATCTTGAAATGGCAATGTATTAGTGCTGTTAAATCTGCAGCTTCACCTTCAAACCGAAGCTTATGAGAGGACTGTGCCCTGTCAGTCTGTACCACACTTCAGAATGTGGTACAGCACCCACCTCACACAGGCCTTGGTGCCTTTGTAGATCACACTGCTCACTGTCTCTGTTGTGTTGCCCCTTGCTGTTCAGTTCCCTGGGCTGGGTGGTGCTAGGTACAAAGCCAAGCAGCTTGTGTTCCCTGTTGGGGAAAGAGAAAAAGGAGAAAAAAATCAAGAGGTGATTTTTCCAGCTCCATTTGTTGAGTTGCTGCAAAGGTTTGATGGTTTATTGGACCCTTGGATGTTTGTTGGTTTTAATCAACAGCTGGCTTATTTGGGAGACTTGGTGGCTGGTCTCTGCTCGCTGAGGTGCTCATTCTTTTTTGGAGAAGTGTCTCCAAAGTGCCCATTCGTGGAGGAGCAGGATGCTGGGACTTGCAGGGGAGTTGCCCTGCCCCAGGCTGACTCCCACAGCATTCCTGGCTTCATGCAGTGCCTGGCACAAGGTTACCAGTGGCAAAGCAGCACCAGCACTGGGCAGCGAGGTCCTGCCACTTACCCTGGAGAGCCCTGGAGAGTTGAACTTGCAGCTGGCCCCTGCCACATAGGGAGTCTCGGGAGGGAAGTGGGGGAGCAGCTGCTCGTAGGGACAGGAGATGGAGAGAGGCAGCTGTGAACCAAAACCACCTTCCTTGCTCAGATGGCACGATGGGCCTCAGCCCAGAGCAGACCTCTCCTTCCAAAGTGCTGCCAACCTGTAGCTCAGTCACACAGCCCTTTGTGCAGTCTGGTTGGGAAATGACATGTGACAGCTCTGCACAGACATGAGGGGAACTGTGTTCTGTTGCCATTGCCCTCGTTGCTCAGCTGCTTCCCCTCTTACTGCTTCTCTCAGGAAGAGGGAGAGTTTAATGTAGACTCCTAGCTACACAGCGAATGATGAAGGTAGGAGAATGAGCAGCCAGAAATCTGGTGCCTTAAGAGTTCATACAGCACTGGCAGTCTCTGTTCAAATACAACCTGCTGTAGGACCTCTGAAAGCAGAGCTACTCAGGAATGAGTTATGCCTTCTATTTGTATGGAAAGGGGAACTGTGCTCAGGAAAACACCAATTCTGAAAAAGTTTAGGCACTTATACTGACTTCCAGGTGGTTATAGTAGTGGCTGAAGTCCTTACTGTATAAGCAGGGTAACATTGAGCAATAAAGGAGAGATTTTACCTTCATGCTCATTATCTTGAGGCTGTGCTGGGAATTTGTGTGCACTTTGGGTGTTCCTGTTTTAATAAGAAGGTTAAGTGCAGAAATAACACTACAGATTAGTTAAGTACTGGACAAAATGTTTGAGTGGAGTTTCACAAAATCATTATATCAAAAAGATGATTGAGCTATAATGGTATAATAGATGTCCCAGGACAAGAAGCGTTTCTGTGAATTGCATTGATAAGCAAGTAGAGAAGGGCATAACAGACTGATGGCTTCCCAGACAAAGCATGGCAGTCTAACTGCAAGTAAGGCCCATGCTCCTAATGAAGGAAGTGATTAACCACTGGGAGAAGCTGAACTCTTTTTCAGCCCTACACCTAGCAAGTAGTACCCTTCAAATGCAGTTCGCAGTCCATCATGCTCGCCTTGATCAGAGGGTCTGGCATCTGCCTCTTTCATTTGCCTGTTTAGAATTCCCCCTGCTGATGATGGAAAGCAGTGTCACACGGGGGAAGAGCACTGAAATGCCTTACTAGAAGTTCTTGTGAATTTTACTAGTCTTAACTCTATGCAATTCTGGCACAGCTCTGAAGGACTAAAAGGACTTCGTTGCCTGTAAGGTTTCTGGTTAAAGGACCTTTAATTTCCACAATGACTTTTTGGTTTTTTGCAACTGACACTTGCAATTTTATCAGCTTGAAAATAGGAAAATCTTCCAGAGTATATGGATGATTGTCTGTGGAAACAAAGCCTGCTATGGAGTTGCTACCCTGAAAGATGGAATTCCTGTTCTTTCTTTCATCAGCAGTTAATGCAATTATTAAAATGTTGCATCAAAATTAGAATAAACATTGCCTGGGAAAAGTCATGTAACTTCAGTGTGAGCATGGTTCTCTTTCAGGTTTTGTTATGAGCATTTGACTTTGCAAATATTTTCCAATTCTTTTTACCCTGTGGAACTGTCTGTGGGAGGTTTAGTTTGTTTTTTCTTCCTGCTCTTCTGTTTCAAGTTGACATTTTTGCAACTCTACTCTGGTGTGGTATATTATCTCCACTTCTCACTGCTCTGATATATTTTGCTTGGGATAGACATGCATATTTAATAACTAGGAGAAGGATTCTTTCTAGATGCCATAGAATTGGATTATCATCCCATTAGGCATGAGGCCTCATGTAACCAGGGACACTTAACTTTTGACCTTTGTGAGAAAGATCATTTAATTTAACTGCTCTTTGTATACAGCTGAACCAGGTGAATCTGGGAAATTCTCAACTCAGTTTTATGTTTGTTTAACAAATCAGGAAGGGCTTTTAGCTGGAACAGCTGTGATTTTCATCTCTTTTGATACTATCCTAATACATTCTCAAATCCCTGCCTAAGATTTATGTCCCGTATATGGGAAGAACTGCGAGGAGATAGACAGATAGATTAGATAGATTGCACTCAACTATATGTTATGCCTAGATGTTTATCAAAGCTTTATAATGACCGTATAAACCTAGATGATAGCACAGATTTGGCTATGGCTCTCAATTCTTAAATTTAAAATGAAAATGTCATTTGAAACCCAAATGAAGGAACACATTTAGCTACACTTGAACAGCACACAGCAGGTTTGGGGCATATGTGGGTGGTATGTGAGGGTTTCAGACCTCTCTGTCTGTACAGAAAATGTACAGTCGGCAGTCACAGCCCACTAAGCCCATAGAGGTACAGGCAGCATGGGTAGGCACAGACCACTCATCCAGGCATTGTGCTTCCTGAAATGTGTCAATGATTGTCCAGTAAAGCCTCCAGGTTAGCTGACAATTTGCAAAATTTATTGACATCAGGTATTTAAATTATTTCTCCAAAGCAGCTAAGGAGGTGGCTAGGGTCATTTGCTAGACATGGATTTCCTTTGGGGATATCGAAAAGAAAGGGAAGAGACAATATGACAAGCAAATTTATTTCTATTATTTTGGTATGTTTATGTTTGTTTGCAGGTTTGCTGGAAGTGCAAAGGGTTTTCTCAGTGTCTTAAACACAAGCTTGTCTTTAGTAAACAAACTATACACTTGTGGGCAGCAACGTGGTCCAAAATCCTGTATATGAATATAAATCTCTGTGTAGACCTTTGTGGAAGCAGGTACATTTCTTTGGAGTTTCCTTCAACTGTTTAAAATGCATTAAATGCATCATGTATCTCCATAGAAAACATCACGTCCCTGAATTATTTACATCTATTTCCTAATGAGGAAATTGGGCTTTCTTTTCTAACTACAGGCAGTAGCTTTCTGATAGCATGCTGTTTCATCCAGTAAAGCATCTAGGTGCATTCTGTCTGGAATACTTCATACCTGAACACTGAGTAAATGACAAATTAATATGGCCAGTTGACTTGGTTTTGCTCTTACAAAATAAACAGAAACCCCTATAGCAGATAGTTATTCCTCCATTCTGCCTCCATCTTAGAAACTTTAAAAAATGTCCTGCAAGATTTTCCAAGAGAGAGCTTCCTTATTCCTAGATACGTTCTTCTTCAATAATGAACCTCCCTGTGGAGTCCAGGTACTTATACTTCAAAGTACTTGATTTCAAAGCTGGATCAAGCAGCAGAAAAAAACATTCTATAATTGGTCAAAAAAGGAAGTCCATCCATCTTTTTTAAACACTTAAAATATATTTATTTACAACTTTTTTTTTTGTATGTGAACTAATTTAGTAATTTTCCATAGATATTTGACTTTACAGTTACTTCCATTGTTACTCTTTTTCATTCTGGCTATTGAAAACCCTGCAATAAATGGGTAGAGATTTTACTTTTCATTTAGCCTATACCCTCCTGTTCAAGGCATTAGCAAATGTTGTTCAAATGTTTTCAGGTGTGGTGAATTTGACTGAAATTAGTACCTAGAGAATAATTTGTCTAATGGACTAAAAGCTGATGGCAACATATTGTTGTACCTCTGGTGTGGGAATTTTGTTTAATTTCTTTCCTAAATATTGAAAACTAATTTCCTAAATATTGAATCCAGAGATTTGAGCCACAAGCCAAACTTTATGGCCTTGATGATATATTTGCCTAACTTCTAGCAAACACATGATATTGCAGGATTGTAGCATTGTGTGTTGGTAGAGAAATACAAATCTAGCTTACAAGGGGCATGCAGTGGTCTGTGTGGGAACACATCATCTCCCTTCAGTTCTCACCAGGACCACCGTGGCCTAAAGAGGAGAGGAGCTATATAGAAATATGTCCTTTGTGATGGCAAGGACATAAACAGGTGCAAGAATCTGCCTCCTTTTAGCAGTAGAAGATGAGTGAAAAATTTTAGCTGTGATTGTTTTGTCCAGGCTCACACTCTGTACATATGCTTGTATTGGGTTCACGAATTCCGAATGCAGCGTAAACATGATCAAACAACCATTAGCTGCTAGGAGCTGCCAGCATCGTTTATTCAGGATTTCTGGCCGTCCAGCCTCAGATGACCCAGAATTATCACATTCTAGGATTAGCAGCATTGGTTTTCTAATTTGCCTGTGCTGGATCTGAATTTTCACATCATGTGGTTTGCACAATAATACTACTTATAGATCTTTCATTTTTCTACAAAAATTAATTGCCTGTACCACAATGATTTATAGTCAGACTGAACATGATTATTAATTTTCCTGATGATTGTACCAGTGGGTGGCAACAAATCTACTCCTGATAGGACCAGCTTTGAAATGCTGTGAAAACTAAAATGTCCATAAGGTAATAACAACTAATTTTTACCTTAATCAACTAACACTTTAAAAGAATTTAATATAGGGCACTTGTGCCTTGTGGGGAAACTTGTTTGAAACCTACTGTAAGGTGCTGAGTTATTTATGAGAATAATTATACATTTGTTACTTGAGTTTGTACTGGGAAATCAGGCTCTGAAATTAGACCAAAATACCATTAAAAATGAAGTCAGTGTTGTATATGTTAGAAACTCCAGCACTGAAGTAAATAGTATTTAACAGAGAAAAGAACGGCAGTTATCAGGAAATCTTTTACAGAGAAAGAACAGTGGTTATTAGGGAATATTAAAGCTTGACAAACTCAGCTCATATTTTCAGGCTTGTTTCTGTTTAGTGATGCCTTTGAGCTAGAGTAAGATCACTGCTGTGTTTCTCTCAGCTCCCTGATGATGGGGAGGAAGTGTGCACACAGCTTTTCCTCTGGACTGGTATCTTTCTGCGTGGCGTGGGCTGCCTTCCTTTCCAACCGTGGTTCTTAGCTTTGCTGAGCTGTAGCATTGGGCAGACCTTTAGCCCATCTCCCTGACAGTTGATTTGCTGATTTATGCTCTGACTTTGGCAAAGTCACTTCATGTTTCTGGGCCTGAGTGTCTTTGTCTGGGTAACCTTACTTCTCCTGGTTCAGCACTTTGATGTAAGGATGAAAACTGCTGCCTAAGAGACAAGTGGTGACAGGGTGGGTGACAGAGTTGTGAATTTTGCTTGTAGAAATTCGTGCACGTGGGCTGTTTTCCTCTTCCAGTTTTGGACAAATAATCTGGGCAAAACACCAGCCTGTAGGGGTTTGCAGGGCCTTGGAGTACTGTGTACACAGCACTTGCATAGTGTTTGAAAATTTACCTGTTGTTCCTCTGATGAAATACAGGCATAAAGAGTTTAGTTGAGCTTTGGCTTCAGCTTTTCTCTGGAAGAGCTTGAAGAAGAATCACAGGGCATATATGACACAGTGTGATCAAATGCCAGAAATATTTTGTTCTTTTTTTTCTTCCCGTGATTAGTGGCATTATGCAGTTATGCAAATAATCTGTTATTTATATCTAGACACATTATGCAGTTATGCAAATATTCCATAAATAATTAATATTTCCCACAGTTATTTGGGGGGAAATATTCCCCCAAAGCATGTAACATCAGCTGTTTAATATGCCGTGTGTATGGTACACACTTCTAGTTGTGTCGTACCTCAGGTACCCAGCTCAGTGAGGTTCCCAAACTCCAGTGCACAGGCCAGTAGCAGCCTTCAGATTCCAGCAGGGGCATAGCCAATGATACAGAGTAGACTGTTGTCATGAGCTAGTTTAGCTCCTCATCTGCCTTCTTTCCATGTGCTTTGTTTTGATGTTAATGAGGGCAGAAGGCACTGCAATCCTGGTGGTTGATGAAGAACACCAGCTAGGTGGTGAGCTCAAAGAGAGCTATTTTAGTAACTGCTTCTAAACACCTTGCAGAACTGCAGTTCAGGTCCCAACATGGGACAGAGCTAAACTGCCCAGGTAGAGGGGAGACCTGGGTGCTATCAGAGCACCTAAGTTACAAGCCTAGGTCTCAGAAGGGTGGAAAACATCCAGTCCCTTTTTCTTCTGCACTAGGCCTATAAGTATGCCTAGCTGGACTGGGTGACAGGAAGCTACTGACTCCTCTTTAGTCACATAGTGGTATTATGGGGACATACAGAGAAGAGTTTGAGGGATTTAGTTTACTGTGTTCTGCCGTAGAAGTTTCTGATATGGATCATTCAGGTATTTGCTTGATTTTAACTGAACCAAAATGCTGCTGTCAAAGTCCAGGGGAAATTATAGACTTAATAATGAAATGTCTGTTTCAGAGAGGAGAGGAGAGAGAAGAGGATCCTTACTGATTGTAAGAATTGTGTTTGGGTTTATGCTTTTAAAACCATATTAAAAATAATTACACAATAACAGAAGATCCCACAATTTCTTTAAAATCCAGTTCTTCCCTTTAGAACCTAGAATATATAAGCAAATAATGGAGAGAAACCAAGTACAGAAGTAGGAAAAGTACAAAAAGTGACAAGGAAGTAGCAATGAGATAAATAAAGAGAACACAAAGGAAAAGAAATGGCAGATGGAAAGGAGTCTGTGTGAGAAAGTGAGGGAAAGAAGAAGAATAAGAGAAGCAGAACAAACTAAAGAGTCCAGAATAAAAACATAGGTCATGACAAGTCAAGGAGAAGACTGTAGTAAAGGATGGAAAAAGCCTGGTCAGCAAAATAAATGAGCAGGAACCAGTGTTTAGAGACAAGGGAATAATTGTGACTGGAAAACACCTGAAGAATAGAGCACAATGCCAAAACAGCTGGGGAGAAAGAAACTGAAGAACAAAGAGAGTGGGAAATGCAATATATATGTACTTTATGATGCATAAGGCTGTATTTAGATTTAGGATGATTTCGGTGTTCATAAATGTGCCACTTTTTCATGTAGATTAGTATTGCCCAAGGTTCTATGTTGCCCATTCACTCTTTGGCTGTATTGCCTTTAAAAGCAGAACTGATTTCTTGGCTTAGTTAAAGTCAATGAAAGCTTTACTATTTATGGTAAATTTATGCATCTGTCCAGCAACTCTCTTCCTCTTATTCCTCCTCCTTCACTCACTCCTTCATACTTGAGTACTCTAGTAGATGAATAGGCACCATAAAGAGTCAGACTCAGAAAAGTTTCACATAAAATCCAGTTTCCTAGTGTTCACAAAAGGTTATCTATTCAGACTCTGCCTATCTCCTGCTATCTAATGCAGAGTGAACACTGTTTACATTTCTCATATATTTTCCAATCTGCATAAGTCACACTACAGATTAATAGCCCAACAAAAGTTTGACCTTCCATTCATTTTGTGTTAAGCTCTCTGTCTGAGGGGACACTTTGTATTTAATGGAGCCAAAATTCTTTTCCCATAATTTCCCAGTGAGAAAAGCACAATCTGCATGCAACCTACTTTACCAGCTGGCTTCCCCTATATCTCATCTATAGATTAAGAGCAAAGATGGGCATGGAGTTTGGCCCAGACTCCTCATAAAGTTCTATGGTATACATGCAGTTAAGAAAATCATAACTGATTTATGTTTCTGAGAAAAATCCACATGCAATTCACTTGTTATGATGTATGCAAATTAAAATAGACAAATTTTCTGACTTGGAATTTTGGTGTAGATTCAAAACTCAAAGTAATGCCACGGAATTATGAAGGGGAATTAAGTCCATATGACCAGTAGAATGCAGTATTTATTGCATTTTAATTGTATCCTATCCAAACCACAGCTCTGCCACCAGGACGAGGAGGAGGAGGAGGTAGAGCATAGACTTTATGCTCTGCTCTGATTCGTGCTTTCAAGTTGGTTTCACATAGGCAGGCCAACACTGTGTGAGTGCCCCCCATGCAGACCAAGACCACTGGTCACAGGGCATGTGAGACACAGCTTTAACTCCCCTGGCACCCATCCTGCACTGGCTTTGCACCCTGTGCAGGAGGTGCCTGTGGACTTGTTAAACAACTTCCACCACCTCAGGGCCCTGAATGCTATGAGGAGATGGAGGACACCAAGCACATAGTTCTTGTAGTGTGGGATGCTGACAGCCCAGCCTGAAGCTATCCAGTTGGTTTTCAATTACAACTCTAGTATTTTTTGCCATGTAAACAATAGTCGTTATCTTGAGGAGAAGAGAGTATGAGAAGAAGCAAATTATTGTGCGTGGGTGATGGAAAGTTGGAGAATGTTAAGTATAGCAGGGACTGTTAAGCACAGCTGCAGGCATTGAAAACAACATGTCCTCTCCTAGTTAGGCTTGTAAAATACAAGGGAGTGGTCTATATGCACCACTGTGGCAAAAGTCCTAATTTCTTGTAGCCAAATGTGTCTCTAATGTGCATCAGAGTCCTTGGGACATTTAAAGCAAATTTGTGTCCTGGTCTGAAAAGCCCAAGACTAAGTAGGGTGGGACCGAAAGACTTTCCAGATGTTCTAGCAAGATGATGTCTGGCTTTTCCAGGGAATGGGAAGAGTACTCAGTCCTTAAGATCTGTCTGTGGTCAAGCAGAAAGGTTGTCCCTAAAGAGAGCCAGCTCTTGGCTGCTGTCTGGGCCAGGTGTTGCTTTTCTTGGACCTAATTCATCTGGGCTGAAAATGGAGGGACTTCCCTGAATTTCATGGCAGTCTTTTACTAAGTGAACCAGGATTTTCTAAGCTGTACTTGTTGATTTGTACTTTATTATCACTAAGAATTAGTAACACTAAGAGTCACTTAGTGACACATCAGTAAGAATTTTTGACAGTTGAAGTTTCTCAGTTTGGTTTTGGTCATTTTTAGTTTGTCTTTTGTTTGGTTTGGCTTTTTATGCTCTGGTAGGAAGAGTTAATTGTAATACATTTGAATTTTGTAATTACTTGAAGAGTAAAAGTCATACAAAGTATTTACTGATTTAGCATCATAGGAGAAAGAAAAATTGTGCTGGGGAAGAGCTGAATTTATCTGGAAGTTCTCTGCTATGTTTTGTGCTCATTTCCCTTTTCCTTGTACTCTTTGTTACAGATCTGATTTCTAGAGCAGCAGAGATTTCCTTGAAATGAAAATGTTTAAAGGAATCCACTAACCATTGTCCTTTTTAGTTGGAAATGAATGCTTATTGATCAGAAATATTGATCTAGCACTTTAGATTAAAACAATACTTTTGGTAGCGCAGTCAAAAGAGTTTAAAGACTAAAGTAAAAATGTAACTTCCACTGGCTACCAAGTGATCGATCTTAACTGATACCACTGCTGTGGAACATAAGTTTACCATGACATCTCTTATCTGCACTGAGGAGTTTGCCCTCATTGCTTTGTGCCTTATGTATAAATGATTGATGTCAGCTTTAATATTTTTTAGAAACAACTTTCATTGTCTCGTGTGCATTTGCAGTGCTGAGAATTATTTATATTAAAGAATTTCTCAGCCAGAATGTAGTCATTAAAATAAGAACAGTCTTCAACAGCTCCAGCCTATGTCTGTTATTACATTCATGTAGCACAGCCCAGAGATAAACAGCCCTAAGTGGATGGAATAAGCCAAATTTTCTCCACAGTTCCACCTTTATGCTCTCACTCACTTCAGCAGAGGTGGGTAGGTGTGACCAGTCACTGAACTTGCGTCATATCCCTTCTACCAGATAAATACTTGCTAGTGGAAAAAAAGGTCAGAAACATTATAAACAAACTCTGGAATATGATGAAGATTGGACATAACACTTCTACTGTTACTATTACAGGAAAAGAAAAAAAAAACCAAAACATTATCTGGATAACATAAGGAGCCTGGGAGCCTGTTGCCTATCAGAATTTATTGGAGACTTGATGCAAAAGTAGACAAATGAGGTTGTTAAGTGACGCTTTAACTGGAGGCCATAAGAGTTTGTGCAGCTGTGTGTCATGCCTGCCTCTAAAAGGCAATGTGAAATGCTCTGAACTAAAAAATCCTTGTGCCTGGCTTTCAAAGCAGCAGTCCTGCGGCTGTTAAGAAAAAATATGTGCCTGCTGGGACTGATAATAGCTGATCATCATCACCTATCCCACTGCAATGCTTCTCAGCACACTTTATTTTTTGAGCAAACAGAGCATGTATATTTTGCTTTTGCATGAGGCTAGATTACAAGCAATACTACGCTTACATAATAGCATAGAAATTCTTTTACTGCTAACATTTGTGTCTGCTAACTCACAATCAGTGGTCAATATCAGTATGTCTGTATAGAAAAATAAAAATACTGAATGAATTAATTCACTCGCTTTTCACTGTAAGTTAAATGTATCTTTCAATACTGATATGTCTTGCTAAGACCAGTAAGAGACAGAGACTCAGCGTTTCTCTTTAGACATGACAAATTAGGAGGGAATTGAATTCAGCACATGGTGAGAACCTCAGTCTTTTCTCTGGAAAGAAAGTGGGTTTGTATGTGAGTCCTGAGGCCCAAAGAACCCCAGGGCAAAATTAACTTAAAAATGGAAACTGTTGTTCATCTTCAAACCTCTAAACCAATGTATTTCTTTCCTGCCTCTGTTCCTAAGCAGAACCCATTCTCATGTATTGCTCTGTTATTTTTTCATCTTTGCAGTGGCCAAGAGAAGGCCTGCAGAGGGTAGAGCAACAATTCCCAGATCTCTAATAAAGCAAACTGCATTTAGAAAAGTCCTGCAACTTGTGACAGTGGAAGAAATTCTGGGTTTCCAAGTTACAAATGGAGAAAAATTTAACCCACTGAGTTGTATTCTTCTCACCAGTCATTTCCCTGTGGAGTTGTATCATCAGGATATCAATATAAAATCATGGAGAAGAAAATGCTTCATATTTTGCAATATTTGCAAGAAATATGTGACTTCCCAGTAAATATCTGGTAAAGAATGATCTTTCCAGCTGTTCAGGCAGTACTGCTGATTCATATATTCCCAATGTCTTGTTTTTCATTTTAAGCCACCATTCCAGGCATTAATGTGTTAATTGTCAGGGTTCTATAAATTTTAGTAAAGCCATATTATTTTTGCATGGCAAGTATTAAAAATATTTTCCTCTTAATTTCACAAGGGATGCTGAGACTTTCAGAGTTTTTCCCTCTTGCAGAAGGGAATAATTTAGATTTTCTTCCATCCCTGTCAGAAGTTGAACAGACGAACAAAACAGATTCTTCAGAGACAATTTTACACAGAGTTACATCCATCCAATTCAATTATAAATTAAATTGACTAACGAACCATAGCTCATTATGGGAATCAATTACTCAGAACTGTCTTTGGACCAAAAATGTGGAAAATAAAAAATAATGGTCATACTTGAATATACCAGATTGTCAGTATTTGAAAGCTCTGTTTTTCTCTAGCTTGGCATAGACCATCGCCAAAAAGAACTGATAATCATTTGTTTTACTGCTTGTGGAGATGTTCCTGCTTTATAAAGACTAGTTAATTCTTGAGTTTGATCTCTTTGGGACTAGCACCTCGGGCTTTTTTGAGACGACAGGCCAACCCTGAAGTAATGTCATCACATGGGGATCTTTCAGATCAACTTATGCAAATGTGTTATTAAAAGAAGCCACATTTTAGCCTCTGGTGCAATCCAAACAATAGTAGTGGAAAATGCTGTGAGGTAGCATTGGAGGCATTTTCTTAATAAAATCATTCTTGTGACATAGTCGTAGTTGGCACACCCCTCTGGAGTGTTTTTAGCTGAAATGTGTAGTAAAAAGAAATGTAATAAGAGAAATGTATCCTGTTTAGTTGAAGAGTGGTGTGAAGTGATGATGAAGGATTATTCAATGTCCCTAAATAAAGCCCTTAGTACAGAGGTACAGAGCATCCAGAATAGGTGTTTAGTATAACTGATAGTGTCATTTGGATAAAATATATGGGCCTGGGCAGTGTCAAGGGCATCCCCACAAGTGCATGGCGGGTCACTGTACCTGCACATAAGGATAGACCCAGCACTCCTCCAAAGTATCAGCCTGCTGGGAAGCAAGGAGAGCAGAACTCCTTGGAGGCTTTGCCGCTTCTTTTGCCATAGCTTCCCATTGGCTGGTACCTGGAGAAGTGCAAGTAAAATACAACACTTTTTACAGTTCATGTGTCAGGCCTTGAGTTGCTGAAATCCCTAACAATTAAGTGTTTTTCTGATATAACTCGACATGTATCATTCAGCAGGATTAAACCAAAGTTTTTCTTTAAACTGGTGTTTAGCTGTTTGAAATTTTGCAAATGAGATAATCCTAATCTCTGTGAAGTATGCCTCATTGCTTGGTTATTCAAAAAGCATTTCCAGCCAGCATGTTGCATCAAATCTTGTTGCATCTTCTTCCTTCCCTCCCGCAGGCAGGGCAGGAGGGCTGCCTCCCTAATTAGGGCTGGCTGCACTCTCTCAGAAGCAGTTTTCATGAATGGGTGTGATGGAAGGCAGGCTGCAAGTCAGGCAGCCCATCTTACCCCGAGTTTGCTTTAGACCAAACAGTTCAAACTGAGGCTTATTTAGGGAGTCTAATAGTTAGGTTAATGACCTGTGCCTTCCTTGCCATCATTATTTCTTATAATCCATCCAAATTTTTAAAGCATCTGTCTAATATGCATCAAACATTGAATATTATTGAGCTGCAGAAATATTTTAGGGACATATTAGGGACGTGCTTGCTAGAATACCAGTGTTATCAGAGGATGAAGACTTTTCCCCCCAGTAATTTCTTTTTCCAATCCTTCCCTTTTTGCGCTGATTGGCAGAGCTTTAAGCTGAAATGAGATGGGCACTGCAGCCCGACCGTTACTTAGCAAAGTCTGCCACCAGTTTAATTTGAACCAATTAGAAGAGCCAATCTCCCTTAGTTCAGACCTATATTAAAAGATATCACATTCAAAGGCTGGACGTGCAGGCCATTAATTAGGGGTGTCCGGCGAAGCGCTGCCCTCAGCTGTCGCCGGGCCATGGCGGGCGCCCCGGCCCACCTGTTGCAGGCACAGGAGCTCAGCGGTGGCGGCGGCTTCTGCACGAGGCCTCTGACGGGCCTGTGGGGAATTTGCACTAATTAGAATTAGTTGTCCCTCTGCAGCCCGGCCCCTGACACAAATTGCATTCTGCAGCTTTTTGTTCCACTTGAGTTCACAGACAAAATAGCCCGTGCCATGTTTGAAATGAAGCAAGGCAATATGAAAGGGGTTTATGTAATTGGTTAATATACTTTAACATTTTAACTAATATCTTTGGTGTTAGTTTCTCGAAAGGGAATGTGTTTGCTTTCTTCTTCTTTTTCTTAATAATTATTTATGATCGCACTGTGCAGAATTTTAATACAAGCTTGTTCAGGTGTCATTAAATCATTGTTGGGCTTGACTGCACGTGTAAGGAAACAAGTGACCTTTAAAGATGATAGTTTTTAGCGGAAGCCGTGGTAATGGAGAGCTGCAGAAGTACACGTTGCACTGCCAAGGAAAAGAAAACCTTTAACACTTACCAAGAGAATAACTTTATTGAATCATATGACCAATAAAGAGAAATTGTTTAAAATAATGTGAAAAGAGCAAGTAAAGGAGGTTGATGAAAATATGGAGGCAGGTTGACTGCAAAAGTTGGAAAGTTTCACTCATAAGGCACTGGTGGAAATGAGAAATCTTCTTCATGACAGAGGCTGACTGCGTTAGAGCAGCTCAGCTGCCTGGTGGCATATCTGGCACCCCAGAGTCAGTGGTGGCCTCAAGTCACCTGCCTGCAGAGGTGGTGCCTCTCATCAAGCACCGTGCTTCACTAAGGCTGGAATGAAAAAGGTGGTTAGGTATCCCTGCAGGAATTCAAAGGAAGTCACAAGAACTTCTCCAGAGAGGTAGAAAATCAAGCACCCTAAAACACTCTTGATTGTTGCTGGGTGATAAATCGGCATCCCCATCTGCCAGCTCTGGGGATGGTAGAACATGCAGGTCAGACTACCAGGGAGTCTATGTCTTGGTATTTCCCATATTTAGATTACGGAAGTGCAATCAAGGCCTGAAATATTCTCTTTGGTGTCCAAGAGAAAAAGGAAGAGTAAAACAAAAATGCCAATGACTTTGCAGAGCTGACAGAATTAAAGCAAGATAAACCCCCACGATTATTGTCTGGTCCAGGTTGCATTCCATATCCCTTGTCTGTACATTGATATTTTGTGGCTCCTCTATTGGTGGCAATCATGTTTTTTGGATAAAATTGTAAAATGCACAGAAAGGCTTTACAGATATTGGGGAACTGATGTGCATGAGGGCTACTTGTCTGCCCATTGATGACCCAAATATTTTGTTTAATGGATTTTCTTTAAACTTGTCTTCATGTGCATTTTCCCCTGCAAAAGAATATCCCAAGTGCCAGTGATGATTTTAATGCAAGCAAATTATCAATAATCATTGGTATGTAAATATATTAAGGTATGGGGGTTTTGTTTGCTAATTGCTGGTCTGACCCTGTTCTGATTAACAACAATGGTAGATTTCTGCTGGATGTAACAGAAGTAGAGTAACAAGAAACAGGCCTTTCCCTCTGTCTGTATTAATGATAGATCTCTGAAGTTATAGTTTTCTCCAAATTTATTTATTATTTGAATTTCATTTCCCATCTAGTATTTATTGGCATTACATTCCACATCCTGTTAATGCATCTAGATTCATTCATTAAGCTCTTGCTTAGTTATGATTGTGATATTTTGCCAACCCCATTCATACAAAACCCGTGACTGAGAAATGCTAAAAATTACAAAACTATGATAAATCACAAGGTTTTATAGTAAGTGTGTTTTGGCTCTTCTTATCTCTTTAGTGATTGTATACAATGTGTATAAAATCAGTATACACAGTGTGCCTATATTCTATGATTTTTTTTAAAGTTTCCTCCATAACAATGACCAGAAATATGATTCTTTTTGCTAACAGCTGAACTTGTTATCTTGCCATATGACTCTAAAAAGTTCACCAAGTATTACAACCACATCAGTACTTCAGTAAAATTGAGCTCCTCTGTCCTTTTGTGGTTACTTGTGTGTCTCATGCTCTGGTCTTTTTGTTTCTAGCTCTGAAATCAAGCAAGTACACCCAGTATAAATAGCTCTACATATGAACACCACATTCACTTTTATGTGGGTTTGCCTAATTTTGAAATCCAGCTCCTGTACGTGCAGACTGCAAAAATGCTTCCCTGGGTGGCACAGTGATGAACTTTCATTTTTTTTAAGATCTGCTTTATTGCAATTTTAAACCAGGGAGAAAAGCTGTCTTTTAAGAAAGAATGTATTTCTCTGTTTACTAATCCTTGTCCCGTGGATATTACTGTATTGTCAATGAGTAAAAATAGATATGGTATTTGGAATTTTATGCCACTTCAGCCTGCCACCCCTTTGTCATCTCTTGTCAAGGAGATTAGACTGGAGTAGATGTCTGTGTACTGAGTAAATTACTTTTGCTACAAGCAAACCAGGAGGTTAACTGAATGCTCAGTGTTGGCACCAGCTGCTGACCATGTTAGTCACTGCCACTCAGGAAACACAACTGTGCTAGTCCACTGCAGCCGTGGTGCCGGGTCAGTTAACTCCGTCACTGCTATTCCACAAAGGGAGGTGTATTGGACAAAACCTTTCAGTGGACCAGGTTTCCTCACCCATTCTGTCATTTCAAAATATGATCCTGACACCTCAGAAGTTTGTTTACAGACAACAAATTTTACTCTGGAACAATCAGACTCTGCAAGTGCAAATTACAGAGGCAGTTGATGAGCTAGGCTCAGATGTGGTTTACCCCTTTTATTCCCTACTTCCTTCTTCTCCTAGTAGAAGGTGCAACCCACAGAAAATACAAACCAATCTTAATGAAAACAATTTTTCTATTAATTCTGTGTCTTCTTTGCTGTTTGATAGACCTTGTCCCAACAAGAGAAGCTCAGTTTTTCTTGGACAATGCACCGTACTAAAAGCTCTATCAGTCCTCCCCAGAGGCTGAGCTCTGCTGGGCCAGAAGAAGGAATTGCAGTGCTGAAGCAGCTGGCTCAAAAAGTATTTTAGTTAAGAATAGAAGTTGCTAAATGAAGCATGGAGCAGATGGTCTGATTCCAGTTTTAAAAGCATATGAAGAGCTCCCACTTGAATACCTGTGTTTTCAAAGATTTCTGGCCACAACCGTCTCTCATTTCTAAGTCACCTATTTGGGATGTGGTAAAATTAAAAGCAGTTCTGAGTCTCAGAGTGTGACCAGTATATCTGTGCTGCCTCTGCGTATTCTTCCTCTCCTCATCACACAGTTGAGAGAGAAGGGGGATAATTTTCTATGGGCAAAACATATTGTAGAATATCATGGGTCACATTTCAATCAGTTTATCCCCCATTGGCTACCTCTGGGTATACCTGCTACTATAAACTCTTCAGGTTTTCTCTTTTTCCTTCTCCTCTTCTTATTTTCCTCCCAATTCTTTTTCCCTTTCTTTTTTCCCCCACATCTTATAATGTCATGTAGTGATCCAAAGAAACTTACACAGGAGAGGAAAGAAAAAAGCATCTTGAATTTTTGTTAGCTCCAGTATAGCTAATCTGTGTGTGACCTTGGTAGCCTGGTTTTCAAGCAGATGCTCATTTTTTGTAATGAGAAGTTGTCTGTGGCAAAACATACTGCTAAAAGGAGAATAAAATAATTTGTCAGAATTCTATTAATTTGTAATTCATAATAGGCAACAGCAATTTAAGGAAATAGTTTTCCACTACTGACACTTCTGTCAAAATAAATATGGGGAGGATAATTATAGTAATTAACAAAATAGTTAATTACAGTTTGTCGTAAGGTTGTTTGATTCCTGATTAGGAGTAGATCAATAACCAAATATCTCTCTATACATATCTGATTATTACTACAGGGCTAAAGTCATGTATCGGTTTTCCAAATTGTGCAAAGCAATGGGAAAATATTATCCCAGCAGCTAGCAAGTCACACCCTTGAATGTGCATCTTCACCCGCATAACTTTGAGGTCTTACATTGTATTCTGCTCTACAGAACTTGGCATGCTCCTGCATCTAGGATACTTTTGAGGAGTAGGGATGTTAAAAAGCATGGACATTCTTAAAGTAATACTCCCAGAGAGTGGGCAGCTCAGACCTCTGTAACATAGAGGGGAAAATGTCCCTGTATGAATGGGTGACTACAAATGAGATTCAGATAAGTGTGAGATGATAGGTGGTCATGAAAGTCCATATTCTTTGGGGATTCCTACCCCAGAAGGACGTGTATATATGTTTTTCTTCTTGGCCCTCTGCAATATATGCCTGAAAGGAAATTTCCAACACTGGGAAAGCACCCCAGGAAAAATCTGCATACAAAAAGAAATTTCTTTTTCCAACTTCTACACCAGCATTCAGAAATACAGTCCATATCCTTATTTCATATTGGTGCACTTTCTTATCCTTTTCTGGCTAAAAAGGCTAAAAGTAAAGATGAAAGGGAAATGTTGCGATTGTGCTAGGTGACAAGAAGTTGATGTAATCTGGTGCTTTGCAAACCGCCTCCACCCTCTTCTATCAGTCTGTCCTCTGCATTCCACAGTTCCTGACAAGAAAAGGCAGTTAGTCTTTTTCCTTGATTTTATCAATGATCATAAAGAACACGATCTAGCAAATCATGTGATCTTTTGTATAGGAATCAACTCTCTTAGCCAAATAATTCTGCCTTTTTCACGTCTCAGTAGAAAATAGATTGAAGAAATACAATTTCTCAAGGGCAAAATGCAGACTTCTGAAAGCACCCCAGTGACTCTGGGGTCTGGATTCCTTTGAAAACAAAAGATATTTATGCTCCTAATACTCTTCTATTTGAAACTTTAAATTTCTAAGTCATGTGAGTGCTTTTGAAATGGATACTGCCATAAGCTCAATTCTACTGATGCAACCCATACAGACTCTTTACCTGATTAAAAATTGGTTCCAGTAAATTGAATTTTAAACGTGTCATTTTTACATTTGCTGACATTCTTGGGTCCACTACTGGTTGTATGTCATTGGCGTTCTGGGCAACTGCCAGGAAATATCCTGTAAATTGCAGAGGACAACTGGGGAAGAATGGTGACCCTCATCGTTCCTCACTCCGCCCAAGCTCAGTGGCTGATGTAGTGCAATGCTGGGAGTGTGCTTGCAGCACAACCAGAAGCCAATGTATGGCATGATGAACCTCAGGAGGGCAAAAGAATATTCACATAGTCTGTGCAAAGCACCTCAGCTATGTGGTACAGTACAGGAACTGATAGGTTCACTACAGTTTTGCTGGAGAAGGAAGCAATTATTCCTCTTGTCCCCTGTTTGGATATATCCCCTCCTCAATGCATTCTACTTCCTCAAAGCGCAGTTTTCTCAGAGGCCGATCCCAAGTGTGATCTGATGTGATCAGTCTGATCAATCGAGTCACCGAAGCCGCAGGCAGCTGTCAAAGGGCTGTTTCCTCCCACCCGCCTGCCCTGGGCGCTGCAGCTGCCTTGGCTGCACGGCTGAGACACACATCCTGCTGGAAAGCAGCGCACCCAAAGGAAAGGGTTTGCTCCAGCCAGGTCATTCCCTGATCAGGCCAAAGCACGGTAAGGAGCGCACTCGAGCCAGCAAGACAGGGAGGAGGGGACATACAGGCAGGATCTTGGGAGAGGACAGGACTGTCTCAGTTTATACTGATTGATGGCCTCTCCCCAGCCAAGCTGCATTCTCTTTTAACACCCCAAGGGCTGATCATATATTTTCATACTTTCCCAAACTTGAATTTTTGGGGAAAGCCGCTGTCAACAAAAGTTTTTACTAATTTAATGTAGATTGAACATGTAGGTAAAGAAACATTGTGGGTGAAAGCATTGTGGGGATAAGAGAAACAAAAAAATATGTTTACATAGGCAAGAGGTATGTGTGCCTGGATAGTCCCAAGTCAGTAAAAATACTTTATTTTGAAATAAGTAACAGAAGCATTGAATTAAGTGTGAAGTTTGACATTGACTTCAGTGGGAAATGCATCTCAGCAACTGATCCTGTAGAACAATAGGCAGTAGACAAAGTTGGGATTCTTTTAATGCAGTTCGCAGCCACAGAATTTACCACATAATCCACCAACTCCTATAAAATGGCAGGATAAGTAGTCTTTTCATTAAGTAAAATTTAGTTTCTGATCTGCCTGATTTTCACAAATAGACTTCAAAGCCAAAAAACTTTTCTAAATAAGTGACCAGTGTACAAGAACAACACGTGTTTGTGGAGCATTAATCCTGAAGTCTAATAACGGCAGTGCAGAGCCACTCAGTGCAGACTATAGTTTGGCAGTATGCTTAGCCTTCATTATCAGAGATTTTCAGCTGTAGATCAGAGTGAGAAGACAAAGGGTGACAGATGCTTGTTGTCAGAGTTTGCTGGATTTTAGATGCCCTCCGTTGTTCCTGACATCAGGGGAGGAAGCTGTGTCCATTCCAGATACACAGACGTTCCAGAATTTGCAACTGTTTCTCATGCTGTCTTGAATTTCTAAAAACCCGGCGTATTTCCAGCAAGATATCCCTGGCTTGTCCAATGTAGGTATAATAAATTGAAAAAGTTAAAACAAAAAATAACAAACAAACCAGTGACAAGTTTCTTACCAGGGATATGATGTGGTCGTCCCATGAACCTGCAGGAACCTCACGAAGCAGGAACTCTGCCACTGCCTTTAGGCCCAGCAGTGCATAGGGGGCCTTATTAACAGCACTGTGATGCTATTGCAGCATGCAGCAGGGCTTAAATGGTAAACAGAGAACAAGGAGAACTTCCTTTCCCCTTCTGTCCTCTCCCCAGATGTACGGTGTTAGGTTACTTAATTAATTTTAACAAGGGAATGACATTCCTCCTCCATTTGTGCCTTGTCTTGAAAGGATGCAATGTACAAATATCAGTTTCAGCACATGATCCCTCACCAAAAAGAATGCCGGGCCAGATCCTGCCAAAATGAGTAGCAAAATCTCTTCTCAGAAAAAAAAACCTGGGATTGGTCTTAGGAAAAAAATAACACATTTCCTGAGAACTCTAATTAATCTGAGGTACTCAATGTCTGCAAAGTTGTTCTTAGAAACTGAGATCTGGGCACCTTTGCTTGGAGGTGCTATTTTTATCTTTGTGTGCCTCTGCATGCAATAAAAGCCAGCATAAAATCATATAATTAAAGCAGCTTCTAATTGGAATGACAGGAATTAGGAGACGTGGATAACAGCCAAAGTAAAAACACATAGGGACAAAAGCAAAGTGTTCTGTAGAACACCACAAAAAGAATGCTGGAGTAAACTCTTATGCTGAAGTGGCTGCTTAAAACGGATGGCTAAACAAAGGACAATTGAGGTGGGTAAATGAAAGGAGACCTTGCAAGCTACAACATACCAAAATAAAAAATCCTCTTCAAACTGTACTGCCTTTCAGGGAGGGTGAGTGGGCTGATAAGTTTATTTACACTTTTAAAAAGCACTGCCAATCCCAATTTATCAGGTACTGTCTTGTGACAATTTATTCATTGTTCACTGTTAGAAGCTAGAAGTTACATAGGAAGCATGATTGGTGATAGCTTCTCTATTTCAATATGGTATAATAGAGATAACAGAGTGCCCAAAAGCTCTACAGCCGCCTTTTTGTCTGCTTTGTCTCTTTTCATTACTCTATCAGAATCTTCATTTAATATAATCCAAAAAAGCAAGGTAATTGCTTCACTTATCAGTTATCATCGCACTCGCATACTTATCATGTCAAAATTATTTATGTGGATGGCCAGGTTGATCTTGCTGCATTTAGAAGCTTAAAATTTGAATAACTGTTCTGCCAGTTAGGTTATCAAAATTGCAGCATAAACAATGAGTTTCTTCATTCTGTACCTTCGAGGGAGAATAGGAAGCATCTCATTGCAGGACTAGTTTACCCGTGGCTGAACACCGCTCCAGGGAGACTTAGAGCAATTCTGTAGCCTGGCACTCTGAGTGCTGGGGACAGGCTTCATTTGCTAGATGAACAGTAAATAAAAATGGCATGATATAAATAGAGACAATAGAGAGAGACATAAAGGGGCATTGTCAAGGTTGTCATAGGTCTCAAATTAAAATAGTAATTTACAGACCTGTGGAACGCTTTCTTAGTATGTCCCTTCTGTTTGAAACATGTTTCATAGCTCTTTTTCTATATCATTTTTATTTCCTTATGATTTTGGTAGATGGTAACTCACCTGTTTGAAAACCCCAGAGGCTGAAATAAAACAAAGCATGCAAGATCGGAAAGTCATTTTAACAGGTTTTTTTTTAATATAAAAGAAATTTCCTTCAGCCAAGCTCTTGAACACCTCCACAAAAGGTAACAGAGAAAACGAAGCTCAAACAGACACAAAACAAAAAGAAATGTGCAAACATTTTTTCCAGCACAGGTGGGGAATTCATGGCATAGATACCTTTTCATCAAACTATTCCAATAGCCAGGAACCTCTTCATGGTAACTCCTCACAAGCCCCTGGCAGACCACTGGACATTTTTACACAATGACTGCTCTGAGAATTTTTTTATTGAAAGCGGATAAATTGTTATTCATCATTTGTTATTCTTCTAATAATGAGCATTCCAGAGGTTTTGCAAAGCTCTTCGGTGAATGAGCAGAATAAATCCCAAGTGAGCAAGGACACCAGTAACTCACCCTGGAGACTGCAAATTGACCTGCCACAAGACATTCACATGAAAGAGGTCCTGAGCAATCCACAACATGCAGAGTGCTTACTACCTGTCTGAAAATTAGTCTGCATCTGTATAGTAAAGAAGTGAGGAGGGGTTTAGCATGAGTTTATAAATCCTTTGCATACAGAGAATGGCCAAGTTCAATGAGTTTTTCATTATTAAATGTTTCCTAACCTGTGTGTTCCCAGGCTGGTTTTGCTGCCTTGCTTTTTACACAGCAGCCATTGTGGGTGGCTGTGCTTCTGGCAATGACCAGCCATGGATCAGTGAGGAGCAAGAGGGGAAATCAGCTTTTAGCCCTGCATCAAGCCTTGAGTCACTTTCAACTGGCCTCTCAGTCACTGCTTGGGCATTTCTGTTCTAGAAACTCTGCGCGTCATATCCCTCCATTTTTAAGAAACTGGTTGGATCTGTCAAGAATCCATAGGTGTCCTAACACTTGACAAAGCTCCTGAATCACAGACAGAAAAGACAAATACATCTCTTTGCTGTAATTTTTTGGCTTGGTATGAAACAATTCTCTATCATTACTCCCTTTAGCAATAATTACTACAACCTCTGAGACTTAGCAAATCTTGGGTAAAAGACACCGCAGAGAAAAGGGCAGTTTGAAATACAAATTGTAATTTCTCAATAGGTTGCAATACCAAAATTCTGTGGGCTAAACAGAGATCCTGTGCCTAGGTCAGTACCCAGAATACTTTTATAACTTGAATTTCAGGGCCTCAGCAATGTTTTGACCCAGCTATTTTGTGGTTTTGGACTTCTGTGAGTTTTAATTACCATATCCCTTTACAGCAGGCTTCACGTTCTACACCCGTGTAATGATTGCTCATGCAATTAATGGCAAACAGCAGAGAGTAATGTTTCGGGTTTTTTCCCCATCTTTGTTCCTTGGGGGTCTCTAAAATACATTTTTTAAGTGTATCCAGGAAATCATTATCCATATCATGTTATGGGTTTTGTAACTTCACAATGTATTTGATTCAAACATCATAACTCTTTCCAGGACAAAGGCTTGTAACATTAGAGACGCAGGGAACAAAGAGGTCAACAGTTGACAGCTGGTGGTTGGAAACACACAATCACAGTATTCCCTAAGTTGCTGCAAAAATATTTAACTGAACAATGATGGAAGAAACTGAAAAAACCTAGTAAACATTAAAAGTAAACATAATTGTTGCAAATTTAATTAAATTCTCTGCTGTCTTTGATGTGATGGCTGATCTGTAAGTCTTTCAATTTCTTTGCTTTAATATCAGCATTTCCTCAGTCTAAACCTTTTTGAGACAGTAGCATTTTATCTCAATTATTGCTTTTTCTCCATCAGTCTTTAAATATAATCTCATTTGCCTTTATGGATACTGTAACCCTTCTGAACAGCTTTTAACCTTTTTAAAAACCGCCTTGACCTGAGGATGCCCAAAGTTTTTTCTTCTTCCTTCTCTGTTTTTTAAAGCAATATTGAATAATAGAAATTGGGCACATTAATGATTTCCTATCCAGGGACCTGCGTGTATAGTATCCTATCATGCTAGAACACAATTTTTGTTTTAATTAATAATAATAATAACAACTATTTAGCTTTCTGATAGTAAAGAACCTTCAGTTTTGACCTCCATTTCAGTGGCAGCATTGTAGCCTGTGCTGCCACAATATTAGCTTTATCTTTTCAAAGGGAAAAAAAGCTTTCTTTGTACAGTAGCACATTAGCTTCAAAGAGCACTTACCTCAAGAGTCCAGCTCATCCTTCTGGTAAATTTAAGAAATACTCAGCTTAAGATTGTCTGTTTCAATCATGGGTAACATAGATAACTTTGTGTCTAAATGTCGCAAAGCAAGCTTTATGTCTTCTTTGTCTTTTCTCCCCACCCTTTCAGTTTTATTTTCTCATTTAGTATCTAACGAAGATGCAGGCTAATGGAAGAATGATACATGAGTACAAATAACTCTCCTGGAATTTGATTGTAAATGTAAAAGTTGCTATTCACCACGATTTGGTAACTTTGTGTGTCTTAGATGGGGGGGCAGGGTGAGGGATGGATCTCTTCACATGCAGTACAACACCTGCAGAGTCTAAGGTGTGCTCTTTGCATCCCCAGCCTGGCTCAGTAAATTCAGTGCTGCACTGGTCATAGATGTGTCCCTACATCTGCCTGCCCCGTGCCAGCTGGCGTTCCCTTTACTGCCTTACGTGTGAGAAGGTGTACAGGCTATCTGAACCAGCTGGAAGTGTGCACACTGAGCAGTAACCCCCCCAAAAGGCTTTTCCCCAGGGTAACCTGCCAATCTCTGATACGTTGCCAGCTCAAAAGCATAAGGGCTTTCTGGTCCTCTCCCTTGAGCTACCATCACAAACAAGCCTCCTCTCTTTCTCTTTACTTCCTACATACACACACAGTTTGAGCATCAGCACCCAGAAACTTGCTTTCTGCTGTGATTACAATTACCTATCCCAAGCACTGATGCTTAAAATTGAACCTAAATGCTTAAAATTGTTCATGAGAGCAAAAGGCTATACCTGTGAGCACCCTAATGTGTTAAACAACCATGCCAAGCAGCATTATACGTATCTTGCAGCAGCTACTCAAAAGACCATCTGCCAAAAGAGGTTGCTTTTCTATTTCAAGTTCTACTTATAGTTTTAAGGGAAAACAGTGAGTTTAGGAAGTTGATGATTAGGTTCAACTATACCTCCCTAGACTCAGACAGGAGCATTATTGCTCAAAAAAAAGCATGTTTAGCAGAAGGTAGGGGAAAACTCGTTGCAGTGATCTTTCCCTGGATGAACACATATAGACATATGTATACATCTGAGAATTTACATGTAAATGTCTTTATGCTACTTCACTTGAATTATTATTGCATTGCGTGATATATATTTTGAGAGCATAACATTGGAAAAGTAAACTAAAAAAAGGGCATATTTATTCTTCAGATTTAAAATTAATTTCCTGTGTTTTTCTGGGGTTTTATCCTATCTAACTTGTAACTTCATAAGTTCTTTACACTGAGACCAGTATCAGATGAAATATAAATGTAATGGTTTCTATAAATGTTATTCCACTGCAACACTCCATTCCAGAACTAAAGATCTGGCAACTGTTTTAGGTTAAGGTACTGCTCCTCTCCATGTTAGGTAATCCAATGTCATTTAAGTAAAATAAATTGGAACTACTCAAGGAATAAAAAGAGGTGAAAGTGCAGAATCTGGTTTGGATAAAAGTTTAATTCTTCAGTTCCAAGTGACACAGCCCTTACAGGAAGCAGAGCAAACTCAGACAGGAGTGGCCAAGTAATGAAGATGGATGCATCTTGTTATCAGCGAGCCATTTACTAGGGCTTGATGTAACCTTAAACATTGCAGATAGCTCAATGGCACTTGCCACTAAGCCTCTAATTAATGAATAGCAGGCCCAAAATTAACAATGTGCATTTACAGATGAATTCTGGGCACTCATTAAACGATGTTCAAATATCAAGCCGTAACTGTTAGGTTTATTCCTTCTGGATTACTGTATACCGTATTTGTTTGCTGGGAGTTTTCGCAGGAGATTTTGTGTGCTCAACTGCTGTGAGCCCAGGTGCACTTAGGAAAGGGTATAGTTCACTCGAAGAGGGCAAGACAGAGTAGCTGTAAACCAGGCATTGTAACACCTGTGCAGCAATTTAAGGAGGATTAGAATGATCCTTTATTCAGCATTAACTGCAGTGAGAAAAAGGGCTTGATTGCTCGGAGCAGTTCTCAAACCTCAATTTAAGTTACCCTCCTTTGCAGTGTCCCTGCTGCTGCCTTCCAAGGTGATCTGGAACAGGACACAGGAGGGTTCAGTGGTGGGTTGTTTGGTGAAATACTAGTTCCCCCATAGCTCAGCTGATAGCTCATGTGATTCCATTGCTGTGGAAGTGATCCTGCACACAGTGTCCCAGCTCCTTGATCAAGCAGACAGATAAGGAGCACAGGATGAAACCTGCATCTTAACATGTATATATGCCAGTCAAATGGCATTTCAGAACAGTAATACAGCAAATTATTTAGGTGGTCCTACTGTAAATGCTGTGCCTTAGGAGAAACAACAGTGCAGCTATAAGAAATGCATCAGACCATGTTTCCACGTCCTCTAAGTCGTATCTGTATCAAATCAAAAGAAGCTTAAATCACCTTCTGTGTTGAACTCTAATGTAAGTGAGAGAGAGTGAGCCTTTCAGAAATATTGGTATAAACTGCAGTCGAGGGCAAACAGGCAGAACTGGTCAGCATTGAATCAAACATCCCTGAAAATTTAGACAGACTGGTCTCTGTAAGAGCAAAGGTAACTATAATTTTCTGGGAGCCGATCCTTTCAGACCACTAACATCAGTATTCAGCAACATGAGGTTTTCTGCATTATGAGTGTTCTCATTAATGTGCCATCCAGCTACTACCGCATGATAAGTGCAAGGATATTATCTATAAAAAAATAATAAAGGGGGATAGAGAATAAATGGTACTTTTCTGAAAGACATCCTGCAAATCATCTTATCCTAGAACAGTTCTCCATGTCAGAGTTTTAATGCAATACCAGTCGGCTGTGATGTAAAATTACTAATGTGATTGGCATTCCTGTTGCATGACATACAGAAGAGAAACATCCGCTCTGAGCATAGCTCACTTTCAACTGTGCCTGCAAACATTTGGGGTTTGTGTAAGCAGGATCCCATGCACATTCCACATAATCCAGTGCCATGGATCCAGTTCCATTTATGGGCAAAATGAAACACAGGCTCTTCTTTCTGTGGATCGTTCCCATATTAGCCTTTTCTAAGTTTAATGAGGACACATTTAGGAAAGGGGCACTCCCATAGCCCCATGCAAGCCATTCAAAATTTCTCAGGTTTGAAATTTACAAAAAAAAAACCAAAACAACAAAACCAACTGAACAAACAAACAAATAATAACAACAACAAAAAGCCCAACTTTTTCTTAATAAAAGATTATTCTGTAGAAAAGGTAGGTGGCTGGGGTTTTGTAACTGGGCCTGAATTTTTCTTTGTGACTTGTTGATAGAAGATGGGAAAAGCAACTGTCTCATGCAGCTTTGCCAGCTTCTTTTTGCTGTAACAAGCTAAATTTTTATTTAATATTTCATAATATATATTATAAAAATTAAAATATAACCTATTTTGTACATGTGTAAGGTGATGCTTTATACTGAAAGTTGCTTTCAATATCTTTGAACGAAAAACTTAATTTGAATGAGAAAACTGTATGATCTCTCCTGAAAAGAAAGCTCCTTCTCCCTCTTTTTTTCTGTCACTTCCTTATAGAATTGTCTCTAAAACTTTCCCTGGCATCCTCTTTCTCTCTGCAGCTATTTTGAAAAGAAGGAATCCATAAATCAGCAACAAGTATGCTTAGTTGCTAGTAGATAAAGTGACAGACAGCAACTATAGGAGCATTCCAGTGCTGTGAAATGCCAGAAAAATGCAGTAAAATATATTTAATAGGATAGATCTATTTTGGATCATTATTGCTTATTAATAACAGTAGGAGCATCTTGTGTTCTGAACGTAGTTTGAAAGGTGTACATTCACAGTAAAAATGTTAGTACATGTTTTTTAGAATTCTGAATAGTCATCTCTTTTATTTCTCCCATTCGTACAACACAGTGTTAGTTGGCAGCATTTGAACTATGGTTTTATATTTCTAGAACTGTCCTTACTCCCCTTTTCCAGTCACAGCAGCCAAGAACTGCATCAAGCTTTGTAGAAGCACACATTAATTTCAGTTTAGTCCTGCAAGCTACATTCCTTTCCAAACATGTTTTAACCTGACATCATGTTCTTCCTCAAACTTCTCACAAATGAAGATGTGATTCACATAAACTTCCACTCTCCCCAGGCTTTGCCAACTCTTCATTTTCTTTTGGCAGACTTTGTGGGCACTTCTGATTCTCCACAGGAATGACAAACTCAGCACCTTGCATGTGCTGTACCAGAGGCAGCGTGGCAGTGTCAGGGGGCTGCAGACCAGGCACATCCCCATTCTGAGCAGAGTGTGTGCCTCAGAAATCTTTGCCATAGGTTTTTTCATGAACAGCAATTGCTCTGTGTAGTTGGGTGGTGTGAGGGGCTCCCAACAGTGGCAGTGTTCATCATGGACCTGGAGATGGAATGGGGCTGGGTTTTATTCTGGCCATCAACTGCCTCACACTTCCTGCTGCCGCAATTCTCCCGTGGGACAAGTGGAAGGACTCTGTTCTGTCAGTATCAGACTTTGCCTTATTTTGTGGAAAAAGCATATTGGTTGATTTTAATAATGGATTTATATTCCTTAATGCAATGAGCTATATGAGCTATGCCTTCTACTTGAAAGAACAGTTATTGCTGCACCTGCCACTTCCCTTAGTAAAGATGAAGGAGTTTAAAGTTATTGTCAGGTTTATTCCTTGTGCTTCTTAATGAGCCACGCTGTGCCATACTTTTTGTTTCAGAGCCTGGTGAGCAGGCTTTCCCCATGGGATTAATGCATGAATTTCCGTTGCTTTCCCTTTGAGCTGTCACACGTCTCTAAGCAAAAAGCTGTCAAATCTCCCAAAAAATGCATTTATGCCTTAGAATTATAGACTCATTAAGTTTGGAAAAGACCTCTGAGATCACTGAGTCAAACCATTAACCCAGCATCACTGTATTTACCACTATACCATATCCCAAGTGCCACATCCACACACCTTTTGAACACTTCCAGAGATGGTGATTCCAGCACTTCCCTGGGAATTCCATTCCAGTGCCTGACCACCCTTTCAATAGAAAAATAATTCCCAATTTCCAATCTAAACTTTCCCTCGTGCAACTTGAGGCCATTTATTCTGGTCCTGTCACTGTTACTTGACCCCTGCCTCACTACAGCCACCTTTCAGGCAGTTGTAGAGAGCAATAAGGTCACTTTTGGGCCTCCTCTTCTCCAGGATGAAGAACCCCAACTTCCTCAGTCACTCCTCACGTGACTCACTCTCCAGACCCTTCCCCAGCTCCACTGTCCTTCTCTGGACTCACTCCAGCCCCTCAATGTCTTTCTTGTCAGGAGGGGCCCAGAACTGGACGCAGCACTTGGGGCGTGGCCCAGTCGGTGCTGGGCACAGCAGGCAATCAGTGCCCTGGGCCCCCTGGTCACACCGTTGCTGATACAGGCCAGCTGGCTCATGTTCACATGGGCTGTTGTGACTCTGGTGCAAGACCCAGAACTTTGCCTTTTTGAACCTCATACAGTTGACCTATACAAACACCATATAAATGCCACTAAATAAGGTGCAAACACAGCCTGAAAGTCAGGTGGAGGTATAAATGAGGTGCAGCTATTGAACATCTCTGTGAAACTGTTTTGCTCCCAAAATCATACTGAAGAGTCACCCAAAGGCCTAAAAGCTGCTTTATATACTTTCAAATATAAAGACTTCAATAAAATATGTACAAAACAAGCCAAAGAAGTAATGGAATCCAGAGAAATAAGAGATCCTGAAGCTCTGTAAGAATAGGATCACAGGATGAACTGAGGTAAAAAAAGAGAAAAGAAATAAACTAAAATAGAAAAGAAGGCGAAGAAAAGTAAAAGGGCTGAACACCTTACAGAAGCTCTTCTGTCCCTGGAAGCAGTATATAATTTGCCATAGCACAACCATGTTATCCATTTATCATAGAACCAGTATGGGATATCATGCAGACCATCCATGACTGTAAGGGTGAAACAAGCAGGGTACATTGTCTCCAAGAGTCTAGGGAGAGGCACCATGACTCCTACAATGCCGTTGGCATTCCCCTGGCAGCAGAAGCACCCCCATGAACAATTCGCGGGCTGTGCTTAAACAATGAACACTTGAACAATGATGTTCAAGTGCATGTAGCAAGGAGTCATTTTTAGGTTGGTTAGCCACTCTGTAGACATCCTCAGTTGGAAATCTGGGCAGAAATTACAGTGTTTGCAGCAATCCACAAAAGTATGTGAAGTGTGCAAATTAAGGTGTTTAAAATACCAGAACTCTAAAGATGTAAAAGAGGTTGTCTTGTGAAATGCATTTACATCAGCCGAGGGTTCAACCTAACCTGGTTTTTGTAATATTGCAGTTCACAGTGATTCTTGGAAGCTTCCATAGGTATGCGGGTTTTTTTCTTCTCTATCTTGCTATAAAACTGTTTCTGTATGCTAGGCTCCAGGCACTCCCTTCTTTTAAAACATATATAAAACACTTTAAAAGGAGACTCTTGTTGCAAGGGAATGGTAACAGGACAAAAAGGCCACACCTCTCTGATTATTTTCTAAAGTAAATCAGTTTTAGGCTACTGTGCAGGTCCAAATGCAGCCAAGATCAGTAGTGAGATTACAACTGGGCTATGAGTAATCTGTTCATTTGTCTCAGAGAGCATAACATGTCTATGGGCCGATCACTTCACCTTTTGTCTTTCTGCCATTTACATTTATTTAGCCAAATCGCTTCTAAGAAATGTTAATCCATCACATTATCCGATTGCTTCAGCCTTTACTGGCCTGGTAACTCAGGTACAATCAGTTTCATTGCCAGATTGGATAAAGCTCTTCACGTGTGTCTCATTTGGTAATGTGCTCTTCGGGAATTATTATTATTAGTACAGATGTTGCTTCATTATTTATGAGAGCACCATGTCAATAAATTTGTTTAAAATATGAAAGTGTTCATATATTTATGCTGCATGTTTTATGTTACACCCAGTGGGTGAGACCAAGCCATGCCCATTACCTACCTTTGGCTCCAAATCTCTGTATTTTTTTTTAATTGATAGCCAAAGATCAAATAACAGCCTCCAGATACAAAAATTGAAATGGAGAACGTGTGAAGTCATTACGGCTCTGCTAGTCCCCCCTGTAGGGCACACTGGTCTCTGTCCCAGACTGAATGCAGCTTCAGTTCTGTCCTTTCTTTTGGAGACTGAGGAAGTACAAGCACTGGAGAAATGCTTGTGGCATTCATATTTCCTGTGCCTAATGTCTTCACCCCATCTAACTAGTCAGCCAGGCTGCATGAACTGCATAGGTCTCTAATGTATTGCATGACATGTTATTCATTCGTGTCCTGATTAGATCTCTAGCATGAGGAGGAATGTTTAAAATGTAAGATGAAAACTGTCACCCATCTTTATTCTGGTAAGCACCTAAAATCCCACAGCTGGGTACTGCAGAAGTCCTAATAGTATTTTCTTTAATATTGTTTGCATATTGAGTGTCTTCATAGGCTGGAGGCCTTTTATTCAGATCCTTTTTCAGGACTTTGGGCTATGGAAATGGTTTTACTCAGAGTTGGCATCAATGGTGCCTGACGTGTTGGGAACCGCCTCTGGGGCCAAAGCTGAGGGCAGCAGGGCAGCAGAGTTTAGCCACAGCGTTCACACATGTGCTTTAAGAGCTGGCAAGCCCTACCCAGGCACAGGTTCTTTGATGTGTGGCACAGAGTGAGTTTCTAATATTCATGCCTCAAATAGGGCCAAATTTGCCTAACCATAATCGCTCGTTAGTCTATTTGACAATTCACATGGAGCTTAAAAGACAGTTCCCAGCTTCATTTCTTTTGCTCAGACTAATAGCTCCATTGTTCTAAAAAAGAGAATTGTCTTTCATCACAAATAAACTGCAAAATGTTTTTCTGTGTAGTAGAACTGAAAAGTGGTTTTCAGATACAATTGGCATTTGTGTGCTTAGTGCTGGAGGTGGCCATGTTGCTGAAAAATGCTGTTGCCTATGATGCCAACCATATGACAATTAACTCAGCAGAATAGAGTGTGTGAATCCATTTCCAGCCTCTTTTAATAATAGGGTAACAACCAAAAATGCTTTCTCCAGTGGTTAAACCAATATTAAATTCGCCTAGAAACTTGTTTACGGGCTTTTCCACTGGATTTGTCTATTGCCAATGCCATAAAGGACATCAATTTTCAGTAAGACAACCGCCTCCAGCACTGGGATTGGAAACGCCAATTGTAATTAAAACTTCTTTTAAAGCAAATGCTTTTTGCAGTTTAATTATGGCAAGAAACACTACTTGTTTTGTGAACTAACAGACTTTTGAACTCAGCAAAACTCTGGCATTCAGCAGCAAAAGTCCTGTCCTTGCTCATGTCAGTGGTGCACTTACTGCTCCTAACACAACAGGGGATATTCAGACTTAAATAAAATCTGAACAAACTGTACTGCACCCAGGGTAAATGTGCTGTAAACACTGATTATTTGCAACTCACATTTAATCCTAACCATGGGTTATGTATATTTTCCCTCTTTGGTATTTCTGGTGTAATCACAGGGTGAGTCACACAACCTATCAAAAGTGCAGGTATGAACTACAGTCATTTTATATGTTTCTAAACAATGAAAACAGAAAAAGTAATCTCACAACAGCTAAATGTTTTCTATTTTCAAAAGGCTCTTATTGATGACATTCCTCCCTGCACTGCTGTTTCTGCAATCACATAGCAACACAGCCCTTGAAATAACTTTTTTGTACTCAATATATAAGGTGCAGTGTTTGGAGAAACTGATTCTGCTCAAATGCCACCTGTTTAAATGCTAAATGGCATCAAAACCAAAGAGAAAAAAAGAATGACAGTCCAGTGGAGGAGACCACTTGCCTGTTGGGATGACTGAGATCCCCTGTTCAGCTAATAGTCCCTTTTTCTTGAGTCTCAAAGTGGGTGTAGAAGAGTTAATTTGTGCCTGACCATCTCACAGCTTGCCCTCCTACAATCCTTCACAAGATTCAGGCTTGCTAAGACCCTGTACCATTCCCTGTTGAGACATGCCTGCACGCTCCTCATGCTGACTCTCAATGTTGCCATTTCAGCCTTTAACTATGCATTTGAGTATCTGCTTCTAACAAGGTCCAGCAGAACTACTTTTTAGGAGGCATCAGTATATGTTGAGGCAGGAAAAGAGTGATGAGACAGACATTTAACATCCAAATACTCTCGAACTTGGAGAATGTCAGATCTTCATCTAAACCCTTTCAGTTTGGGCTCGCCTTCCTTTAGGAAGAATCTTCACTCTTCTGAGCTGCCCTCTTTTCCAAGTTTTATGCCCTTCTTCAAAGCCACTCTGCTCCTCTTTTCTCGTTAAGCGCACAATGAATGGAGTGCAGTCCTTAGCAGAACCATCCCTTTGCTGTCTTCACCTATAATACTTCAGTTTCTCCCAACCAGCAAATCCCAGTTCTTCCTGGTGCCTGGGCAATGAGAAGGGCCCCAGCTCACCTACTAAATTTCAACAAGGAACAAATACCAAATACCAAATTTTTATATCTTAAGATTTTGCATCTGTGTGTAGAATTCATGTATGAGCATCTATAGGGTTTAACCAGTGAGCAGGAAGGGGTCTGAGGAAAGAGAAGTACTGAATATCTACAGCAGTATCATTCAAGGCAGAGAAGATTCTTGTACAGTCAGGAAATGCAGAGTTAAGGGTCGAACTTACTGAGTGATGGAATTGGTTGTCATGTTTGCAAGAGCAAGCACAAGTGGCCAGTGCCAAACTTTTCAATGCTAATCCATATTTATCAAGTTCAGGATTATTCAGTTCTGCAGCCTGCCTCTCACCTCTGGAGAAAGCTTAGGACAGGGGAATATCATCAAGAAGGAAGAGCCAGAGGTTCAAAGAAAGATGTTCAGAGGCATGGAGCTGCATGTAGCAAAAAGCAAGAGAAGGGAGAAACAGGAATGCAAGAGGTTGTTATTATTTCTTTAATGAGCAGAAGTTCTTTTCAGGATGGTTTATTTTTCTGAAACTTGCACATATCACAGCTGTATTCAAGTACAAATACGGGAGAACTCTTTTTCCTCTTTTTAAAGCACAATGTATCATTCTCTGTGCTTTCTAAGCTATAAAATTAGCACTAGCAGCTGTAATACAAAAGACCCACCAAAAAATTGCAGTCCCAATCCTTCTGAAGTTAGTATGGCCTATTATGGATAGTCCTTGTAACACAGCCCTCGAGGGAAGCAAAGCACCTGACTGATATTGTCAGCTTTCAGAGTAAGTTTCTTCTGTGCTCTCACAATATGTTCTACTAGACTGAGCATCTCTTTGAGACCACACAGAAATTCTCTCATGCCAACAATTTTCATTCTATTTTTTTTTTTTTTTGATTTCTCACCACAGGGTTTGTGAACACCCTAAGTTGTAATGGGAGTGAAGTCAGCAGGACATAAAGTCTGATCAGATCTCTCTTCAACACCAGTTTTGCCCACACCAGGATTGCAGGGAAATAAGCTCATTATGGACTGATTTTGAACATGTTCTCTAGCTAGAAAAGCAGAGGGAAGTAGAAGATAATATCAGTCTATATCCAGTGGCTTCACTTTCTTTGCTGCCATGGATGCATAGGGAAATTGAAATATATCGGTCATCATTTTCCCCCCAAACAGAAGTTTTCTTCAGTGTCACAAGTGTACAGCTGAAATACTGATATGAATTGCACCAAGTCAAGTAACGTAGAGATTTCATGGCCAGAACAAATATATACATAAGGCTTTTATTATTTTAATGCCACTATATTGTGAAATATTTGCACGCCATCTTCCATTCACATCATCTGTATAGGATGTCAAGTATGTTGTGCTTGCAATAATTTTAGAGATGTAATATTTCCAAGTTCAGGAAGTTAACAACTTGGGCTTTTTGCTTTGCACATCGTAACCTTTTATGTTATCATTTGGTGAGATGAGGTGAAGACACAGAGGTGCATAAATTGGAGACCTCAGATCTGTGATTATGTTATTGCTGGCCCTTATCACATCTAACATTACACTGTGCAGCTCTGCTCACAGGAAAAAAAATAGAGAGAGGAGGAGGCAAAGCATAACTTGTTCACTTGAGAATAGTTATGTTTTGTTAGGTATAAATCAGGATAGTTACGCTGCAGTCAGTGTTACATCACTGAGGATTTGGTCACAATAACTTCCCAATCTGCTTTGCAGATTGAAAATTATACATAGATCCAACTTCATTTTTTGCTGAAATGTATATAGCATAAATAGTACACAGTAGCTCTAAAGAAGGAAGCTCTTGTAAATATCTCCTGCAACCACCAGAAGTGGCATGATGGGTCTTCCTCATTTCCAGCTGCTGTGACAAGTGACCCGAGCACAGCCCACCTACAAGCAGCTGGCCCAGGCTCCAGTGAACAGGGCTGTAAGAATGGCCTTGCCCACACACAGACACTTTGCAGAGCTTGCTGTGTGCTTCTTGTCCGTGCCACCTGATACCATGGCAATCTTTTAACACAGAAATTGTTGTGGTTGTGGTACTCTCACCTCAGGATATTTGGGAAAGGGGTTTCCTAGTCAAGATTATATTTTCCTAATGCAGGACAGAGCTGTCTGTGCTGTGATCTGTCCTGAGGAGTTTGTGAGTGGTTGTAGGCACCCTACAGCACCATCTGTAATAGGAAATGGCTTTCTCATACACAGGTATAATTTAATTCAAGAAGCAGATTTCATTCATCAAAGCTTTTTAAGACTAATCAGGGAAGCTGAAAGTTGATGCAGACACACAGGCAGAAAAGGGCCCTTTAAACCTGACTCAGCAGACATGGCATCCCAACTAACCTTCAGTAGAATGAAGCTTCAAGTGCCAGTGTCTAATAACTGTATCTCACTTCAATACAGGTATTTCAAGGCCATTCTGTGTAAGCAGTGTGCATTGCTTTGTGTCTTAATCTGCAAGACAACCAAATATCTTGCAGATATATGTTAGGGTTTAATGAATCTCCTGCCATAAAAGTGTTGCTCAAGACTAATGAACAAACAAATATTTGCTTAAATCCCTTTGTGAAAGTCAAACACACTTTCAACAACTATTCATATATTTATTGTCAGATGTGAGTCATCACTTAGGTGCCTGGCCTTGTGCTCTTAGCAGCTAATGCCAGTAGTTTCATAGCATTTTTTCTCTCATTTTTCCCTCTTTCTGCCACCACTTCCATCTCTCAGTAAGAAGCAGTCTGGCGAATCTTTTGTCAGAACCTACTCTCCTTCAGCGCTGTTTGTGCCATAGTGCAGCTGATCCCGTTGCTTTCTGGGGCCTTTGGGGCCCACCTCAGCCCCCTGTCCCACACAGCAGCTGCCTGCTTCAGTGCCACTCTGGCATCCTGCTGCAAGTGAGTGCAAGCACAGCCATGTCTTCTTTTTCCTTTCCTCAGCTTTCCAGGGTTACCAGTGGGGGATTGAGGTTTTGTGTGGATCCTCTTCTGACTGTTGGTGTGACGGCAGTGGGTCTCTCTTCCTTCCAGCAGCTTGTCATCACTTCTTTGCTAAAACTTAGCATCTCCTTCTAAGTTGCCAACTAAGCTCTTTGCCTGGACGCTCCCTAATCTGTCACAATCACAATGAATAGGTTCATCCTGAACAGTTCAAATACCAGGGCTTTGCCAGCCAGCCCCATATCTGGGGCACTGGCCATTTCAGCAGATCTGTCTGCAGGTGGAGAAGGATGGACGTGTCCACCCTGAAGCTCAGTAGTATCTGGAAAGTTCCCATAGGATTTTCTTCCTGGGTACATATACTGTGATTAGAAGGTGCATTAATAACAGGAATTTATTTCTTGTGTTACTGAGTGACATAAAAATTGTGTGTCAATGCTTGTTTTATTTTTATTCTTTAAACAAACTGAAGGCTTTAAGGATATTTTTTGTTCTCTGGTGTCAGAGGGGTCTACCCAGGATAGAAAAGAAAATCACGGTTTCAGGGTTGTGTAACTGTGGGGTTTTTTTCATGTGTTTCTTGTTTCATTATGAGGAAGGAATTAAAAATCCCTCCTAGACAGTACTTAAAATATCAAAGTCATTGTTTAATGCCTTTGAGTCACTGTACAACTAATTCAATTGCACAGTGTAGTGCAGTTTCACGGTATGTGAAACACAGATAGTAGAGAGGAATGATTGGAAAGTTGAATAAACACAGCATTAGTTTGCAAAGTCTGAAACTTTCTGATGACTTCTTTAGCAATAATCCAGCACAACAGCTCATCAAGTGAGAAGTGAGAACAGAAGCTTTTAAAGCCAGAGCTCCTGCCTCCTCTACCTAAGCTAAGCTAGTTGGGTTCATGCAGGCTGGAGCCCCCCGACCCTCTGAATCAGCCACGTGAGCTGGGTTAGGACAGCACTGGATGTCAGCAGCTTTTGGTGAGATACAGGAGGGTCAAAGCTCTGATGATCACTGTGGCTTTTCAGGACCCTTCAGCAAAAATGAGCCTCAGGTGTTCAGGGACCAAAGCAGCAGAAGACTTGGCCACAAGACGCTCATGAGGGCAGTGCACAGCCAACCTGGCTCCCTGTACATTGAAACGTTGCTGTGTTAGGCACCCAGTGACCTACAGGGACCACAGGTGCTTAGTGACAGGGCAGGGATTGCAGCTTTTGTGGCACCATCAGTAAAGGGTCATTTCAGGGCCAACCTGGTACATCTGACTTCACACATCTGACTTCTTCAGCCCTAAGAAGACCCAGGAGGTCTTCCAAATGCCTCAGGGGTTAGTAGAGAGAGGTGCATCAGCCTGATTTGTGTGACTACTGTTGCCATCATAAAAGGAGATCATCCCAAATTTATGGGATAGTGAATCTATGTTTGTATCAGTTTTGCAAGGTACAGGAGCGGGTGCTGACAAATAACAGTCTGAGGCACAAAGAGGCTTCAGCTTTGCCTCTCTCATCACTTTAGAAGACGTAGTGGTGGTGTAGACTTACCTGGGTTGGCTCTCATTTAGTTAGATGTGGTAGCATTTTGCCCACAAACTTTCTTCTGATGCAGGCTTCATGTGCTTAGAAACAACAAGACCTGGGGCCCTTAATAATCTGCTCTCTGAAAGCACCTGTTAGCCTCCCCATTTCCTCACCCAGACTGCTGGAGCTGCTATGCCTAAATTAGACATTCCCTGCCCCGGCCGCCTTACCCTCACGTAGATCTCCGAGTGAAGTGTCCACACCTAGGTCTGAGTTAGGTGTTCCCATACATGGGAGTGCCAGTCCTGAAACAAGCATCCCCCACCCTGCCCTTAAAACCAGACTGAAGCCACGTGGTTTGGATATTTCTGTGGTTGGTAAGCCACCCTGTGGGAGTAAAACACACTCTGATCATGAATTCCTGCTTTGGTTTCATTTATTCCCACACAAAAACAAATACAAAGAAATATCTTGACGCTATCTCGGTCACTGTTCAAATGCTGATGCTTAGTGTTTGCAACTGATTAGTATTGCCACTGAATCACAGCTATTTCCTGTATTAAGTGGCCCTAAAAGTCAATGTCAACATTTTAATGACAACAGCAGTATTGTAGGTAGTGGCAGTTTGGCAAAGAGAGAAGATAGGAGTGGAATTATTCTTTAATGAACATCCTGAATGGGCACAGATAGGAGAGGAAAAGGAGCAAAAACGGGAAAGAACAAAGAAGCACGCACATGCTCATAAAAGTTTCTGACAAGCTAAAAGCCTCAGAAACAAATTTGAGTTTAAAAATGCATTTGAAAAGTTACATACTCACTTTTGTGCAGAACAACAATGGTGGAATGCTAATAACATTTAATTTCCCTTGACTTCTAACCTTCTTAACCTGCTGTGCTGCTAGAACAGCACTGTAAATCAAAATATGCTGTATTGTATGGTGAACATGTGTATTGAGTCATTCCAGACTGCCTGGTGCTTTTTAAAAACAAAACTCACAATAGTGTTTGTGCTGTTTTTCATTTTTCATAGACCTTTCCCCTCAATCATGCTGCAACTGGTTAGGTTATGTATTAAAAATACAATATAAAAAAGAGGGAGGGAAGATGTAGGGGTAGACATAATACCACAGAAAGTACAGCATAGACAAATAGGCCAAAATATCCTTGACATTACTTTCCCCTTTGTTCTAAATGTTCTTCCAATTTCAATAAAAACAAATTGGAATACTGCCTGGGGTCTACTAAATCATTAGTAAATTAAGGATCTGTTTTTAATAACATTTCACTTGTAAATAATGCATTAATTGACTTGCTTGAAAGTTAGCTCGAATGTTAGAAACTCTGGCACTAAATGTGTAATGAAAGAAGTGCGCTATTTGAGGAGGCTGGATGGTAAATGTAGCAAATTAAATATGACAGTTGATATTTGTGAAAATGGTGATATAATTAGAGGACACCTGCAGCTGTTTTCCAACCAAAACAACAGAAATTAAACATGTATAAAGTATGTGTGTCATATTTTCTCTTGGCATGTTTCTTTTATTTTCCTTTTTTATGCATGTCTTTCTATTTTTTTCCTCACCTTTTGTCTGATCATATGACTAACAGGTGTGTCCTTATCCAATTATACCATTTGTTAGATCTATAAGTGATTGTTTTGCAGTGTAAAGACAAAGAACCTTATTTACCAAGAAAGAGCTGGAAGTTACTAGAGCACATTACACATGCCCGAGCATACTTCAACCTTGGGTGGTTGGGAGAAGTCAAGAATTATAGCAGGACACTTCCTGTACCATCCTCACCTGCAGATAGCTCACTTACGTATTTCTCCACACCAGCTTTGATTATCTTGGCAATGATTTCTGTAAACTAGAAGGTGACGTGATGCAATATATAAGCATTGTAAATGTGAAGTGTTCCTTCTTGGCATGTGTGCACTTGAAAGAGAATATGATGCTACCCTGGCCATCTCACAGGGGTTTTGAACACCACATTTCTAATGATAAAGAAAAAATGTGAAGTTCTTGAACAACACAGATCCCCATGCCTCGCCACTGCTGGGAAAGTGTGAAGTAAATTGACCCAAGATAGCCGAAAGTGATACATTTTAGACCTGGAGCCAAAGATTCTTGGTTCAGTTCATGGACTCTTTTCATGATTCCAGTTCATGAATTCTTTTCCATCTGTCCTTGCTCCTTTCTCATTGGTGTAGACTGCATCCTGCCCAAGGAGATAGAATTTGGACTTGCAAAAGCAGAGTCTCTAGACTGACACTCTTCAGAATTACAGCAGTAACAAGGCAATCGGATTACTCAGGTATAAATAACCAGAGCCTAAGTGGAACATAAAATGTTACTCCTAGTTAACACCATGTGACCATTTTGCCTAGTGTCAGAGTTAGTGGGCCTAGAAACTGCACTGTTGGACTGGGCATGAGGCACAGTGAAGCCAGTACCACTTCTCTTCCTGTAGATTCCACCTGAGGAAGGACTACAAGCTGTCCAGAGTCACTTTTGCTAGGCTTTGACATACAGAAATTTCCCCACAGTGAAAGGAAAAACAATACATTGTAAGGCAAGCTGTCCTCACCATGAGACTCAGCTCTCACTGAGGAGTTTTCTCAGTGACTGAGGCACATAGACCAAGCTTATGTGGGGAAAGTCCCACTGCACCATACAACCAGCTGTGGATACTGTAAATCTTCAGCATGCCCTTTATCAGCTGTCAGAAACACAGACATTCATAAACAAAGGAGAGCAGGAGACCAAAATTCACTTTAAAATAAACAATGTGGACTTTGATTTGGAGTGTGCTAACAGGATAGATATGAGCTATTTAAATAAACATACCAGTCAATTGTATCAACTTTGCTTTGGGGGCAACAATACCTTTGTTACTGGGGTTTGTATCTGTCTTGATTAGAGCCATGTCAAGCAGCTGTTGAGATTGACTCTGATGACAGATAGGATGTAATGTACATGACACTGGAAGCAAAGTATCATGGAGACAAATTGTGTGATGGCTGAGAAAATCTTTACGGCTTTTTCAGATATGGCAGGCTTCTTCCTTGTGGATGCAAATGTATTTATTTGTCTTAAAGTTACAGACTTATGGCTGCTCTTGCAGGAACCTGTTTTTATGTAATAACTTCCATTCTCCACTGCTTCCCCCAGCCCAAGCAGGGGGCTGTTTCCACCCTGCAGCTTCTGGGTAGCACACTCTGCATGCTCCGTTTATTCCTATAGCACTGTATATGACAATTATGGAAGAGAAGCCATTTGCTGCCTCCAAGGACAAGGCAGTAATAAAGTTCCACAGAAAGTGCACCCTGCTTTTCTTGTTATAAATCACACCAGCGCATAGTTGGGCTAGTCCCACCTGCTTGCACAGCTTTCAAGATGTGTTCCCTCTTAAGCTGATTTTACAGGTACTATTTCCTGCTCATCATGTAGATTTCAACTGACTTGATGGTAGTTGGTGATGGAGCTTGGCAGGCTGGTGATATAGGGGGGGGGCAGCTCATAGGGCCAGATTCCAAGCCTCTGCTGTGTCAGCAGTCACTCTGTGACTTTCCTTTTCAGGAGCAAGTTCTTCACTGTGTTAAAGCTGAGGAGATTTCTTACTCTTTAAAAGAACAATTTTCTTGAGCAATTTTCTGCTCCTGTTCTCTTTGGGCATTTGCAGTGGTAACCAGTAGTTTCTGTGAGGCAAATGTATCAAGAGCTATATTTCCCAGGTAAAAACCATGAAGTAAAAACTATTACAATATTTACCAGAAGGAAGGAGTTGTTCATCCTTCCTTCAACTTTCACTTATACAAGAACTTTCCCATGGATATCAAAGCTGATAGTACACCTTTATTTTGGTTCCTTTGTAGGATGTTTTGCAGATGTCGGCCTTCTTGAATGGATCAGGGATTCATTACAATTTTTATTTCTTCTATCAGTATATTTGAACACTGTAGATACTCAATTTACCTAAAACCCTTCTTTGATTAAATCACATCAGCAACAGAGATGATGATTCCAAAGACTAACAGTTTTTTTATGGTCTAAGGGGAAAATGCCTAGAAAGATGGCCTTCAGCTTGTTGTCTGTAGGCTTGCAGCAGTGAATCAGAGAACCAAAGCTGCAAGGAGTTTGACCACACCCATATTTGTTTTTCAGAGACAAATTTGTTGGCTTAAATTAAGCCTGCTAAGAATGTGGCCCAAATTTGCCCTAGCCAAAAAAATGCCCCTTCCTTGCCTATGTAATGTCACACTGATTTTAAGGTTTTCTTAGCTATAGAGTGCTACACATCAAAATACAAACCTAATCATTAGAAAAAAATTCAAAATTAAAAAATTAGTATTCCCAAACATAAGGAAGATGTGCTGGCTTAGTTAAATAAGGCACAACTGGTATTATTTAATTAAAATCTAGAGTGCAGCTGTTAGGGGAAAATCTAGCCAGTTTCAGATAGAAAAATATGCCCTAATAATGTGTTTCAACATCATTTTGATGCTAAACTCAAGAGTATGGTAGGTGTGAATGTTTTGCATGAGCATGCATATGTATATATACACATCTGTGTCTCTGACAGAGGGGGAAAAGACAAATGTGTTCAAATACGTTTTCTGTATTGAGGGAAACTATAAATAAAACTAGACTTATGAGAGCCAGCAGCCAGGAGGCTCTGAGGATGCACAGTGTGTGCTTAGAGGGTGAGGACAAGGGGAGGTGATGCTGGGAGCTGCTTTGCCAGTGCACATGAGCCTGGGTTTTGTCTTTGTCCACCCAGATACACACAGAAGATAATGTCTTTATTTTGTTTGCTGAATGAATAATCATTTTAACTATTTCGTTTTTCAGTTTTCTCCAAAAATTATAAAGATGCATTAATTTTCTATAAAGAATAATTATTACTTAATTGTATTTCTGCTGTATCTAAACTTACTGGGCTAACATCTTGTTTTGCTATCTAAAACAGAGTGTTTCAGCTTTTCAGATAAATAATTGCATGTATTAGTCTGGCAGAAAAAAATAGCAACTTTTGGAGGATGTTTCTGAGAAACGAGGCAGTTATGTAAAACAAGGAAAGAGAAACACAACACTGGGGGAAGTTTTGCTGCCATGTATTATTATTAATTATAGGAACTGTATAGTAATTTTGCATGACATTCTTCAAAGAGTAAAAAGGGCAAATGGTGAGACTTAGATTAGACTCTGCTGCACATACCTATAGCCGTACCCTGCTACACATAGTATCTGACTGAGTAAAGGCTTGGAAAACTAAACTAAGCTACTTTTCTCCCCATTCTTGGGCTCTTCAGGTTTCTGAAGCTGTGTCTTGTCCTGTCCTTACTGTATTCCCTTTGCAAGGCAAGTGTTTTTTGAGCAAGACCTCACAATCCAAGGAGTTCTCAGGGCAACAGACCTGTTTTTACTTCTGCTTTCTTGAGCAGTGCAAAGCTGCCAGAGAGAGGGCTGAAAATCAGACCTCATGGTAGCTGTCACAGAAAGCTTGCAGTGTCCAATGGATGGATATAGAAAAGGACAAAATGGAACAAAAGGAGATGCAGGCAAAGGAAGTTAAGCTCGAACATAACTTAAGATAATTTTATTCATTACATCTTCAGTTGGAAGAGTACCGTCCATATGTGATGAAAAAGGGTCTTGATGGTATTTTGATGACAACATTATTTCTGTTCATAAAATAATTGACATTTGCAGAATTTTACCTCCATGTAACATTTGTCCAGAAGCAGTATGGGTTTCCTAAGGTCTTTTTCTCTGTTTTTTTACAGCCTTTGTGTAGCAATTGTTTGGTCATTAAGAGCAAATAGTTCAGCTTTTCATAGTTCACCTTTTGTCTGTGAGTGAAATTCACAGCCTTTGTCAAGAGACAGTGGTGGATGCTCCTCTTTCCCTACATGCATAGTTCCCATGTAGGAGCTTTGGGTAGCAATCCCAGGCTTTTTCCTCCCCAAGTTGTTGTCAAAGAATATGCAAAATCACTAGGGTAGCCAGCATGCCAAAAGCAGAAAGCAAGGTAAAATGGCCTATCAGAGAGAACCTGAAGGGGGAAGATGAGGCAGGGAATATTTGAAGCAGAGAAAGGTGGCTCTTACACCACTGATGCAGACTCAAGCTTGAAAATCTTGAAGCTGAGAATGAGGGGGGAAAAATTCAAGCCACAAAGTCTGGGGTTTTTTTCAATAGTTGTAGTCCATACAAAGCAGCAATGCTGAATGAAAGAACTAAAGACCAGAGGGGAGAGGGGGACCTGGAGAAGGAGGTGGGCGAGGCAGAAGGGCCAGATCAGTGCTAAATAGGATCAAGGGGCAGGAGCCTGCACGAGGAGGGAGCTGCCAAACAGCTACAAAGCGAGCATGGCAGAGTGCAGGTGAAGGAAAACTCGCCTTCCAAACTGTTCCCCAGTCATACTGGTTTTCTTGCTCCCATCTGTAACACCTGGAAAAAGTAGCAGTACAGCTCCTGTTCTGTCCTGCCTGCCTGTGTGCCCTCAGGGATTTCGAACCACAAGGAATCCACATGTTGTTTGGAGCCATTGAACTGTGCAGGGTAGGCTGCCACCAGGAGCTCCTTGGGCTCTTCATAACATGCCTTGTGTGCCTCCTGCTCCTCCCAGGCACAGTGAACTGAGCTGAAGAGCCTGAATGCTGAATGTTTGCTCTTGACAATTTAAATGAGACCCTTATATTTAAGGCATGTTTTTCTATTTTATCTACTGCCTGAATCTCAGATGCTGAAGTATTCACAAAGCTCTTCGTTCTTTGGGGAGCAAGACACGGGTTTTCCCCGGTGGCACAGTGATAGCTTCTGATCCGCCAGCCTCCTGCTGTCCACTGTCATTGCAGCTCACAGTCACTGAGTGGCCCGAGGAATAGCTGGCACTCAAGGACCCCCCCTCCAGTGCCCATAACTCTGAAACTACATGACATCTTAACCTTTATGAAATTTCTTCAAGACAGCATTTTAAAACACCCAAATCTTTCCTGACCTTTACATTTTAGTAGAGGGGGTTTGTTTTGTTATTTTTTAAAATTGATGTTCCTATTTTTTTTTCTTTAGCTGTGGCATTTTTAAGCTGGTTCAAGAGGAACTGTGCTTTGCCCTTCCCATCCTTGTTGAGCCAAATCATTAATCATAAAGGGAAAACACTCCAGACGCAAGCCTAACTTTATAATGTTTTTATGTTTGTGACATTCTATCTCTCTCAGCCAGTGGAAAGTTTTTATCCTTTTAATTTGTAATCTGTTAGGTTTCAGTTTGGCTCTAGATGTTGACTTCCTTTGTGGTGTCTCATCTTCATTCTCACCCGTTTCACCAGGCCATGGCTTGGTGACTGTATTGGGTGTTCAGATGATTTGAAGTCTTGCCCAAGGGGATCAGTGATCGGTGCCCTGGATCATCAGGAAACTGACCCCTTTTCACATGTGGGGTATCAAGAGATCTTCAAGAGAAAGCTAATGGCTCCATTTGACAGTAATACACTGCCTAAATCTAGAATAAGTCCGTTGAGTACTTCAGCAAAGCTGACACAAGCGAGGAATCAGTTCTGGCATTTTTCACAAAACTGTGAATATTTGCAAAGGAAAACTGAAAACACAAAGGCATTTAATTTTATGCTATGGCACTTGCTCTTTTTACTGTAAGTAGAAGCTCTGTATCCTACAACTTGCAACACTCTCCTGTAAGACCTTTTTTACAAAGTGAAAACTTTCCACATTTGTATGTATTCATTACCTGATACAATCTCTTCAAATCTTTCATGATATCAGGCAATTACAACACTCGAGGCTCAGAGTCTAAATACTCTCTAGTGGTTCTTTTGGATTTGTTTGTATAGTATGGTTCTGTTGCAACTGGAGAACACAGACACAGCTTTGAAGGCACAAAGATGAGTTCTGCTAAGCCTGTGTAAGTCCCTGCTCTTTAGCCCAAAAAACTGAAGGTCAGTTCAAAGCTGCTTGTTGAGGGAAACTAATCCTGCAAACAGTACATTCACTAGCCATTATTTCCAAATCCAGACTATCTTATAGTCATGAAATGGAAAGTTTATGGGGAAAACAAATGCTGCATTTATTACTGTGATGCAACATTCATAAAATATATTTCATTGGGGGGGAGTTTACTCAGGGGGTAATGAGATTTTTCCTTTATACATTATTTACAACTGCTTAATCCAGGTGCTGTAGGTTATTTTTTTATCCCTCAGTTTCACAGCTACAAAACACTTCAGTATTTCTAATTTATTTCTGCTTACAATACAGATGTTCTCAATTGTGTCTCTAACTACATTTCAACTGTTATGATTACTTTTATTTGTTTGTGTCACTGTACACTTAGAGGTTGAATGTGCACTACACAATAGTCAGGTTCCAAGAAGGCTGTAAAAAGCCTCTGATGATTTAGTTACCAACAAATTAAACTGTGCCTAACAGTAATATCTTTATCATTAGTGGTTTTAATCTTCAGATTATTTCCTTGCTGTTTATATTGCTCTGTGCATGGGCCCTTATATCTTCACATAAAGGTTTCATCCTTTTAAACAACATTTTTCAAGATGACCATTTGGAAACAACATTTGGAGGAACATTTGGGTTGCATCCTCTAACTAAATTTCCAAGCTGTTGGTAACGGACTAAAGAAAATGTGGTCTGCACTGAATACTAAAGAGCTGCAAATGTAAGAGCCTTGAAGGTTATGTGTAAATATTGACATTTTTATTTTATTTAGCATACAAAAATGAACTTGCAATGTTGCTTATCTGATCATACAGCAGTGACTGCATCTGCATCATCTGAGATGTATTCCTCACACTTCTGACTTTCATAGGTGTTCCAGAGTTTTCCCTCTGAGGATGTTATTGATGTCCCCCAGATATCTGGGGACTGAGTGTCCATATAGGAACATGTCAACCAAGAGGTAACAAATGGAAGCAGAAAAAAAAAAAATCCTTTCATCTTCAAAAGGCCATGTTATATGTGCAGATATGGGTCCCAATAAAACCATTAAGGCTTTTTCCTGATATGTGTAATGGGACTTTAGGGCACTCAACATCCAGCAAAACAAGGTCTTTGGTTCATCCTAGAGGAAGCACAGAAAAATAACTGTACCATTACATATACCCCAGCTGTTCTTTACACTTAGCCATACTGTTCTTTCCCCTTGAGTGTGGGTCTGTTGTCATTTCTTTTTAACCAGAGAAACCTCAGGCTCTTCATATGTACATGCTTCTTTCTTAAAACACTGAAAAAGACTCTTATGTGCAGATAACAAAGCTTGCAGTTCTTCAAGGCTGTTATTTATATTAAATTAATTTATAGTTAAGTACTAAGATAGTCACTGCACAGTTTGTAATTCCAGGGCATGAAATATGAGGGTCCCACAACATTCCCCTTAAAATCTAGTCAGAAGGCCATGAAATCCTGGCTGTTCACGTGACAGATCTGGGTAACTGCTTCATGAATGGCACTACAGTCACCAAAAATCCACAGTAATGATTTGAGAACACATTAGTTCTCTCCCTGGACACCAACCTGAGCACCAACACTATCAGGAATTTTTCTGAAGTATCTAGTTCCCCTTTTTAGTACTCCTAATTCCTGCATAAAACCGTGACATGCTGTTTGCATCAGCTGGCTGCCTCTTGTACTCCTCTGGGGGTGGCTTGAAGATTTTTTTAAATTTTTTTATTTCCACATGCGAGAGAGGGATTTAATAAATTTCAGAATCATAAATTTCATTAAGGAAGCGGGAGGAAGAACAGTAACTTCTTTGTGCTACATGGAGTCTATGTAATTCACGTGAATATTGCCTATCTCTTTAGCAGTTAGAGTAATTTTAAAATGACCAGCATGGCTCTTGTTTGGTCATCCTTCTTTTTCTTCCATAATCTTAATTTAATATATTCTTTCTTTTACTTACTTGCTAAAAAGTTTCCGACTCTCCCAGTTCGGAATCTTTATATTGGACACAGTGGTGGTGAGCCTTACCAAGAGGTGCAGTGGTCTGCCTACAGATCTACTTTGCCCAAACTCAGAGAGTTCGTCCCTGTCCCACTCGTCTTGAAGAAAGCCAGGCACCAAGGTAATCAGGCCAGCATGCATTTGGTGGCTCTTGCACAGTATGGAGAACACATGTTATTTGTCCCCTTAAATTAATTTTTCTCTGCCTTGCAATAGAGTAAGTAGCCTCACTCTATAGTAGTCAAAGTTTTTGAGGAGGCTCCATCTGTGCTTCCAGAGTAGTCCCATAGTGGCGGTGGAGCACTGTGGAAATAAAAGACAAGAGGCATATGCCAAGGATGAAATGTGTTCTGGAAGGGATGAACCCATGTCCCTCACCCCCACATATGACCAAAGGCCATCCTGTGGTGGCTGGTAGGTACATGGTCTGTCCAGTTTGTGACTTTTAGCCAAGCTCATGGAAAGGCTGCATTGCAGAACTGACAGGGAAACATCCCATGCTAACCAGTGCTAGAGTATTAACCTTCATGGTCACCTAGTCCAATGGGCTGAGCAAATTAATTCTTCCTCCTTCTTCCTTTGGGAGAAGCAGGGAGAAAATGGACAATGGACGTTTCTGCCAGGACTAAGGAAAGATTAAAAGGAGCCATAAAGACTCAAACTTTTGGAAGAACCAACAGCATTGGATGTGAGAGTGGATCAGAACAGAATGCTCTATAGCAGAAAGGTTCCACTTAATAATGAGACTTAAAAAAAGAAAAAGGTCTGATGGGGGGGGGAGGATCAGCAGTTAAGAGGAGAGCTCTGAATTGCAGGAAAAAAAGATGGACAACTTAGAGGAGCCGAAAACATCAAATGTAGCTGAGAATTTGTAATATGAGAGTAGAATTTATTGTGTTTACATTGCCCTGTGTGTCTCTGTGCTATCCAAGAGTAGTTTTGTTTGGGGGGGCTGAGTGCATATTATCATATTGCAGCAGAGATAACAAGCAAAGATCCTCCACCCAGTAAATATGTCAGAAGGGCCTGGAGCAGAAATGGTGCTACTGCCTACATATATTTAATAGAAGCTTAAAATATCACTTGATTACTGTGACCTCCATTTGGGGCTTGCATTTCAAGAAATACAGTCCAGCTGGAGAAGAGAGCAGAAAGCACATTCAGAAGTCTAAAAAAATAATTGCTCTGTGAGGAAAGAGTGAATGATCAGGAATTGTCTAACCTAAGGAAGGGTCTTAGAGAAGATAATGTGGCTTTTCAACTACATGAGAAACACTGCTCCTAAGAAAAGGGTATCAAGGAAATCTTTTTATATGTTCCTGAGGAAAGTAAGTACCAACAGGCTTCAATTTAGGTAAGAAAGATGTCAGTTAATCGTTAGTAAACACTTGGTATTCCCATAGGAATCTGGTGGCATACAGCAGTAGATCAGGAAGGCACAGGCTCTTTGTCACTGGATATCTTTATGAATAGGCTAGACAGTATATGAAAGTAATGACAAAGACATAACAGAGCCTTTATTGACCTTGTGCGCCTGGCCAACACTGAGTGGTCAACTGAAAGCCAGTGAGCACCTACTGAGTAAAATCTAGCAAAAAAAAAAAAAGAGATTTGGGTCACTTTTGCTGCTGGGACTTCAGGATGAGGTAGGAGGCATGAATCCCTCGAGCGTTTTGACAATGGGAATCTCCCTCAACTTTGGAAGTAGATTTTTGTCAACTCAAAACACTTTTCCCTTGCCAAACTCATATACTACCTTCATCTTATCTAGAGAAAGCTTCAGCCAACTGGCTTTCATCCATGTCTTATCTCTGCCAGACACAAGGAAGCTGTAACATATGGCTTCATTGAAAAGGAGACGTAGAGCTTGGTGTCATCAGGATATTGATGACATTGTAGCCTATTCCATTTCACAATATCCTCAAGTGGTTTCATGTGGGTTTTGAAAAAGAAAAGTAACAGAAGAAAAGGGCAGTGAGCTCTCTGGTACTTTAAGCTGTGCGTTCTGGAAGAGAAAAAAACATGAATCTATGCTTTTGGGATCTTCTTGACAGAAATTGTCAGAACACTTCTAAGACTTTCTTCTACTTTCTTCTCTCCTATCAGCCACTTTGCCACAAAAGCAATGTGAAACAGCAACAGGAAGCAGACATCATGTCTGGACTTCAGTCTGACTCAGATGCAGTGGCAAAGCACAGGAAGAATTAACAATAATAAGTTTAAATGATGTTTTACAGTATGTATGTGGGTCTAATGAAGTAATGTAACCATACCATGACAGAAATTTCCTACCTTTGCTGTGAAATTGCCAGTGTCTCCAATCCAAACCTACAATCTTACTATTAAGTGGGAGAATATACTTCTTTGTGGTTTAGGAATTTGAGTCTCAAGAGCTATAGAACTAGAACATTCAGTACAGCTGGTTGTCTGCAGAGGTCTCTCAATGAGACCTGCCTTAATAGATCACAGGACAGACAGGTAATTGCTTAGTTGGTTTAATCAACCAGTAAAAGAAACAGGTGAAGTGGTGTGACCCTTGCGTGAAAAAGGGAAGTTAGATCCCACTGATAAAATGGGGGAAGAAGGTCAGTATTAGCAGTTACTCTGTAGGCAGATGTGTCTTTTCCCCCAGGCTTAGATCCATCTGGAGTTCTAACCTGCACTGTGCCAAACAAGACTTAACTTAAATGCCCAGCCATTTTGTTTTGAGTGTATCACTGGTATTCATCTTTGGTTGGTATACAGATTTAGTAATAGCAATTTCTATGGAATCCAGTCTTGAAAGGTCTTAGCTTCTTATTTTAAAAACATATCAGTGTATTATTTGTGTGTCACACTCTCTGTCATCAGTGATGACAAAACTGCACTGAAATGACTATATATGCCTGTCACATGCCTCAGCTATAATAATAGAAATGAAATAAATACTCCAGAATCTAGTTAGCTCACCTTCCTCAAACATTTCAACATAACCATGGGGAGGGTGTCCTGGAGGCCCCAGACGCTCCACTGGAAGACTTTTCAAAATAAAGCCTTATTAGTAAGGACGTCTGACTTTTCTCCCTTCCCTGCTGCAATATTTGGTGAACAAGACATAAACCATTCCAGTGAAATGTTCAGGCCTGAAAAACGGTGCATTTTGCACCAAAAACGTGGAGGCTGACAGGTGCCTGAGCAGAGAAGGAGATGGATGAGTGAAGTGTTGAAGCTAGTCCACCACCATCCCACTGTTACAGAGAGAAAGGGAGTTCTACGTACAGGAATTGATGTAGGGTAGATGTGAAGCAAAAGAGTGAAATCCATCTTGTTTTCTTCTAAGAGATGCCAGCAGAGCTGGAGTGATGCTGTGCAGTAGATTGCAATGAAAACATGCAGCTTGAGATAAGCTGACAGGAGCTGGACTGAGCATAAATAGCTTAGAACCATCAGTGGGTAAAAGCAAAGCCTTTGCTTTTGTGTTTTAAAAGGACATATTTGCTATGCTTTGCTTTTTTGGAATATAACACATTGTGTTAATGCCAGCAACTGTATTTATAACACCTTACACTTCCCATGTGTCAAATTTTTGTCCTTATATATGCATGTTCTCGTTTTTTTAGCTATGGAACCATTATAATTATCATTAGAACTTTGTGACCAAGGACATTAGACTTTCTCAGCATGACTAACTGTTTTCTCAAGCCGTCCTGTCTGCAGTGGTGTGACTGTGCTGACATTTGCACAGTCAGGCAGATGGTGCCTGGGACATGTCTGGTTGCAGTGCAGACCTGAAGCTCCTAGATGAAGCTGAGCCACTGTGTTTTGGCCTGATTTATAAGAAAACTTCTCAGCAAATGCAGCCTGTGTTATCCTTTCTGCTAATGGAAGAAATGGGGAGCCATAGCAAAACAAGCCCACAGCTATGACGCGTGTTTTGGCCAAAGGTCGTAATGATTTATATCAGATATCTGTGTGTGTTTGTTCCATACCACGGAAAACATTTAATGTCCTTGGGTAATACAGAAGAGGGCAAACATCCGCAAGTCTGATTGACTATGGGAGGTTATCAGATATATCACAATTGGTAAATCGTACTTGAAAACCATGCAGGATGAGAACAAAATGGTGTAACTGGAAAAAGGTTTTCTAGAGATGGAATCTGAATTTCGATTTCTCGTTATGTGGAATAGTTTCCTTACTCTCAAGAAAGAGATTTTGCATCAAGGAAGCCAGCAGATGTTAGGTTCACTGAGAAACACAATCCTTCAGGTAGAAGGAGAGGGAGAGTAGGCATGGCATGCTTTGGCGTACACAGGATGACAAACAGATTCAGTGAAATCTAGTGGTTTCCTAATACCAGTTCTGAGAATGAATCACATAATTTGTTACAGAACTGGTTAATGTCCACTAGCTGCTGACAAGAATTTTTTGTGATTGACAGGTAAGTAATTTGAACGGGTTTGAGCTGAGGGAGTTGTCGTGGTCTAGCCTGCTGCATCTTGCTGCCAGGTCTCTTGCCATACTCTTTGTAACTTTGCTGCCAACTTCCTGCTATGGACTTTTGTGTTTAACTTCCATTATTTCACTTGAACCTATTTGAGAAAAACTTGTCATTGTAACACCATTTTAGAAGTGGCTTTTCATGGATACAGCTAATGGAATTTATGCAGTAAAATGCTACTACTGAAGTCCTCTGATAAGCCCCACAGACTAGAAAATTGCTGATTTAGAGTATAAGTGGATAGGATGGCAAATATTATGTGTTTGAAACTGCTTTATGCATATACCACTCTATTTTTTTTTTTTATCAGTCCAGAGAATTACAGAAGCCTTCAGCAAATATAGCTCTCTGTTTTAAGCACCAACATCATAACGGGTTTTTATAGTCTTGCTCTGCTCTGCACTCATATAGTCCTGGAAGAGCTCCATGGGCTTCAAGAGTCAAGGCAATACTGTAATTGCATAGAATTAGAATGTCTTTTCTTTAGCAAAGAGATTAGGTAATGTAACAAAACCAATGAAGCAAGGCCAGCTGTGGTGTAAACAGTGATTTTCCTTCTCAAGACAAATTCTTAAATGGTGCAAATGGACCTGCTGTATTCTAATAAACCCTTTTTTTATCTCCTTTGTGTCAGTAACTTAGACAAAAGGGTTGGAGTGGCAGCAGAAAACACCAAACTGTTTAATATCTTATATGTGGCACAACTCTTCTACATCTTTTCTTTGTTACTGCTTTTCCTGCCCCATGCCCATTTCTGCATCTACTGATGTGGGAGCTGAACATGGTCAGACTGACTATACTTACATCAAAATCCATATATAAAAGGGCATTTGAATTAGACATCACTTTGCCTATAGATTTCAGAAGTTTAGATCTCCAGCTAGGGCAGATGTAAACTTCTTCGAAGTATAAAGGTAGCTCAGGCAGGTGGGTTCATGGGTTGCATGTAGCAACTGGGAGCAAAGCACTGAGATTAACAGGTATGTGCTGATTCTCGTGATTAGGCCAGAAAAGCTCTCTCAGTGTTGTCCTGTGCTGCAGAGATAAATCTTGTAATCAAGGACTGGATGTTTAAGGCTTTGAAGACACACTTCTGTAATGAAACATCTAACAGGTGGGATTGCTGGGCCTGCAACCAGGCTTTCTTGTTCTGTGGCTTTCTGGGATCATCAAATATCTGTATGATGCCTGGGGAGCAAATTCTGGCTGCTGAACCTCCACCACTGCAGGTTGGTGTTGTTCAGGACTGTGGAGGAATCCCAGCTCGTTCCCATTCTGAAAGCAATGACAGGAACTGCCCTAAGCCTCACGTCACTACACGGGTATGTGCTAAGAGGTGAAGTAAGCAACACAGAGGGCATCTGCAAAGAGAGAAACAGGAGTAACTCAGTTTGGCAGATACTGGAGCACAGCAAGCTTCCAGCAGTTTATTTGGAATGTAACTGTTTGCTAAATAACCATGCTTTACTGCGGCGGAATATCTTCAGCTTCAGTAATATTTTGTTATTAATATTAAAGACCAAAGTGGACAGTAGTTATGGGAACATGGTGGTGCTCCTGACTAGGATTCACTGTTCATTAACCTTTCAGACACTCAGTGATTTTAGAAGGGCTGTTTTTTCCTAATTTTTTCTAATTCTTGTAGTTCCCAAACAGCCTGTTTTAATAGAAAGAAGTTAAACTGCAGAAAGGTCATGTTATCTGGTTTGTGCATAGGCTGCCTCCATCACACTTGTGTGTAAGCAAAGAAATATAATTACAGCTCTGCAAATTTGAGGCCAAATCCTGCAGTTTAGTCTGCTCATCCTTTGCACACATAAATGGGTGACTCCTTAGGTTTTGCTTGGCTAGCACGTACCATCCTGTATTAACAGAGAGGAAATCTATTCTAGGATTTAGAGCAGCTGGCTTATTAAATCCAGTAGACCAACTGAAACCTTGGTGTCAGGCAGCAATGATTCTTCAGAAATGACTGGAGCTGTATCATTCTTACATTTCAGGACTGAGATCAGAACCAGACCCAGTCTGCTGAAAAATAAAGCAATTCTGTCATTTGCTGGTAATGAGGAATCACTTACCCAAATCATAAATCTATGTCCAGGCTGAAGTTGTACACTATAAATATGTTACATGGACTCCATGGAGTGCTCTTCTAAATAAGCTCCACAGTGTTTACTAATAAGTCTCTTTTTTCTCCTTCATGCAGCTTGTCCTCTAAGGGTGATAGATGTTTCTGCAGTAGCATTTTGATCCAGTCCTGTTAAAACCATTTGAAGTCCAGGAAGACTTTTGATCTTTTTTTGTCTTCCAAAATTATTACAAATATTCACAAATTCAGGGTCATGCTGTCTGTAACTACATACTTTTAAATCCGAATATTTGAGGTGGAATTTACAGGAGGGAGTGGTTTACAGCAAGGTTTCCCAAAACAGGGTATGAAGTGCCGGGAGGGAGAGGTAAAAAAGCAAATTATTAATTCTGCTTCTAACATTTGTACCCCTTTGTATGTGAGAGGGGAGAGGATGAATAGAAGAATTTATCAGGGAGAGAGGTACAGGGCAGAGTAATTTGCAAAGTTCTGGTTTACACAATTTTTAAAAGTAAATGCACTTATTCCTAGGCTGTAGATTAATGTGTATTTTTCAGCATCAGCTGGCTCCTAGTTATCCCTGGCTTCACAACATTACAGCATTCTCCTCTATGGTAATGCTGCCTCAGAAACCCCTCTGCCTTATGTGAAAATGCTGTGCACTTCTTGCTTACCAAGGGACTTAAGTTATCATAAGAGCACTCAATGTTTTAATGTTAAATGCTAAAGGACCAATACCTGAGAGGTCTAAGACTAAAAGCATCAGACGACACAATTTCCTATTTACTATAGATGTTATATTTAGAAACTAATCATCCTACCCAATAATATAAAATAGTATTTGACAAAAAGGTCAAGTGTTTAATATTAGGGCTAGGAGAGTCATAAAAATCTATGAGGGGAATGCTCCATGGAACAGCCAGCCAGCTGCAGCTCCCGGCTCTGTCACTGTATCTCTCAGTTCCCCCTTTCATTCTATAAAAATGTCACAGTCTCTTAAGCTCAAATGATTCCATACGTTTCCTGCTTCTGGAGGATGTAACTCTACTGTAGGCTCAGTTCCCGGTTGCCAGGCCAAACAGCTCTGTCTCTGGAAGTTTCCTCTCTTTAAGTCTTCTAGAGTTCTTCAAAAAGTGTCATAGTTTATGATGTAAACAAAAGTTCACTGAATATTGTGGAGGACTCTGTATATTATGGAAATCCCATTAGAATGCAAAGAAAGAGACTTCTAAAATTAAATAATTGCTTTATAAAACCTAGCAGACTTTATGTTCCAAGTTTGTTGGCCAAATGGACCTCAGCCAGAGGAGTGAGAGAGAGTGAACCAAACTGAGAGCTGGTGTAAATGGGCCCAACTCTCACATTCTTTTTAAACTTGACCAGCACATGCAGGGACTAGAAGGAGCCACTGTTGCTGCTGATCTGTAGAGCAACCTGGGCATCAGCCAAGTTTTAGAACCTGATTTTCACTGTAAAACATGAAAACAAAACACAGAAATGGCATGTGAGACTAAATGCTGTACTCAGGTCCAGACTGGAGGACACACGTACATGATTTTATTGTTAATACTGTCCTTCCTTAGTTCCCATCTCTCTGATACTTTTCCCACACTCTTATTCATGACTCCCTTCATGACTGTTGGAAGTCTGGATTTTTTATCATCTTCTATTTGCCTGCAGGGACCTCAGTTATTTTACTTCTGCCCGTGGGATTCCACTTCAATTGCAGCTCTTTGAATTACCATGTTTCCTTGCTGCATCTCCTGGCTGAGGAAGGTGCAAGTGCTGTCATGGCCAGCAGAACAAACAAGTAACTCAGTTCTGTCCTGTAACTAATTTTTGTGGCATTTTTTATAAACTCATGTGGTTTAATAGCAGGTGGGGGGTTTGGGGTGGTTTGGGGGCAGCAAATATATACTACTGGGTGTGGGGGGGCAGTATTTGGAAATAAAAATGGGACACACCTTTTAATTCTCATGAAAGCATTTTCATGGGAAGCCTTCTTACAACAACAGAGTGAGAACAAGTTAAATATTTTGTTTCAAAGGGATTATCCCTACCCAGCAGGGAACAGCTGGCATAAAGTGCTGATCCACCTCTCATTGAAAACAAGAGCCAAACTCCTGTTGATTTCATTGGTACAGAATCAAGCTCTTATTAAGTCCATGGCCAGCTTTGCACAACTTCTGTTCCTGTCTGCTTCTCTTACATATAGGCCTGACCCTCTCTGGCTGTGGAGAACCCAAGCTGAGTTGTGGCTGTAGAGAAGCTGAAAGCATTTTAAGATGGAAGTTAATAAATTAGTATAACAGCTTTATCCAAATATGTTCAGCTGTGGAGTACATCACAAGTAGCCCCACGGACTTCAGTCTAGATAGCAAATGACAAGCAGCAAGTTTATCCAGGATCTTGACTCACTAAAATGAGCAAGTTCCTTTTTATTTTTCTGGGTTAACATGAGTCCTCTCTAGGTTGTGTTTCACTCCTGTGTTCAGCCACTTGAAAAGGAGCATTTCAAGTTTTGAGTAAAGGTACATTGCAGTATATTTAATAAAAACCCATCAGTTACTGAAATGTTTTGAAAGACATCACTCCCAGATCTAAGAGCAGCCATAGACCTATTTCCTCGCCAGAGCATTCACATCAAGGCATGTAGAACTGTTTAGAGAACATACATTAATTACAAAAAGAACTAGACAATTTTTAGGATCCTAATCTCTGATATTGATAGGCTTCTTGTTACCCACCTCCAGTTCTTTCATGGTTATATTTTTTGAATATGCTTCTGCTGAGTGGCAGAGCAGGCTGGAACCTGCCTAAGAATTGGGAAAAAAGGTAATAACAAGTGATTGGGTTGCTAAGAGCCTCATTGTATGTGACAGTGAAAAAACTGGGCCTGTACTGTCATATGTCATCTAAAAGTTAGCACTATGAACAAGATGTTTTCATATCCTTTCTAATACTTTGAGATAGACCAAAATTTATCATAGCTACCTTCATTTTACTCAGTTAATAATGAATGATCAGTGAAACATTTTGGAATAAGAAAGCTAGATGATTCATGTATCCTCTGCTGTGAAAGGTTTTCAAAGTTTAAAACATACAAAGGGAAAGTAAAGGTAGCTGTATCTTTTAAAAGACAAAAATATGTAGGAGAGATTAGAAGTTTTAATTGAATAACATAGTTTGTGAGATCATCATACAGGTTTCCCTTTTTGATAATCAGATTGAGTTTCATTCATGTTCAACATTTGCATGAATTCTCAAACAGTGACACTGTCTTTGTGGGCTTTTCTTTGACTTCATGACCATAATGATTTTATGGTATGAAAGTCATGCTTTGATGGTAATGGCATGATTGTGCAGGTGCTATATAAACTGCAGTTTTTAACTGCTGGGGAAGGTGCTGTGTAAAAAGCATGTTTCTTCTTCTTGACTAGAATGGATCCAAGCTATAAAGAGCCCAAAGTCTTGTTCAACTGTTCATGGGTGGCAAAGTATCCAATAATTTTGCCACAGCAAAATTACATAGCATTCCTGTTCTGCACTAAGAATAAAGGGCCAAATTCTCTTCTGGAATAAAAGCCACAAATTTTTTGGTGTCTGTTGAGCTTCCACTACCTTTTCCAGCAGAGACCTTGGTTGCTAGTACAGAGTTCATGTCGAGACACGTCTTCACCTCTCCAAATTCTACCGTCAATGTTTGGAGACTTCATTTATCTTTGTGCCTGTGTACAGAGAGAAGTATCATCATAAAACCTCAGCTTTTGGAGCCTGTGGGTAGGGAATTAAGCGTTCCATTTAGGTAGTCTGTAATAATAATTGTAATTCATCTTGCATCCTGTTCACAAGTGTGTAAGGATCCTGCTTCTGAAAGAGTGGACATGCTGGACTGCTGTTCTGGATTGTGCTTCTGTATTGTTACAGTTACTTCTTCTTAACTTCATGGCTGGCTAAAAATTGGAGGCATTCTAGGTTGTACTAATTATGAGAAAGTGTTGTGAGGGTCACAAATTGCTTTTATGTAACTCTATGTATTTACAAAGAAAGGACAAAGATCTGTTTTTCTGACCACTGGACAAGTCAAACAGCTATAAACATAAAATAAGTCCATCCAATTGCCCATGGGACTTCTTTCAGCCAGAGCCCACTCCTTATGCTCACTGGGCCTCTCATAGGGATGCACTGGCTGCATGTCCTGCCACCTCTGTTCATTTTTGCAGTGCCTCGGGGGCTTTTCTTCCCACCCAGTCTGGTGGTGTCTCAGCGCAGTATTCAGGAACTGTGCTTCTCTCCTAGTTCATGCCTCTGGTCAGACCAGCCTTGTCTTTGCTGTGGGCAGTGACACGTGCCTGCACTGTGCTTGGGGACTGATATCTTCACCGGGGAGTTGAGCAGCTCCTTCCCAGCTGACTCAACTGAAGGGCAGTGACTACCACCAACGCTGACAATGTTTCATCCATACACTTCGACATCTGGTTTATATCAAAATGATTCCCATAATTCCTGCCATTATAAAAAGCAAGCCTGAAAAGGAGAGGAATAAACATAGAGTGGTTTAAAATTGTATACTAGGAATAATTAAATTCTTAGTAAGAGACTTCTGTCATTTCTCTATTTTCATTCACCATGAGGAGGACAGCATGTTCTCATCTCTGTAGAGTCACATAAATTACTTGATTAAAGTGCATGTTGCAGAGCTTAATCTGGGCATTTGGAACCTCCTTGCTGTTTTCTCAAGGTATTTGTATGATAGATGAGGGGGAAAAAAAAGTCCTGTGCTTACTTCATCTCATTATATTGTAGATATATTTTCCAGACATTTGCAAATAGAGTAAAGAACAAGAGTTCTTCAGCTATTTAAAGTCTTTGAAAGAAGAAAGACAGTTTAGATTACCAGCACCCTACAATGTGCGTGGCACAAAAATGTCAGTTTTAATGGCAAAGTTCAGGATAAAACTGTGTCAGCTAATTTAATCATTTACCATGAAATACCAGTTATCTTAATCTTACATGCAGTCCTTAAGTCTGCTGCATATTTTTGTGTAATTGAATCCTGTCACTAAAAGGGACGAAGCAGGGAATTTGCTTTTTAGTGAAAAGTTAGGCTATAAATGTTTCTGTTTATAAATTGTATTCGTGGCATTGTCACATATTTTGATAGTGAGCAGCTAATATTTCTGATGAGTCTATTTTTTCTCTGTTTCCTATTTGTCTTCCATCCTACAGAAATCATATTAGTGTTCAGTTTTATAAAACTTAACTGAATTATCCAGAAAAAACCTGCAGATATTGTTCCCAGAACTTAAGGCAAATAAATTAGTATCTAACCCAGATGACACATTTTATTCATGTGGTTTGCTTTCCGTCTAGATACCTGATGTATTACTTCATCAGCAAATTCAACAAGGCCAAGATGTCTTATTTTCCTTCGGAGCAAGAGCTGTAAGGGCAGTGTGGTGGAAGTATTGGTCTTCTGTGGCCAGCCGGCAAGAACCCATCAACAGCTGTGATGAGCAGAGCAGACATGGGAGACAGGAGGCAGCTGAAGCCAAAGAGGACCCACGCCTGGAGCTGTGTCTGTGTGATTGGAGCAGAGAGAGGCCAGGACCCAAGGAAATCCCAGCAGCAAGGGAAAAAAACAGATTGACTCTCAGTGACTCATTTAGCTCCTGGATTGGACAGATCTCTCCCCTGCTGGCAATTTGGCTGAGCATCAATGGACAGATACCAGGATGAATAGCTTAAAATAATTAGGGGTTGGGAATTTGCAAAACTGCTAGCCTCCAATTCTTTACTGCGCAATGCGAGGCAGAAAAAAGAAATTACATTTAGGTTATTAAATATTAAGTCAGTGGATTTACTTCCATTTGGTGCAGAACAGGAAACTGGCTAAAATTCAACATTTATATCATTGTGTTGATGGTCTGTTTATCACTGAGCAAGTAAGTGCCTTTTGGCAGGTCAAGCTCTTTGACACATGGGGCAAACGTGTGCTTAATTTCTCCCAAACAGATGAATTAATATAATAATAATTAACACAGATGAGAACAGAATTAAAATCAAGTACAGTCAGGAGCTCAGTTTAATGCCAGGTGTCTCACTTTCTAGATGTTCTGGGGCCAGATTTTTCCTGGTGAAGGTAGCAAGGATTTTGCCTTTGACACTTACAGGAGCTGAACTGGGCCTTGGATGTAAAGAGACAGGATTCCCTGTACTTTCTATTTAATGCACAAAACCAGAAGCAACAGGCTCATTTAGTATCAGTAAAGGTCAGTTAAAATTATAGAGACACCCTTTGGAGCAAATCCTCTGCCTTGTATTTGCATATTTATGAATTAGAGATTACAACAGGCTATTTCATTTATTAGAGCAGCACTGCTATAGTTAATAGTCTGTCAGTATTTCCATTATAAACCCCGTTTTTTAGTGTTTAATATCTCGGCCATTTAAAATCGCATCAGGAAGCGAGTTGCTCTTATGTTGCTGGCCAGGTGCAATTTTTTATTATGGATTATTTTCAATAATGAAATACTGCTCATCATATATGCAGATGAGCCACAGCATTTCTGTTAGAGGGACATAGCAAGGTGTGTAGATTCACTGTGGCTTTGTTTTTCTTTAGGAAAGAAGGGGAAAGAGGCATTTGACCAATCCTGTCAACTGCAGCTTTACCTTTGAAGAACAGTTTTTCAAGCAACTTCTCTCAGAGGAAACGCTGGTTCTCATTGGGAAATCATGTTGCTGTTTGCTTGCCAGTGACCAAAGTAAACAGGTGAGGATGGTTACCCTGTCCCTATGAAATGTCTTGTCTACCAGTCATGGGTGAAGCACCCCAGGCAAGAAAGCAGTGATCATAAAAGAAGAGCTTTTAGAAGTAACAGGAGCCCCAATTACAAATTCAGAAAGCTGGCCTCTTTTTAAGTGTCTGCCAGCAGCAGAGAAGTGCAGTATTGTTCTGATTTTATTGCTGATATTTGGGGTAGAGGGGTTCCTAAGGCTTTAGGGGCAGTTATGAAGCTACTTGCACCTGTTCCTAAACTGAGCAGTGTTATTTATTTTATCAGTCTCACATCGTTCTCCTTCCAAACAGCCCCACTTTGCTTTCATAGAAGTGTTAGTTCCCGAAAAAGTAACTGCCTGGCAAAGGCAAATGTTCAGACTAAATTACCAATTTTTAACTGCTAGGACAGCGAAAAGTTACTCTTCAGAGTAGTTGAAAGAAGCTGGTCTTGCACTGTAACCTTTCCCTGTAAAAAGAGAAACAGTATAAACAGAAACTCCTGGGGAGTGGTTTGTTTTCAAGGTCTTGAAAAATCATTTGCTGCCTCAGTAACTGACAAGTTAGAAATGAACTTCATGAAGACAAAAATATGAAGCTATGTGCAAAAAATCTTTTGCTCTTTTGCCTTACAGACACAGCTGGAGGTGGGAGCATATTCCATATTTTCCATCTTTCTCACCATTAAGGTCTATGTGCACAACTGGGGGTTCCAGGAAAACTAGCAATGGCAGGTCAGAAACACTCTGAAACATCGTGCTCAATCCATTTGCTACAAACTGTAGGCACGATGCAGGGATTGGCCTCTTTGCCACCTTCTGTAAATTTTGACTGGTTTAACAGCAAGTTTTGAAGTTGCATTACACAAAATTTTTTTTTAGGCACATGTAATACAAAATTGCAACAAAAAGTCTCTGAACTTAAATGCCCGAAATCCAAATGGTGAGCCAGACTTTTCATCCAGTATCTCATCAACATCACGAGAACCAAGAGACCAGATCAAGACACTCCACTCAGGCTTATGGAAAATCTGTTCCAAATCCAAGTGGTGAAGGCTAATCAGTAGCACTTTCTTTAAACAATGGTATTTGGGATAATTTGTAAGTAATTGCTAACTAAAAGTGCATTTTCCAGACTCCTTCCAGAGTTGACATTGTAAAGAACAATCTTCTTTCCCCAGGCACATCACGGTTTGGCCTTTTCAGACAAAAGTTATCTCTGGTCATAAGTGATCACAACTCAGAAGGAGGCAGAGTACAGAAATTCTAACGGGTTTGAATACAAAATTACTTCAATAGTTTGGTTTTATAAAAAAGGTATAACCCAAAGTAAGGAGAGGAGGGGGTTTCTGCCAAATGTGTAGAAAATGTCATGCATTTTAAAATGAGGTATGAAGTATTGCATCCCGTTTGCTGGAAACTCTGTCCAGGCTCTGTAAGCTATCTGGACAGCATTGCTTACTAGATATATTTGTTATTCTTTAATTTGCAGTGACATAAAATCTTGCACAACTGACTTGAGTGCATCTTTGAATGCTAAAAATACTAATTATTATGTAATTAGTCAACAGGATGTGTGTAATTGTGCAATACCAGCATTCCTGGGTGTGGTTAAGTACACAGGTAGAATGCCAACACTCATCTAGATGTAGTATTATAAAATTACACAACAACATACACCCTGGGTGGATACTCTAATTATATTTTACATTTAAACAATAGCTACATTAGCAAAACAGAACTTATTATTTGAAAAAATACCTTCCCACAGGCATGGATCACCGTAGTTGATGGTAATAATATTGCCCAAATAGAGTATCTTCCATCTCCCAAGGGACTCGGCTTTCTTCATAAACATAAAAATAGGAGACAAACTAGGCATGAAGGGCCCTTCATCCACTGATGACATAAAACCACCCCAAAAGAACATCTGAGAATTGCTGAGTCATGCACTGGAATGATTTGAGGCAGAGAATCACCAGGAAGGACTTTCTATCTCATGAAGAATCACATGAGATTAACCAGATATGTGACTAGAGCTGTTATATATTTTTATGACTTAACAAACATCAGGGCAGTCCTTAAACCATGGTGGAAACAGAGCCACACAGTGAGTCAGATTCTTCTTTGAACTTACCCAGGAAGATCTAGGTTACAGCCATCAAATGTCTTGAGCTTTTGAGTTGATTCTGATCTTGGCTAAGATTTACTGTCAATGTGGTGTAAAGGTCTGCTCTCCTGCACTTTGGCACTCCCAGCCTAAACTTCCCTGCCTGGCCATCCCTCATTCTTCCTGTGGTACATCTGCAGTGACTGACAGGTATGCGTGTCACAGGGCCCAGCACTACAGAGATGGTATCTCAGGAAGGACAAACAGAACACTTGGCACACCACTATTTCCTCTCTTTTGATATGGTTTCAAGGTGAGAAATCCAGGAGAAAAGTGGAAAGGTGAAAATTCCAGCACCATTAACAATCAAACAAACAAACAAACAAAAAAAAAACCAAAACAAAAAAAAACCTAAGCTGTGAGTCATCATTAATGTAAAATGTCAAAGCCTAAAGCTCTTTTTTCTCATGTGCCTGGGTGCAGAAGGGTGAGGTGCCCTCTGAGGATTATTTTATCTTTTACTTTTGAGTCTAAAGATCTTGGATGTGGTTTGGCAAGTTCATAAAAATATTGTGATGAAGTTGAGTTGCCATCTGGAAATGATACATACAGAGATATAAGAAAGCTTGAGGAGAAAACTGCAGATGCTGGAAGAAGAATCAGCAGTGCACATGAATGAGGTTAAAAATTGCAGACAATTAGCTACAAGATTACTCCTACTAAATAAATCATCAAAGACTTGACTACTGCTTCCAGGTTTCTACTGCAATATTAGCTCATTGGAACAGTCAAAAAGATGTTAATTTGGCCAAAGTTTTAGAAAGTGCTATTCTTGTTTGAATTAACAAATCAACCAACAAGGCCAATCTAGACTGTCTCGCCAAGGTTATAAAGCTTCTAGGGAAGCTATTATATTTAATGCTCAGGATCAAGGGCCCCATGATATGAAAAATAAGCCTCTTTGTGTTAAATGAAAGCTGCACAGGAAAGAAAACCTGAGCTGGTCATGGAATTTCACATCTCCTTTCAGCATTCAATAAAGTGCTTTGGATGTCCAATTTAATAGGGAAGCACGATTTATTTTTTCTGTATGCCTCCACAGATCAGGCCTTGCTTTGTTCTCATTTAGAGTTTAATCCAAGACTCAAAGTAAAAAGAAGATATTCCAATTGCTTCCAATAGGCATCCAGTCAGTCTTGTGCTGTGGTTTTACTTAAATGTTAATTCAGTTCTAAGTTCCTCCCAAGAAAAAAAAGGGGTAAGTGATAGGAGTCTGAACACTTGACTTTCCACCCTCCTGTTATTTGCTGCCAATAGAACCTATGCCTTGGCTTGGCAAAAACTTCTTAATTTGTCTGGTCTTTCTGCAGGGTTGACTGGTATAAAAAACATGCTCACCTCGACCTTCTTTATTGCTACATCAAGGCAGCTCACTACAGTTGTACTCTTTTCTACTCCTTGAGATTTACTTGTGTCCCTGGTGTGTTGTGATAAGCCTCTGAATGTCACTGCTGTGAAGGTTTTGTTCTTCCCAAAGACTCTCCTGAGGTTCACTGAAGGCAAGTAGGGTTTGCTTGGGTTTAAAGGTAAATTGTGCATGTCTCTATAATAAAGGGAAATATGCAAAGTATTGGTTGAATTCAATAGGAATTTGGAATGTTTGACTTGTCACAAGGCCAGTTGCTATTATGTGGACTTTTGACATTGCTCATAGCAGGAAGACCTCACCCCATGGTGAGTGCCAGGTCAAGGCCTAGTTATCACATACATGCAATTTAAACCATCTTAAGAATTAGTCTTAAGTCTTATTTAGTATTATAAAATAAAAAACATGATCTGAAAAACACTAGAGAGAAATACTGAAGTTTTACACATCAAAAAGGCTAATTACAAACTCTTTTCTTTTATAACAAATAAGCCAAGCATATTGACATTAATTATAGGAAATATTCAAGGCTTGGAATAATCTATTGAAGAGCACAGATGTATACCTAATACTAAATGAGTGTGTGCAACTGTTTTCAGGTAACACATTTATTTATTTTAAAAAAAACCCAAAAAAACTGTGTGTTCAGGTTTCTTTTTAAGGGGTAGAACATCATAACATGTTTCTTTCTCTTCCTTGCTCTTACTCAGCATGGTGAGATAGTTATTTCTGTAGTTATATATCAGTTCATTACAGCCTAACATGCATTCCAGGGGCTTGGAGCAGATTCTTCCTGTACCTGAAGTAGTAGTAGTTCTGTCTGCTTTAGTACTAGTAATTCTGTAGTTCTTCTGTCAGCTTTACTGGAATTAGATCACTGTAACTAGCAGCAGAATTTTTTTCTGGTGGTAAAATTTCTTTGGTTTTAAAAAAGCTAATGGAATTCATAACTGCTTTTGTATTTTTCAAGCTGTGTCCCAGAGCTGACTAGTGGCACTGGTTTCTTAAAAAAATACTATGACTGTTATTTGTTACATTGCCCATTAGTTTTGCCAGTAGAGACTCTTAACAATCCTGGGAAGAAAATTTCACATATCCCTTCTTTTAGCCTGTCTGGCTGCAAAGAAATCCTCTTAACTTTTGATAGCTTTACTTCATGGGAAAGGTTCTTCTTTGTCAGGGCCATGACAGGTGCGCTCAGCAGGCTGAATCACTCCACCCCAAATGCTCCTTCCATCTTACTCGCTGCCTCTATACAGATGAAAGATGGTGTGCTTTCCAGGTCAAATTTCATTAATGACTCTCCCAAATACTTGTCTAAGTGTACTCCTTAAATGAGATGTCTACCTGCACTGTGGCCATTGCAGATTATCACCCAGCTGGGACAGGTAAACCTCCTGAAAGCCTGCTCCAGAGTCTCCAAACCATCCTACAAATGCCAGGGCTTAGCACTTTTGCTCTTAGAAACACCGGTCTGCAAGGGCATATGCTGAGAGTGAATTGTTGCTCTCTCCCATCACAAGTAGAGAATATTGATGTTGCCATTGCTGGTTCAATTCCTTCAGTTCTCCCAGTTTTCCTAACAGTTGTCTTAACATTTCACAGGTGTGTCCAGAGCTACTGTGTCAGCACAGGTTCCAAAAAGTAAAGTGTCCATGGTGAAGTATCTGCTTTCACCTCTCAGATTCAAGCTGATTAAAGGATTTGAGGGAAAGTGCTGTGGGCAATGAAGAACAGTGAAGATCATTAAGATGAGCTGCAGGTATCATTTCAAATCACTAACAAGTAGGAAAAATAATTGTACTCTAACATTAAAACAGTAATCTCTGTATAGCCATAAGAATTGTCAACAACTGGCCTCCAATGTAGCTTGAAGATTTTGGTAATCTCACCGTATGCTGCCCAAGTCTGAACAAGATTTCCTAGGCCACAGGTTACAGGGAGGGTATGTAGCACTGGCAAAACTTCAGTATTTGGCCTGTTCTTACACTTCTGCTTCCTAATATCCATTACATTAATACTGCAATTATCAGACCTAAAATATTGGAATAGTTGGATTCTTTTCAGCCTTGTGTTCTTGGTCTTAGGTTTCTATGTTTATCTCATTTTTAGTGAGTCTGAGAAGGAGACAGCTTGTATCCTAATTGCACTGTCATAAGGAAAACCAGCAATTTTTACTGACCCTGGTCATCCTTTTACAAAGGGACACCTCTGACATGTGGATTCATGTTGATTGACATGATAGATGCAGCACTTATAAAAGAAACCAGCTTGGAGTTGCATATCTGTTAGTGGCAACTCAATGCAGAAAAGAGTTGCAAGAGTGGGAGCAACAGGAGATTGTCAGTTGGTGAAGTCAGAGTGAAAGTTTTATATATAATTTCATCTGTTTGAGAGGCAGATGGTTCTGTTAGTAACTATTCCTTACATATAGATCAGACTTCTAAGGACCTTCTTACATCTGCTTTGGATAAAAGTATATTAAAAAAATGGAATCCATGAGCTTACGCCTTCAGTGTGCAGTCAGTAGATTAGAAGGAAAAGGAGCTGTTACACCTGTGAAATTAAATTTGACTCAAAGATAGTTTAGGATGATAATGAAGGTAAAAGTTCAAACTATAGTGTGATATCTGCACAAAGTGTATTGCCCTGCTGACTAACTTTTTTGTTCTTGCTTGAAATCTAAAGTTTGTTTTAAAATAAAAATCACTTCCTACAAGTTCATATACTATAAGTATATTATTGAATTCTGACTGAGGCAGTGTTGCTCAGAGATGGGGGGGCCCCTGGATGGCCTTGTGGCATGGGGTCAGGAGCATTTTGCAGGATGTGACAGTTTCCAGACCACAGGCAATCCTGACTTTAGGGAAAGGTGAAGAAGATGGGCACATGCCTTAGAGAGAGATTACAGGCAGCAAAAAAGCCAAGTTACAAATGAAAACTTTTTATTCCTTTCTAGCACTACTGGTCTTCTGATTAAATTTTTAAAATTTGGGATGAGTGCCAAATTTTTCAGCGAATCCAAGGGAACCAGAATAGGGTTGGTCAGCTTAGCAAGTGAAACCAAGGCAGCAGGTAAGATGACAATCATGTGGGAGAAGAGAAGGAGGGGCAAGGGGAGGGAAGAAGGCAGGCTGGCTCATGGAGGTGATCTGACTGGCAGCAGGACGTGCAGGGAAGGGAGAGACTGCTGCTGGTTAGGGTATATCTAGAAGCCATAAACTTGGTGCTGAGGGGTGAGGTGCTGGAATCATCTGTCTGAAAAGAAAAGGGCAGAGGAGGAGAGCAGTAAAACTTTGGGGTTGGCATTGGGGGGTGGCAGAGGAAAGAACAGAGCTCCTTCTGCACCCACCCTGCCCCCAGGTAGGGTGACCTGCTCACAGCTCCAGGAATGAGGGGGGTTTGTTGTCTCTGAGTTCATGACATTATTAAAAATTTTAAAAAAAAAGAGAAAGGAAAAAAAAAAAGGAAAAAAAGGGAGAGAAGCCTAAGTCTCTTACTGCTTGACTGGGCAAACAAGAGCTTAACAATGAAGGGAAAGTCTTTCTACGTTCCCCCAAAAGCAGCTAATCTTCAGTCGAAGGCTTTACCTGGGGCTTTTCTGGAGGCCACCTCTGCCCTGTGGGTGACATCCTTGTCTCTGCTTGAGCCTGGCAGGGCAGTGATAGTGCCAAGCACCTCTGAGCCATGAGGGGGATGTTGAGGAGGGAGAGAGGCTTGTGCCAGTTAATTAGCAGCACTTTGGTGGTTTCTGCAGCCCACAGTAACCTTCACAAGACCTGCAGTGAAGGAGAGGTATTTGGGGATATGTGGTTGAGGCTAGAAGTCGATTTATTTGAGCTCTTCTTTCTTTGAGCATCAAGTTCATTGTTCTTCCAACTCCCTTTAGAGACTGTGACATCAGCTGTCCAGGCTGGGCAGCCCAGAGTCCAAAGGAAAGGAGCCTTTTGCCCATCACTGTCACATAAATCAGGGCCCAAATCTGTAAAATGTGAGAAAATGAGAGATTCGATTATCCGTATGGATCACTCTGGATTTATTCCAGATTGCTTCATTAATAGCAATCAAAGACATCACTTTAATGGATTTTTTATCCTCAAAATTATGATCATGGGGAATTTGTTCTGGCTATTGGTTTTGAAAAGGCTTTTGATTCTCTTCAATAGCCTTAACTTATTTCAGATTTAGGTAACAGTAGGATTTGTTCTTAAATATGTTAGATAGGTCAATCTCCTTTATTCAAATCCACTGTTATGTTAAAACTAATGACCACAGTTTGAAGATGATTTATATACTGAGGCTTAGACGTGAGTCTTTTTTCTCTGTTACTTTTACTGTTACAGGGGAGCCTTTGTTTTGGGGGAAGTCACTGTTTTTAAGGGAAAAGTCAGTGATGTTTTCCATTTTGCCCTTAGTTGGAGGATATGTTATTTTTTTAATGAAGATTTTCTTTAATGAAGATTATGCTGGAAGTCACTGAATGATGTTCATGTTTCTTCTTTGTTAATTGGGGTAAAACTCTTAAAGCCATTAGGTGATTTAAATGTAGCTCTATTTGAGCAATATCCTTTATTGGATCCCCCATTATCCTTTAAACATCTTGGTGTGCAAGGGGATAAAATTAGAATGAATTTGTTTGCTTTAAATTGCCAGCCTCTGCTTGATAAAACTATTAGCTATTTAGCTAATTGGGCTGCTCTTCCATTATCATTAATTGGCAGAATTGATACAATTAAAATGGGGGGTTTATCTAAAGTGTATGTGTTTTTTTCCTAGGTATTCCTATCAAATTTCCTAACATGTTCGGGCAGTCTTACATTCTGCAATTAGTTTTGTTTTCAAGGTCAGAGGTAAATTCAAGATTAATTTTGAAACGCTGAAGCTTTTTACCGGAGTCAGCTGGACTGACTCCTGCTAATTTTGTGGTTAGTTTTTGTCTGCCTCGGTGCAACACGTTTTGTGATTTAGACAATGCCCAGCGTTGTGGGGCTAAGGAGAGTGTGGGGCGCTGCAACCTCGGCCTGAGCACACCCGCCTGGCAGGTCAGGGCCAGGCTTCTCCTGGGGCTGTGCCCAGCAAGGTGCTAAACACCCATTAGTCCCTGGCCCACCAAGCCTTTGAATGCAGCCAGAACTTTTTAAGCACACAAGTGACGCCAATTAGCTTACTCATACCAGTAAAGTTAAACAAAGACTGCACTTGGTTGGGGCCGCAGTAATCATCACCTTGTCAGTTTGAGACTCCATTGCTGAATCCATTGCGAAATAGTCCCACTTTCCGCTCACACCTTGGCTGTGCTCTCAGCGGCAGCTGCCCTCCCTGCGAGCCGGGCAGGACACCGCGTTTGGAGGAGTCGCTCTGCCAATCCTCTTGTCGTGTGTCCAAAGCATCAAAAAACTTGAGGCACCCTCTGCTCCTGCCATCCCTGGTGGACGTGCCATCCCTCTTAGGCTGCTAGTACAAATCGTGCTTCTCCCTTGGAACGCTATGATTCATGTCAGCCATTAGCCTCAAATAAATGAATGGGCTGAAAGAAAATTAAAACCGAATCACGCTTCTATCAAAGGGAGGTCTTGTTGACAAGCAGGGCCTCTATTGCCAGAATTAGTCATCTGGGTCTGCCTTTTGCACCAGAGACTAAGAAAACCAGAGGATGATTAATTGGGCAGGACCAGGAGGATGTTGCCCCTCCCATACAGCTGGCCAGTGGGGGCAGTTTCTAAATCACCCCATGAGGGCAGTGGCTACATCACTGCACACCACTGCACTGCACTGCTTCACCTTCACCACGATTTTACGTAGAGCTGAGGTACCACGTTTTTTCTTCACCACCCAAACATGCCCTTATACTGTGATTTTCTTTACCTTATCTTGCAAGCCATGTAGAGCTGGGTCTATTGCCTTTTAAAGCTGCTTAAAATAGTTTCTACCTAGAATACAAAATAGTTCTATGCAAAAGAATTTTTAAAACTTTTTTGTCTATAAAATATGTGCAAATAGAATTTTATATAATTTTAACTAAAAAAATTCATGCTCTTTCCTGTAGACAAGATCCAGTATGTGTGTAACATACTTGAACATTGGAGCAAACTTGATGCAATGCTGCCCTTCTTAATTCATTTGAGTCTGTCATTTTAGACTATACCAAAGTCATTTCATGAAACACATCATGCTTCATGGGTTAATCCTGATTTAGCTGTGACGCTTTGCTTTTGGGTATTATCTAAATTGTTTTGCCCATCTCTTCTTCATTCATTTTGTCTGTCATGAATATCATTCTACATGGATTTCATACATTTATTTGTATTTAAATTATGCATCTCTTTAAGGAGATAGACCCATCAAGTGATACAATACCTGATGGCACAAAGAATGAGGCATTGTTTACTTTTGCATAAAAAGCCATGAAGATGGAGCACACAGTTTATAGGATAATAATGAATTATTTGGATGGTTGACCTTAAGTCAGACTCAATCCAGCTAAGCTTGGTAGCCAATGCATTTGAAATGTAATGGATAATAATCCAAGAGCCGAATATACTGTAGGTCTAACTTGCGCAGATTGGCCCTTATCGGCACCCTTACTGAGGCGCCTTTGCTCCGAGTGGCTGGGGAAGTACCTGATCACTGCCTCACGAGCTGCCTTCTTGCCACCCCAGGGACAGAGGCTGGCCTGCTGCTCCAGGTCTCGGACGCTCCTTCTGGGCAGGCAGAGAGCACCTGAATCTCTGGAGTCACAACCCGGTATGTTTCATGGGCACTGAGCGAATTCTCTGGAACCTAAGTCACCTTGGGTGACTTCTGAGGGGCCTGTTGCAGCTCCCTCAGGAAGAACGAGCACTCCCACACGCAGTCAGAAACCCCACACTCCCACAGACTCCCCGTGACTCAGGGAAATGGAGGAGGGAGCAGAAACAGAACCCTTAGAATAAGGACTGCCTCACAGCACTAAATGCACTGATCCCATGCTGTTTATATTTCTGAATTAATTGCAATAAATAAGGAACATGACTGGGTAAAACTCAAGTGAAGGAGATGAGAATCAAGCCCAGGCAGAACAGAGAAGCTGCAATGCAGGAGCCTGTCCTCCCTGTGCAACCTTTAAGGTGTATTAGGGCCAAAACCTCCTTCATGCTAGCACTGCTGTTTATTAGCTTCCATATCAGCTCTGAACTTGGCTTATTGTCACCAGTAAAGAGTTCAGAATAGGGGACATCCTGGTTGAAACATTACTGTGGCATGCAATGCCTTCCTCTCATTTGAAAGTAGAGATATAACTCTGTATGTCATTAACTAAGACAATAATAAATTAATACAATAGCCAAGTAATAGTGCTGTAATGCTTTCATGTATGAATTGGAATGTGAATACTGATCTTTTCATTTCATGGTTGAAAAATACATGAGTTGACCCAAATATTAATTTCTGTATTTCAATCATTTACATATTATGGGTCAATAATCATTTCTTGCACAAATGACTTTTCAAATGAGAAACAGAGTATTGTAATGGTCTATCATAGTTACAAACATCTCATTGTTTTCCTAACTTAGCACTTAGGATTTAAAATATACTGGACCAGATATTGTTTGTCAAATACAATGCAAAACTGGATCATGTAAAATTCAGATAATGTTTTCTTTTACTATTATCCATAATTTATAATATTCATAAACTATGGAATGGCAGGCCTCTGCCCCTGGCAGGCCCATGTCCCCGCTTTGGAATGGGCATGATTTTCCAGCAATGGTTTACGAGACCTGACACCTCTTTCTGCTCTTTCCTGACCTTAAAAATCTCACCCCTTTGAGCAGCAATCCCTCTGCTTAAGATCTAGCAGTGTCAGCAGAACTAATGGTGGGAGTTTTGATAAGTTTATTACATCCCAAGATTTCTTTACAGCATGCAGTGACATCCAACAAAATGTCTAGGATGTCTTTTTTTTCATTACTTTGCAAAGCTAAAATATTATAAATAATCTGAGTTTTTTACTTGCTGGTATTGAACTTGGGCCATCATTTTGGGCTGTTCATTGTTTCATCATATTCTACCTATTTATTAGGCAACATGTCCCAACAGAAACCTTTTGTCTTAGAGTAAATGTGTTCAAGTACTGAATTAATCAGGGACTAGTGCAACATATATATGCTACCCAGCAAGATGAATTTACACATCTGTCTTTTCCCCTAATTATAATTCCAGAGGTTGAATGTCAACAGCATATGGGTATATCCTCAAAGAGGCATGCAAACACACACATACAGGCGCACACAGTGTACATTAATCTCTCTTGGCTTATCTGTTGCTGTCTTTAATTTGTATACTTCAAAATTGAGTGGTGAGGTCATTTATTAGACTGTTTCTGTGAATTTTGTGTAGTGATAAGAAAGCAGTAACATGCAATTTGTTTTTATAGGACTCACTTTTGTAAGTATGATCTAATATTTTCTTCCCGTAACTGAGCAGCGAGGAAGAGGTGATTTCAGAGCTAACTAAGAGTTAACTGGCTATGTTTCAACTGTCACCATTGTCTTAAATCTACATAGAGAGTGGAGAGAGCCAGAGAGGTGTAAGTACAGCAGGCCACTGGGAAAAAAATATTTGTAAGTAGAAATTTCTCCTCAGAGCAAATTTTTCCAGTTTGTCCTGATTTTTTCTTTCCCTATTTTTTAAACACAACGTGTGATGGAGACGATTGTTATTATCCAAAGGACCTGACTTGCTGGCTCACTGCATCTCTGTTTATGAAATGCCATAACAAAAGTGAGCTCACGCTTGTGTGCTTCCAATGCGTGATGTTCCTGTGTGCCAGATGGGCACTTTCATGACTGTATGAGCGTGGATTATTTCATTTCCTACATCTGGGACTCCAAATGGCTGCACAGAATGCCACAGGAGAGAGGAACAGATCTTCAGCTGGGGAAACCTACCTTCACAGGGGAACCAGCTACATCAGAGGGGACGAGGCAGAAAAGCCCCGAGTGATATCTGAAAGTTCACATAAATCTGTGCCATAAGGGAAACCTTTAGAACCAGGAACAAGACAAAAATAAACAATAACTAATGCTGGATGTCAGCTGTGCAGAGGGGGGAGGGAAAATAAACCATAAACAGTTTCTTGTCTGGCCGCAGAAGATGTGTTTGGAATGCTGTTTTGTATTTCAGCTCAGAAACTCTGCTGTGACCTTCAGATATTGCTGGGTATTACAAGTTCTACAGATAGCCAGAGAAATATTCCAAGGAGAGATGGCATATACTGTGCCATTCTAGTTAATGTTGTGTGCGTGCAGCTCACAGCCTCTCCCGAACTGTGACCAGGCAGCCTTGTTAAAACAGTGCAGAATCCTACAGTAACAGTCAGGAGTGCTAGTTAGTCATAAAGCTGTTGCAGGATTTGGGATAATTAGTTGTTTGTTTGTAGGATAAGAGTGCTCTTTTTTTTTTTTTTTTTTTTTTTAAGCCCTAAACAATATGAGCAGATCCTCAGTATAGTGAGGATCTGGCTCACTACACTTTTGCAGAGTATGTTGCATTTCAGAGCCAGCAAACCAGGAGGAGATGGTGAGAAGAATTAGCTGTAGCAGAAAAAACTACAGTTAAGTCAGTGACTTTCTTATGATGAAAGAGAGCAAATCCCCAAAAGAGAACAAATGAAAAAAGTAATGAACAAAAAAAAGCAAGAGCTTGTGACACAAAGTAAGAAAAATAAACAGCAGTTGATTTAACTATTTTGCATAAGATATTTACAAACCACAGCATATTACTGTTTGCTTTATGCATTTTCACATCCTGCTTAGTTTAAAGCAGTAATTTTCTGCAAGGACAACAGAGGGAAAAAAAATGCTTTACACTGCTTATATTAATTACATTTTTTCATTACCCGTCATGTTTTCTACAGGCTTGTGTATTATTACTGTAAAATGTAATGAAACAGAAAAAGAAAAAAAGAATGGACTTCTGGGAAATTTTCCAATTCTTGAAATGCAATGTTAATTGAGTGCTATTTTTAGGTCATCACAGATAGAACTGAACCCATTGCCATCAGAGCACAGAATGGGGACAGCCCAGGTGCAACACAAACTGGGTGAGTGAATCGGTTTCTACTAATGGAGAAAAGAAGAGAAAAAGAGAAACTAACTCCCCAGAGGGGTGGCTTTGGGGCAGTTTCTATTTCTTGATGTAAAGTTCTCAAAGCAGGACTGAAAGGGAAGGGTGCAGAGCTGGCAGGGGTCCGGGACCCCTGTGCCCAACCATGGTCACTCCTGGAGATCCACTGACCCCCGAATCAGTAGGGCAAACTAAATGAGAGGCTCAGTCTGGTTTTGTGGCTGACTTTCAGCTCTTGGGAGGGAGGGCATTCTGAAAGCTGACATGAAATAAAGTCCCCCAAAATGTATCAGAAATCCCTTTAATTTATAGATCTCTTAAAAGACTGCCAAAAAATCAATTTTTAAAATTTGTGTATAGTGCAGCCACTGACTGATTCAAGTTCTTTTGAAGTACTTTTAAACAGTCATTGCACAAAGGCATCCTCTTTCCCATATGGAAAAAAATATTGAAAATCAGAATTTCTCACACTTTGATTGGAAGAATACTACAATTCACACAGGATTCTTGCAAGCAAATCTGAGTCCCCTTGCTTAGTCTGTTAACTGGGTACCTTTTACTATCAGTCTCAAAAATCAGTGTAGCTCTACTACTCCCTTTATCATCTGCCTCTTCTCCCAAGGAGTGTTGGGAAACTGAGCCTGTAACAGGGGAAATAGTTACTGGCACTTGGCTGGAGGTTCCCTTTGAAACAGAAGTGGAAAAGGGCCAGTGTGCACTTAGCAAGGCCAAAATCACAGAATCGCAGAATGTGCTGGGTTGAAAGGATCATCAAGTCCAACTCCTTACTGTGCATAGGACATTCCCAAGAGTCACACCATGTGCCTGAGAGCATTGTCCAAACCCTTCCTGAACCTGTCAGGCTGGTGCTGTGACCACGGCCCTGGGGAGCTTGTCCAGTGCCCAAACACCCTCTGGGTGAAGAGACTTCTCCTCTCATGAAATTACTTCAGGCCATTCCCTCGGGTCCTGTCACTGCCACCACAGAGCAGAGATCAGTGTCTGCTGCTCCTCTTCCCCTTTCGAGCCAGTTGTAACTGCAATGAGGTCTGCCCTCAGTCTCCTCTTGCCCAGGCTGACCTCAGCTGCTCTTTATAACACTTTCTCTCCAGATATTTCACCATCTTCATAGCTCTCCTTTGGATGATCTCTAATAGTTTTATATCCTTTTATGTTGCGGTGCCTAAAACTGTACACATCAAAGTGTGGCCACACCAGTGCCCTCAACTGTGAAAGAGGAGAGGGCGTCCCACTTGAGGGAAGCCAGTCTCCACAAAGCTGTTCCTTCTCTGTATAGCATGGCACTGCTATAAAAGCAAGAATCTCACCAAAACATCTAAATGGCAGTGTAACCTGTTTTGGAACAACTGAGATTAACCCAGCTTTCTACCTGCTTTGGCCCCATCTCAAAAATCAGTCGTGATCAGGTGGTCGAATTACCAAGCCAGTTCTCTTTGTTTCAGTGTAGTGGGGATTTGCTAACCTAGGTATTTGCTAACCTCTAGGTATGAGATGACCTTCCACCCATACTGACCCAGGTCATCAAAGACATTTGGGACAAGATCCTAAACAAAGACACTTAAGCACCCAAATCTCTGAGATGATCTGTGCTTTTTTACCTTGGTACAAATAGCTTTAATTCTGGCCTTTGCTTTATTCATTAGAAGGTAGGTTTTTTTGGTTTCTATAGGTCTGTTAGTCACTTGAGGGTCCAGGCTCGTCCTTTTTTCCAGTCTAGCTCAGGAATCCTGGCTGTGCCCAAGAGCCACAAGAAATACAAGGCATCAGTAGTGCTCTCTTGGGTGTGGCTCTCCTTGACCTGTGCAATAGCATGTGCATCAGGTACCCATCAAGAGTGTGTCTTCTGTTCTTGCCTATCTTCAGTTCTCTACCCTTCCCTTAAGCCACATAACCTGTGACTTATCAAAAATACCCCCTCAGTGCATTTCAGATGTGCCTTCCCACCTACTCTGCAGCAGATATGGCAATGGTATATGAGTGTTATGGATTTGCCTGGCAAGGTTTAGATGGATAAATAAAAAAGCAAAGCAAAACACAAACTGAAGAGTTAGTTTGGTCTCCAAACATCTCTAATGCTAAGATAGAAGTGATAAGTCATAAATATAAGGCAACATGATTTTCTCTTATCTGACACGTTGAATTAAGGCTGTTGTGCTCAAACACTTATAGCAAAATTGACAAACACTTCCTTTTAGGAATGCTGCATCAAAGGTGGCACACACTGCCCTGCACTCACACATAAGGTATATGAACTGTGATACTCTTACTGCAAATCAAGAAAGAAATTCTGCTTCTTCTGACTCTGCTTGTCCTTCCTCCTGCGGCGGTGCCAGCGTTTGGTCTTCATTTAGTCAAGCCAAGTGGCCCCAGCTTGTTGCAGCCTCACCATGGGCCTTAGCTCATTATTGGCTTGTCAGCACTAATACTTCATCAAGACCCATCTCAAACCTGGCAGCTACCCCTACATTTTTGTATCTCACCATGACAGACCCCTTTTTATGTGTAGATTAGAGTTATTCCTCTTTGCTAGGAAAATTGTTCTGGATCCACAGCCATCTGATTGGGAGTCACAATATTTTTCCATTAAGTTTTTTTTCTTTTAGAATTATTTGTTTTTCCTTAGCATCTGAAGTTGTTCTTATAGTCTGCAGTCCAAAAATAGCAGGGTTCCTTTGCAGGCCAGAGCAGGTAAACTTTTTTTGTAGCAGGATGACAGGAGCAGGTGTTGGAGAATATAGAGGTGGAAAAGGGAGTCAAGAAACCCCAGTCTCCTGAAGCGTGGACAGCCTGACCCAAGCCAGCTGGATCCCACTACACCACCACTAGGGAATGGCTCCTGTGTGAGCCAGCCCCTTCACTGCTCCAGCTGCTGAGGAGAGGGCAATAAACTTGTTAATTCCAGGTTAAATCAGGGAGTCAGCATTCCAGTGGCAATTCAGACTTGAGATAATGTCTGAAGATACAAGTAGTCACTGGTATCCATGGGAATTTTGCCATTTCTTTCACTAGAACTAGGATTTAATCTCTGGGAGTTTTCATTTTTTCAATTTGATTAGTGGACACCTCTTCTCTACTGAAAGACAGTCACAGTGCACCTGAAGAATTGTGGAAATAAGCTGGTCAATGAGACTTTGCAGAATGGACCTGGGGAGGCTGCAGTCACTTGACTGGATCAATAGCTGGGGTTTCATCAGAGAGAAGGGGTTCAAATGTCACTTTGAAAATTTCACTTCAATGTGTTCATTTTCTGTTTCAGCTGTGTTGGGAATGGCCTGTAGATTTAAACTGTGACTCAGAGCAGGAGAAATGAGGAACCATTAATTCTTACTAAAAAAGTGCTTTTCCTGGCCATAGACCTAACATAAATGGATTTGGCATGTTCAGAGTGAACTATCACTTCCACGATGAAATCAAGGGATATAAATTCTGCTTTGGTCAGATGGGGCCTCAAGCTTGCAGACCATGCACCAAATGTTTATTATTGTTCAGAAGATCAGATACTGACTGCAGCCCATTGCTTTCAAAGAGTTTAGTTCTCTTGATCCAAGAAAGCTCTAAGCAGCAGTGCTTAAATATGTTTCAGGCTCTGGGATTTTCAAAAACCCTTGTGCTCTCAACTCTCAATGACAACATGGAGCCTGGAAGCTTTAAAAATCTGAAGTAGGTACCGATCTGTATTCAGGGATCTATTCCTCATATATCTGGAAATCTGCCTCTAATGTATCCAGCGGCCCTGTCGTTCTGGGTCACATTAAGGACCATGAAACACACACCTGGCACTACTCTGCAAACTCTGCTCCTTTGCATGGCTGTGGGTAAAACAGGAAGAAAGATGTATTATGACTTTCAACTAACAGGAAGATGCCATAAGCAATATTGTGTTAGCCAGGATGTTAGAAGATACCATTGTACACATCAGATGCAGAACCCAATGAGCTGGGGTATTTGCAGTTTCTGATTTAAAGGGTTTTTTTGCAGCTTGTGGAACTTCCCACCCTTTTTCTCAGCCTCTGTGTCCTCCCTGCTGAGGATCTGTGCTGCTGCAGGTGAAGAAGCCCATCTAGACAGCATGGCCTGCATGCATGGGCTTGCGGGCTTTGGCTACTTCAGTACAGACACCCAAATCACATCACAGCCAGGACAACTCAGATGCTAAACTGGCTGTCCATGGCTCACACACGAGCCTTTGAAATGAAAATGTACATGGACCAACTCCTGAATATTTTTGTAGATCTGCCAGCACATGACCTGTGTGTTCCCCTTGCAGTTCTACTTAGACTAAATTTGTGAGTAGGCAGTGTTCTCACCTAAGAGGATGGACATTAGTGACCTAATTGATTAGATCTGTGTTGTTCAAGAAGGTGTTCCCAGCCAAAGAGTGAAATGCTTCTAAAGCATTCCAAAACAAATCCCAGAATGATCTGTGCTGAGCTACCCACACTGAGCTACCTCTGCCCCTGCACTCCGGCCAGTCTGGGAGGTAACGTGGGCTTCAGACAGATCAGCTCTGGGCATCAGGGATCCTGTAATATTACAAAAAGGTGGCTAACTCTCCACTCCCTTTTCCAGGTTGTATGATGTGAAATGCTGCTGAAGCCAGTGGAGTTGCACTGCTATAAAACCAAATACAACAGAGCAGGTAAATATCTCAATATATCTAATGTTGATAAAGTTAATAATGTCAATGCTGACAGAGTCCAGAGAACGACCTGGCTTCTTGGATTTGCTTCAGTAGACTGCACATTAGCACTTTTATTTACATCAGGTTTTTGTTGCTATGTCATCCTCCTGGGTAGCATTAGGATAAAATTCATCTCACAACTCCTCAAACGCGAGCAAATCCTTTGGGGTTAGGATAACATGTATCATGCTTAAGTGGTATCCTTTGCAATGGGGCACTGTGCACAAAAGCCTACCAGGTTCCTATCAGAAGAGTTAGTTGAAGACTGGGGAACTGGAAACTGGCTGCAGCCAATTTCTTTTTTTTCTATTTGTTAATCCACTTTATCCAAACACTATGAGTATTTGGTGCGTTTAGTTCTAAATATGTCAAATGCTCCTTCAGAGAAGCAAAAGGTTCAAAAACCTAAAACCTAAAATCATCTCTTAAGATCAAATTCATTGCCTGAGCTCAAAATTACTTTTCTCTACACAAATAAACCACACACACATACTTGTGTGCTTTGCACAGCAGGAATTGTCCTGGGATAGCACTGTGCTGCAGTGGAGCCCTGCTAAAAAGCCTGGCTTTCTGATACTGAGAGAGAGCTGCAAATATTAACACATCGTTGTGGGCAGTGGGAAGCAAGAATGATTATCTCAGAATATAACAAATCTAAAAATAAATTGCCTTCATTTTCACCTATTGCACACCGATGGGGGTAAAACAACTTCAATTAGTGTAACAGGACAATAGCAATGGAATTGGCTTGGTCACAAGATTTCTGCAGGATGACACTGATGGTATTACTATCCAGCTTCAAAGATTTGGGAAGATGTGGCTGCTAACACTGGAGAATAGAAACCTGTTTTTCATCAACTAGGCTGGCCTGACAAATTAAGTCTGTGGAGTCATTAGATTAAGATAAGAGCTTATCTCCTAGACTGACATTTATTCAGAGGTTTTTATGCTGCTCAGCTAGTAATTAGTGCAGTTGAATTTTTAACACTGCTTTGTCCAGTCATTTGACAAATTTGAAATATATACAGTTTTTATTAAAAAAACCAAACAAACAAACTACTAAAGTCCAAGAATACAATATTATTAGCTTGGAAAGGTTTTAAGAATAGTTGAGATGATGCTAAAAATCTTCAAGGACGTCAGAAGTGCTTCTGCTATTGACTCATTTCCATACACAGATTGAGAGGCTCCATAAACTAAATTTTTAGGCACTAAGCAGCAGATAGCTGTAGCAAATCTGTAATTTCTTTCATGCCCATCCATTTTGTAATTCTACTGCTTTAGAGGGGTAGGAATATGGTGGAGGCTGCAGTCCTGCCCACTAATGCTTGTCTGCCTCCTTCAGCATTCAGGTTCGGATTTCAGGTGGGGGCAATTTCAAAAGGAATCTTCTCTCATATGGCTTTCATGGGATAAGGTTTATTTTTCCTCTCCTAATTTTCTTGTAATAACAGATGGATTGTTCCACAGTAAACCAGCGCATTACTTTTGGACACATGTTTTTTAATTGCTTTAGACTAACAATCATCACTTTTTTTTTATACAGTTCATTTTGAGTAACTGAAGATCAGAATTGAATTATTAATAATTAGTGATTAAGTAGATGACTGTTTGTTTATGAGCTTTGACAGCTTTGTTACAGCTACATCCTGTTGCAGCATTTGTTTTGTCCAAAGTGCAGCCATCTCAGCATCTATGGTTGTTACCTTTAGAAAAACACAGGCAAGAGGAGTTCATGGTAGTAAATTATGGTTCATCCAACTGCTTTAGTTCTGTGATTACTGGCTTTCACAAAAACAGCAACAACAAAAAAGACTGCTTATTTACATATTGCATTGTACTGCTGAGACCCCTGAACTGTGTGGACTCCGGGCAGGTCAGCTGCAGAGGGTGACACATTGTCACTCACCTGCACTCCTGAGCTTGTAGCAACAGTGGAGGAATAGGACACAGGCTTTCAGGCTGACTGGGACCAGGATCTGCATGTTGGTTTTCCTTGTCTGCTTCTGTGAGTGTTCGTGGCCTTCATGCAACCCCAAAGCATGAGAGGACTTTTAGCATCTCGTAGGTACAACAGGTTCTCCATGGTTGGAATGCCATGGATGGGAAGTAAGGCACGAGGCAAGGAGTTACTTCAGATCTTTGCACAGCCAGGAATGAAACCCTGCTGTTCTCTACTTTCTGAGCCAGACCCTTGACCTAGACCTTACTCCTGTTTCAGTACTTTCAGCCCTCTGTGTCTTCTAAGGCCCTGGATACTTCCCATTGGAGATGTGAAACCCTTTATATTTTGTAGATCTTTCATATACGTGTAAAATTCAAGCTTTGTGGTAATCTCTGCCATTGGATACCCCATCATTCCTGGTCTCTAGGTGAGATCTCAGCTTGTGGTCAGGAGTGCCTAGAGGTAGAGATGGAAACAATATTTTTGCTCATAAAATGGCCTGGAAAGAAATTTGCATCAAGCTGGACCGTTTGCATCAATCCCCAAAAGCCTGAAGTGCTGTTTTGCTCTCTAAATTTTAGTGGTTAATGCTGCCTTTGCTGTCAGCCAGGTCAAAAATCCTGCATAATTCACAATATATAACTCCCCAGCAGAGAGAAATTAAACCCCTTCCTGGACCTTGGGTGAACATAAGGGAAAGACCCAATTTCTGATGCCTCTAGGGAGGAGCACGGCCTCAACAGAGGGAGGAGGAGAGATTTAAATTCCAGCTTCCCAGAATTTGTGGCAGCAGCATCCCTGTTTTCCTACACTGTTTTGCTTTCCTGTGTTGTGCACTGCTATACTGTGCATTGCTGCAGAAGCTGGGTAGTGTCAGAACTACCATGGGAAGCTTCATCTGCTGATCCATTGGACTAAAGGGGAAAGGTTGTCATCACCCTGACACACCAACAGAACCAAAGACCTCAGCTCTGGGACAAAACTGCAACTATGTGAAACCATTAACAACTGCCTTTGATGGGCTGGAGATTACAGCATAGGGGTTCTTGATGTTGTCTGTCACAGCTGTCTATAAACAGTGCTGGCTGATGGGGCAGTTCTCTGGCCCCACAGCCTTTTCAGACCTACCCTGCTGCCACCATCCTCGTGTAGTTCCATGAAAGATAGCACTGACCTGCCCTTTTGCCTGGGGCCAACAATTTAAAGACGATTGCTGCTTGACGGGTGCACACAAATAAATTCATAGTCTTGGTTCTGGCCGAAGTGTCTAGAGTCTGAGACCTTCACTGGCCCCACACAGAAAGCCAAGGATTGACAGAAGCACTAGAAAAAGAGAAGTCCAAACAGGTCAAGGGAAGGGGCATTGCAGACTAATAAAACCTGTTACTACATGGAGAACTTTGCTCAACTTCTGATGCCAGAAAAGACAGCCTAGACTGGCAAGTAAATCTCCCTGAAAAGAGCAGAAATCAAGGTTAGAGCAACATATTTATCCCCAGTTACTTAGTAAATATGGAAATACTGTAAAAAGAGAATTGGAGATTTTACAGAAGGAACGTCTCGTTGAATGGTGGTAACAGTACAGTGATGCTTTACTCTGTTCTCCATTTTTCAGTGTCCCGCTCTCAGGTTGATGGTTGCTCTTCAGCATGTGGCCAAGGTCAGACAGGTGAGAAAGAATTTTTTCTGAAGATTATAGCATTCCTAATCAATTTTTTAAATTACAGTGAGGGGCAATAATTTCTTTAACTGGCAAATGCATTTCTAGTGTCACCAGAAAATGTGACACTAGATCCTGTGAACTTGGATGCTACTTAAATTCTATGATTGCTTTTGGCTTCTAAGTTTGGTGCAAGGGATAGCCATGTCCCAGAAAAAACATATGCCCCCCCCAAAATTGAATTCCTTTTAAAGAGAATTTCATAGGCTGAAATTTATCCACGGTACCTATTTCACAGTACAGTAAATTATGCAGGAGGTTCCACACAAGCATCCTTTACTCTCAGAAATGAAGGTGAGCACTCAGTAACACAAGTACATGGTATAGCCGTAGTTTCTGTTTTCTCCAGGAATTCAACACTTTTCACAAATAACTGTACTTTGCAGTTCCATAACACAAATCCTGTGACCCCCACAAGGCAATCAAAGGTAGGGTAAACACCTCTTGTTCTATTTTATAGGGACTTAGCACTTACGAAATGCAAGCTCAAGGCAGGCTGTGAGGAACATCTACACTTGGAGAAGTCTTTCTGGAAAGCAAATGGAAATTATTTGCTCAAATATTAGTGGTAAGTCAAGTGGGCAGTGGTCAATGCAGCTGTTGGGTTGCTGGGTTCCCTTGCACGTTAAATTCCCTCTGCAATAGCCCAGCCTCTCCCCAGTTTGTTTTTCTGTTGTATGTTATTCATTAAACCTTTTGCTGTGACATGCCATTGCCAGTGTGCCAAATCCTGAGCAAATCATATCCTCTGTTCTTCTGTTGCAGATTTGTGAGATAATCTATTATAGATTAATCATTTCAGTCTTATGGTGCAATGTCAAAAATAAATTGGGGTTATGAAGCTGGAGGGGAGCCACTTGGGGGTGGTGTGTTCTCGCTGACGCTCCTTATTTGACTTTGAAAACAGCATCCTGACGAGATTTTTGAAGCTGATCGTTACCCCATGGAATCCAAATCACAAGGTAAAAATGCTGTGGAGTAAGTTTTCATCTTCACAAATATCAGCTCGATGTCGAACTGTAAACGATTTTCAGGCTATTGCCTCCCTTCTCCTCACAGCATGAAGCATATCTGGGTTGATCCATTACATCTCTTTAGAATATAAGATGGCAGAAAAATAAATAGAACAAAATAAAAGCCAACCCCTTTTAAGGACTGAATATCTGCTGGAGATGGAGGTA